>CAWUPM010000779.1:126803-156961 GCA_963924295.1 Dioctria rufipes
CACCTTAAGACTTAGAGGATAAAAAAAATTAAAAATACGTATGTAAAAAAAATAAACGTGGTGTAGTGTAGTTTTAGTATAGCTCAGCGATTGATTTAAATACGGTCATAGATGAAAGAGGTACGCAGACGAAAGCAAGTATCAAGCATGCAGCGAAAGAGAAAAAAGCAATATTATACGGAACCTTGGACAACTCAGCTCGTGTAGATATGGATGTGAAATTTCGAAGTAAAGCTCACAACGGATAGCGAAATATTAGGAAGGCGCCTTATTGGAACTCGACGATTAATAAACATTATTGTATTACTAGCACGCAATTTAAGCTTGAGAGTGTTGTCATATGATGTACAGTACTACCTACATATAAAAACTTTACAAAAACAAAAACAAATAATTCTTTAAGTACGGGGGACTCTTAATAGAATTGGGAGAGCTCCATCGTGCCAAAAAGAAAATCAATGATAGATAAACCAAATTTTTACAGATATCATTATCAACGCAGCATACCTCATGGCAACTGTATAATCGAGAGTATTCCTATATAACTTACGTGGTAATCATCTCCTGGAAAAAATATCCTTTTAGAACGTCGAAAATAAGAGCAAACATTTTTTTTTTTTTTTTTAGTTTATTGCGACAAAGTAGAGAGCCCGTGTAACAGAAAGCTATTACATGTTTTCTTCTCATTGAATTTTAAAGTGTATACAAGTCGCCGAAAATGCAAAATCTGTAAAGATAGATTCAATGAGAATAAAAATATATTGATAACTCTGATTATTGAAAAAAATGTTTAACATGCTAATAGAACAATGTTGCATTGGCTAAGACCACCTCGAACCGCGCTCTACAAACATAAACATATCAATATCAGACAACAATTTTAACGATATACTTGTATGTTTTAGCATTGCATCCCAAGTATAGCCAGGTAATGTAAAATAATGTGCAGGATCTAATCCATATGTCTTATAACAACGGGAACAGAGCATTTGTTTTTAGATATAAATCTGAATATTCTCCCAAATTATTTAAATTAAATTCATTCCAAACTTTACATGCATGTGTATAGTCTTCCCCACTAATATCACATTCATTCAACTTATTGTAAAATTCAGAAATGGTGGGTAAAGTAGTCTCTAAAAATCTGTCTTTAGTACTAAAGTAATCGTAAGGGTATACACAAATACGTGTAAATAGAGTTCGATAAATTTTGAAATTGAGATTTTAAAATAGGAAAAGAAGTCAAATATGATGAAAGGGTATCAAGGCTACTAGCCATAAACCGAAAAGAATCAATAAATCGAAATTTTATTGGAAGATTATCTAAGTGTTTTGTGAACGATATGTATCGCTCTTTATTTATAGGAAGAAGATCAACCTTCCCTTCTTAATCTGAAGCTAAATTTTTTATAATAAAATGTGAATCATAACCGCTAAGTTTATGAAAAATAAAAGGAACAGTGTGACTATCTTTAAAATTTAATTACACGCATCATGTGCTGGTCCGCGGTACTTACCTGTTAAGGGACAGTGATCACGCACCTTTCTATCATCTTCTGGAAATGGTTTCTCGCAAATATGACAGAGTGCAGCTACTGAAAGGTTGTCGACTTGCTCTTCAGTTAACCGATCCATTCATAGTGGGTTATTGAAAATATTTTCTAAATTTTCTGCAAATTGATTTAACTCGCTCACAAACCAATTAATACAATCCGCCATGGTAGTACTTGTAAAACGATAACGTGGGATCATATGAGCCCTTTATATAATACGCTATACTACACGGAACATGTTCTTGATACTTGTTCTTATCACTACGATCTATTAATAAACACTACAAGTCTTCATATATAATAAAAGGTGCTTCTATCTTATTCTGTACTCTGCTGGCATCTTGCAGATTAAAAATAGCAAGCGTAACATTAATTGTAAAATAAATAATGCATATCTACCCAGGGGATAATTTACTATGCCTTTAAAGAATGATTAAGTTAAAGATAGTACTAGCAATACTTTAGTGCTAAATTTAATTTTATCCTTGTTCTTTTTTCATTTTTTGAGGGCAGGTAACTTTTATGACTTTTAAAATAAAAGTCGCAAATAGCCGGTAATTGTACGACTTAAAAAAAACAGTCATTATACAACCGTTTCATTTTAACTGTTATTATAAAAGTTTTTAATAACCCGTAATTTTAAACGTATATTTTTCAGTAAAAAAATGAAAGTTAAAAAATGACTTTTATTTTTCAGTCAAATAATAAAAGTCGTCACCCCAGTATTTATTTGTTCTATAGACCAAAAGTTGAATTTTTCACTTTTTGACACATTCTACCGTTTTCGCCTGCGCTCTTTCGAATGGTGGTATCGATAATGCTCTATCTCAAATATTTCCAGAGATATCGAGTGCTTGATTTGTTCTATGCACCAAAAATTTTGCACACTGCCCACTCTTATTTGTTCTTTGTACATTACGGTTTGTTTTTCTATCATATAGAACAATAGTATAAGGATATCTACTTTTTTGTTAAGTTATTACTTATTTGTTCTATATCCTAAGAATAATGTAGTTTATTCTATATCCCATAACTAAACACTTTGTGCTTATTTGTTCTATGTCCAATTGATAACCTTAAGTTGACGCGATTTACATAAATAAAGGAAAATCAGCGAAAATAATCCAGTGCATGACGGTCAGCTGAAGGGTGAGGATCATATCGAAAAGTGATTTAAAATGAATGCGGCACACGAGAAGTAAGCTTTTTCCTTAGTTAATTCGTATATAATAAGCACATAGATTTAACTGAATACTTTTTCCAGTAAACGCGAGATTCCAGAATCGTCTCCTGCACCTCAGGTTAACGAACATTTAGAAAGGTGTGTATGATGTATACAGCTTTATACCAATTTCAAATAGTTTTATTTTAATTCCTTTTAGAATGCTACGCGATTTAGATTCACCGCTATCAACTTTCGACGACTCTGAGGCTGATCCAAATTATTCACCGGAACATTGCATGCAAATACAGCAACAGATCGAAGATGTTGAACCTCAAAGCAATCGAGGGTTGGAGACCCAAAGTTGCTCTTATCCAGTAACAATCCAACAAATTGCTCCAAATGAATTTGTTGCAGAACTTTGCGCTACACCTGAATCTGATGGAAACAACTCGAGTAAAAGAACCCGGAAACCAACGAATTGGAAAAAAAATGTTGCGAAGAGATTAAGGGAATCTGGTAAAGAATACTTGGACGTGAAAGGTAATAAGCATAAAGCAAGGTGTCTTAAGCCTGCTTGTGTTTTTCAATGCGGTGTTATATTCTCCGATGAAGACCGAAAAGCGATCCACGATGCGTTTTGGACATTAAATGACTGCGAGAAAAGTCATTTTTATGCTAAATTTGTGAAGAGAATACTTGCTCAACGCAAACGTACATTGCAAACTAAATCTAAGAAAACTTATTCATATCAGTATTCGCTGCAAAATAATGAACACGTATTTCGGGTTTGCCAACGCTTTTTCTTAACAACTTTAGACATAAGTCAGCAGAGAGTATATTACATTTTTAAAAATAATTTAAGTTCGGAGACGGGTACACCCGCGGCACAAAGAAAGGGAAAACATGTGAAAAGAATCACTCCAGAGCACCAGATTGCAGAAATAAAGCAACATATTCAAAAGTTTCCATGTATGGATTCGCATTACTGCCGTGCCAAAACTTCTAAGCAGTATTTGGCGCCAGATTTAAATATTACAAAAATGCACAAACTGTATATTCAAGAATATTCAAATCCCGTTAAACTCCATAAATACTCTGAGATATTTAGCACACACTTCAACTTGTCCTTCTTTAAGCCGAAAAAACATATGTGTGACATATGCGCAAAATTTAAGAACATATCTTCCCCAACAAATATTGAACGTTTGGAGTTCGATAAACACAAACAAAGCAATGCTGCTGCCAAACTTGAAAGAGAAAAGGATCTCAAGTTAAGATCAATGGGACTAGATGTAACAGCTATCATATCATATGATTTACAAAATGTATTTGCTCTGCCTCGCGCCAACGTCTCAAACTTTTTCTATAAGCGAAAATTTAGCGTATACAATTTAACAGCACATTGCAGTTTGAATAAATTGACGTACTGCAGTATTTGGCATGAACTACAAAGTGGACGATCAGGAAACGACATTGCTAGTGCCTTGGTTCACATTTTGGAGAGAGTCTTGGAAGATATTCCAGAAATAACTAAAATTGTATTGTGGTCAGACTCTTGTGTCCCACAAAACAAGAACAGATTGACATCTTTGGCACTACTGCAATTTTTGAATAATAATCCGCAAATCAAAAGTATAATACAAAAATATTCGGAAACTGGTCACTCCCAAATTCAGCAATTGGATTGTGTTCATAGCGGGATTGAAAAGCACTTGAAAAATTTGGAAATTTATAGCCCTGTTTCCTTATTAGTAATGTTGAAAAAAATGAATTATAAAAATATAAAACTGAAGATATTGCAGATGAAACCAGGGAACTTTTTTAATTACAACGCTGTCAGTTTGAATTTTCAGATGGTGCCTTACCAAAAGATCAAGCAAATCAAATATTGCAGCTCAGATTTGACTACGCTATTTTATAAAAAAAAACCATACTGACCGGAGCTTTTTAGCGAGTAAAATTATTAAACAAAAAAAAATTACAGAGAAAAGCAGAGGCTGCATCGTCAAGGAAAGACTTACCAATAATTGAGGAATTCAGTATTCCACACGTAAAATTACTTAATGCTAAAATGTCCTTAACTGCAGAGAAAAAACGGGACATTATGTCAATGCTGTCGTATATGCCAGTAGTGGACCAAACATTTTACAAGACTATCATTAAATGAAATGAGATGATTTTTGTTTTTTAAATTTTGTGTGTGCAATAAATGAAAATGTTTGTTTTTGAATATAATTTATGTAAAACTGGAATCGAATAAATATTGTTTTTTTTTTTATATTTATTAACAATTTTTTTCTTTCCTGACTAGCACAAACTTTCACTTTTCTGCCTTACTATAAGCCATTCACACAGGTGAAATCTTAAAAGCGCTCAGGTCTTAAATGGTCTATATCCAGACATTTTGTTCTATATCCTAAATATTTTGCACATAGGAAGTCATTGTACTAAATGCGTCCTATATCCAGTCGTAACGTTTTTTATACTTTATTGAATTTTAAATATAAGACTAACTTATTTTTCTTAAAGATATTCAGGATTTCATTTACAAGTAAACATAGTTTCTAGTGAGATTCCTTAATGAAGTACACAGTAAAAAGAAGTCACTTTTATCACACGGTAAACTTTAAAAATCGGTTTCTACAAAATGAACTTTTCGGTCTACAGGACATATAAGTACTGAGGTGACGAAGTCCAAAGATGACTTTTTTCTTCGGTCAAATAATAAAAGTCAAAAGATGACTTTCATTTTTTGATCAAATAATAAGAGTCAAAAACCGACTTTTAATTTTCGGTCAAATAGTAAAAGTCATTCCTTTACTTTTATTTTTCAATCAAACAATAAAAGCGTTTTCTTTGACTCTTATTTTCTTCCGGCAGATATTTAAGTCACTTGTTAAAGAATTTTTCATTTCGAGGTATTACTGAAAAGAATAAACTCACAGTAAAATTTATGCGGAATGTAAAGGAAATATTGTTCAAAACGTGTTATGTCTGAAAAATACGCATTGCTTCATGCTGAAAATTTTCAACAAACAAACACCTAAAAATCAAGGCAATTTTACATTAAAAAAAACCTTTCAATTTATAGCATTTTTTTCATTATGTCTACTCTGCAGACATCCGCGTAGCCAGGGTTTTGTTGTGGGGTGGGCCTAGTAGTGGCCAGTTTGACACAAAAATTGAAAAAGAATATTCTTCAATCAAGTATTGTTTTTCAAAAATGTTTAAAAGTTTCTAAGACGTTAACACCAAGTTTCCTTACATCAAGCAAATTATTTTATTGATTACCGTTGTTTTTTAAATGGAATTCAAAATACCAGAGCTGTAAAATACTCATTACTTAATGGATATAATACCTCGTCATTACCAATACCGAGTATTTAAGAATTGACAATTCCCAGTACTAAGCCTCCTGTACTGGATTTAAAATTTTACAGTCCCATTCCCGGAATGGCAAGTAATACTTTAATATCCCGGAAAGTAATTGAATTTGCGATTCCATTACAAAAATACCTACAAATTCCCAAAAGTATTTAAAAAGTATCAGGCATTTTTAATACCAAATTCCTTTAAAGCTTTCACGAAATTTGAGCCGTTATCCGTAACAATTTTTATCACGTTGATATGGTTCAAATTAAAATTTGAATGAATTTCGCCTACAAGAGCCATTATTCTATCAGCTGAATGGACACCAGGAAACCTTATGCACGCCAAAGCAACGGATTTTCTTTGAAAATTTCCATCTAGCCTGTGACAGGTGTACCCGTAAAAACTATGATGTTTGGTTGACCATATGTCGGCTGTAGTGCTAAAGTACTTATTTGCTGCTATTTCGTCCTTTATATTTCGTTGCATTTCCTTGCAATGTGCATCTAACAGCTTCACCAATTTTTGACGACTCATAACACGCAGTCCAATATCTTTAAATAAATCAATGAAGGACTTTCTTTAAACTGTTGTGACTAGGGCTGCAGCATCAACGATATAATAAAGCACTCGACTGTGAAAATCAGCGCCGTTTTTACTCCAACTGTTCGAGTGGTTGCCAATACTCCTGCGCTTATACTCTTCGTAGTTTTCTAGATGTTTTTTGCGAAGATGTTTCAGAAAATTAGGGGAAACATTGATGTTTCCCATAATTGCAGTACTGCAAGACGAGCACTTTGCAGTTATACTGCCAGATTTGGAATTTCCACTAGAGAATTTTTGAAATAGAATTTTTCTTTCATTCAACCAAACTTATGTGTATTGTATTTGCTGGTCTGGTGGGAGAAGGGGATTATGGACAAGTTGGGTGGTCGGGGGTTTTGTGATACTTTTAGCATTAATAGCCTTTGGGGACATAAATGGCATTAATTAAGAAGCTTAAATCAAAATTAGCATTTATTACATGCTTTTATTATTATTTCACTTGTCTGTTTCTCTCCAAATTTAGTAATTGATTTTCACACTCATAATATCACACTCATAGTTTATTCAAATTCAAAACGTACTCACTTTTTTCACTGAATAAGATATTATTAAAATATACAGATAATTGCAATATATTGCTTGGACAAAACCAATAAGTTAAATAGCAATGTTATTCTTTTCTTCTATGAATTTCTATACATTTATTTGTAGCTCAATTAAATAGAGATATCTGCACGACCGCACTTAGTGCATTCCACTGGACATTTGTAATTTATCTTTACTCGCCGGTTTCCATGTGTTATCAGTATTTTTGGTTTTTTCAATGCGACTATTGTATTTTTTTTTATATTAACGGTATCAATATATTTCTGAAATTTTATGCCAAAAATACATGGGTTGTACGCATACCTATAATATATGTATACGTAAATGATAAGCCCAACCACACAGATTATTGAAATTTTAAAGTCCAGAAAAACTAGTGCATTGATAGCATCACTTTTTATTTTGCAATTGAAGTTGAACCTCTTAATATGGATGACGAGTGGTTTGTTGATATATTTGGGGACGAATATCGCGATTATTGCGAAATCATATAGAAACTATAGATTTAACCGAAAGTGGTAAGTGCATTTAAAACCTTATCGAACAAATTAGAAATTAAATTTTCACTAATTGCATAATAATCTAGATGACGGCGAATCTAATCAACAAATAAATGGAGACGACTTAAGTGAATTCGACGATCACAGCATAAACGAAGCTAATATTGAAAAACAAAACGATGAAAATTATGAGACAGCAGAGTCGGATATGAAAGAAAACGAATTGGAAATATAAATATGCAGTAAAAGAAATAATAAATGAAATATGAAGGAATTGGAAAAAATAAAACATTAACTGAAATTGTTTTTGTAGCTTTGTATTTTTTAAATCCCTTGCAGCTTCTAAAATGTTTAAAATTTGATTGATGAATTAATTTCATTAATTCTCTAAGAATGTGGATGAGCATGTCGACATAGATACCGATTTCTCAGTTCTGATTGTTTTTTTACATAATTGCAAATTTAAATATGAAGAAAGAGCAAACAGTAAATATTTTCCTAGAGTCTGACTTTGTATTTTTTAACCTCTTGTCCTACAATTTTTTTAAAGCAAACGTTCTTCTCCAAATTACTTAATTCTATTGCAACTTGAGAACTTCGAAAACAGGGAAAAGTTTTTATTACAATAAAATTAAAAAGAAAATTGATTCAGTTCATTTCATGTTTAATACTGAAGTTGGCAAAGTAATGAAAAGTAATTGAAAGTATATGGAAGGAATTGAAAGGAATTATATAGTAATGCCAAATACTTTTAAAATACTTTCAGGAATTTGTAGGTATTTTTGTAATGGAATGGAAAATTCAATTACTTTCTGGTATTTTAAAGTATTGCCATTCCGGGAATGGGACTGTAAAATTTTAATTCCATTACAGGAGGCTCAGGGGAATTTCTAATTCTTAAATACTCGGTACTGGTAATGGGACTTGAATTTTACAGCACTGGTTCGCTAACAACTTTTTTTAAAAATTCAATATTTAGCACGCGCTGCTGAAAATCTCCTACAAGCCATACAGCCTGATATCTCCGTATTTCAACTGGAATATTATCCACGAATCCTTTGTGTTCCCATACGGCAGCAAATGTGGCAAATAAACACATTTTTGTGAAAATTCTAATATTACAAGTCGTTACTCAAAGAAATTTCAAGCAGAAATTATAACTGTTCCGCAAACCACTTTTCCTTTCCAATGTGAAGCACTGAATGGTTATGAAAATGCAAAATTCTAAATTGGAAAGCAACCCAAATTTCCTCGCGTATATCCAGCTTCTTTAATTTAAATAGCACGCAAAAATACTGAAAATAAATAGTGTTAAAGCCGAATTTCGTATATGATATTGTTTCGCTCTCCACTTGTATTGTAATTAAATATTGTTTTCCAATACATTGATAACAATATTTCTCATAATACATGCAAAATTTCAATCATTATCGCTCTGGCAGAAATATAACAATAGATACTGGAGAATTTACTAGAACTGGTTACGTACTTGCTGTAACGGTAAGGTTTGTTTTCTATTCTTAATACTAATAATACCTGTTAAGTCCCAATGTGGGCTTAGCATGAAAAAAGGGGGGCAGGTGCCGGTTTTAGAAATTATAAGACAGGATTTTCACACAATAAAAATTCACTAGTTTATTAACACAGAATAATTCTTAATATCTAGGTAATTCAGTACTTAACTCTAATTCAATTCACAATTGACTTACTAATGTATACTAAAGAATAATGAGTATGGGTCTCCACTGGCGACTTTTATTCCTTAATCTGTAATAGAAAAAGGAATTATTAATAATCAACTCAAACTAAAGGGTTAGAATTTTGAGTGACAGAGTGAGCGTCATACAGCTGCTCATAAAAGGTCTGGGGTCAATACTCCCAATTTAGGGTGCTGAAAATATATTTCAATAAAATATATTAAATTTGTTAGTAAAGAAAGGGATTCAGAAATACTTCCCTTGGTTTTGTTAATCAAGACTTAATTTTTGGTTTCAGAGCTACCGATCTGTCTTGTCGCTTGGTCAAGTCGCAAGTGATTTTCTATTCCCAATCGCTCGCTATTTATAGGCAGAAACACAATGGGACTTGTGTCTGCCGGTAGCGTTGCCATGACGCCAGCGTCGTTGCGTGAATTTTTACGTATTTGGCCCCCAAATGGCGTCATCGTGTGGATGGTCATGCATTTGGTCCAAGAATTATCCATTTTGGCCCAAAAATGGCGTCATCATACTTTTAATCGGAATACTTTGTTATGTTATGGGCCATCATTTTGATTAAGCCAAATTGTTGTTGACAGCTGATGGAGACTGGTAAGTGTTTACATTCTTCTTAATGTTTATATTATTCGTTTTATTAATCATTTGTTTCCTATTTCTTTTTAGGTGGTGGAGACATGACTGTGGCGCGGGATTTTAACTTATTTAATGAGTGAGTATTTATTTCTTGGTAAAGTCTCAGATCATTTAAAATTTGCAAATGATCTGAGATTTTACCATTTATTGGTTTTATAAATACCAGTATTTGTTTTTCTTTTATATTTTTCTTCTGGGTGCTTCGTGGGAGAACTACTAATTTCATCGCGGGAATTATTGCCGATGATCATCGTGGGATTTATTATTGAAAAATAGTGTGAGTTTTTTAGTATGTAAGTTTTAGTGTTAGTTTAATTTTTGATTTTTGAAACTTGTTCCATGACGGAACATCCTCCCGCCTCTCGAAAAAAGAGAAGTTATATTTTTTGTTAGCAAAAAAAAAAAAAAAAAAAAAAATTAATCGTGTGCAAACTTACGTTACTGGTCTTTTCTTGCAAGCGAACCTTTATTTGCCCTGACGCTAATTTGAGAAAGCGCAGTGTGTCCCCATCTTCCGTTGTGATGCGGAAGCATTTTCTTGCCGTGAAAACTTTTAGCCATGGAATTGGCTGGGTACGCACTTGTTCCCACAGCTGTGGCTCCACGATGAAATTCATAGGAGGCCTTGTTGGGGTTGTGTTTGGACGACGTTCTGAAGCCGTCAGAGCTGGCTTGTTGGGTGGCGTCATCAATGCTGGTTTCTTGAGAGGTACGTCGTATAGTGACGTGGAAGCCGTCAGAGCTGGCCTTTTGCGTGGTGCGCTGTGCGATGTTGTAGCTGAAGCTGATAATGCTGTAGCATGCGTTGACTTTGAGGGAGCCGTAAAGGCTGGCTGCATCGCTGATGTGTAGCACTGCGTCGCTGCTGCAGTCGTCAGTGCTGGATTTTCACAGCGCGAATGCGACGTTATGGCTGAGGCCGGCAAAGCTGGTTTTTTAAAGGATGCGCTGGGTGGCATCGTTTTTTGAGGTGCCAACTTGGTGACCGTAGATGGCCCTTTGAATGTGGCCTTGTATGGAACTGCTGCTGGTTGTAAGACGGATTTCCTGGCACCAGTAGGAGGCCTAGCTGGCCTAGTTGGTTTTCGAAGCGTTGCTTCGTTAGCTAGCCCTTTTACGTGGTCTGTAGCTGGAAGTGCCTCAAACGGAGGTACAAATGTCTTTGGACGTCTCGGCATATCTGTTATCCTGAGTTTGTCCTTTAAAGGAATCTCGAGCTCAGGGACGTCATCAATGTATAGACAGTCGTCCAAATTGGGTAGTGAATTCATTTTCCCTGTTTAGGTTGGAAAAAAAAAGAAAAAAGAAAAATAAAAAGCAACAAAAGAATTAAAAAAAAAAAATAAAAAATTGCAAGCAAATAAAATAATAAAAAAAACAAAACTCACAAATGATAAAAAGAAAAGATGGAGAAATCAATAGAAATAATAATGTATATAAAAAAAAAATAAAAATAAGCCTTGCAAATAATAATTTTAATGAAAGTTTTTTTGTTCCGCCTCTTTCTGCTTCGCCAGTTGTCAAAGTTTTGGCGCATTGGATCATAAGTGAAGTAGGGTTTGATTTGCAGTGATCTGCATTACCGGTACTTGTTTTAATGGTATATTGTTTTATCATGATTCGAATAGATGGCGCTGCAATTTCTTCTGTTGCGACGTGTGGGCAATACGGTAGTAAATTACTCGTGGCTTTCGTTGCTATTTGTTTGTTCTTCTGCTATTGGTAATCTAAATAATTTTGTGATCGGCCGACAGTATTCTTGTGATGCAGTTTTTACTGTGGCGACTCTAACGTGGTTGTCCGCCCCTGTATGGATCTTTGTGATTCTTCCTAATTACCATTTTGTCGGTGGGCAATGTTGGTTTTGAATTAAAACCAAGTCATTGATCTTTAAATTGGTTTTCGCAATTCTCCATTTTGCGCGTTGTTGCATATTGTGGATGTATTCGATAGACCATTTCTTCCAAAACTGTTCCGTTAAAATTTGTGCGTATTGCCATCGTTTAAGTAGATTGCAATTTTCTAATATAGATGGCTCTGGCACAGCTTTGATATTCCGGCCTGTCAAGAAATGACCGGGTGTCAGCACGTTGTAGTCATTAGGGTCATTTGAGAGTGGTGTCAATGGTAGAGAATTTACACATGCTTCTATCTGGCATAAGACTGTAGATAGTTCTTCGTATGTGAGTGTCGTGTTCTGTAGTGTTCTCTTTAGATGCGTTTTTATTGATTTCACGCCGGCCTCCCACAGCCCTCCGAAGTGAGGAGCCGCTGGTGGATTCAAGTGCCAAGTGATGCCTGTTAATGTGATGTCATTGGAGATGTCCTGTGGGAGCTGACATGACAGTTTTTGTAACTGGCATGATAGTTCTTTGTTAGCTCCAATGAAGTTAGTACCACAATCGGAGTATAGGTGTCTGCATAGTCCTCTTCTGCTGGAAAAACGTTTGAGCGCTGCGAGAAATGCTCTTGTTGTGAGCTCTGTCACAATCTCAATATGTATAGCTTTGGTAGCCATACATACAAATATACTGAGATATGCCTTTGTAATTTTGGCATTTCGTATTTTTGATGTTTTGATGTCGATTGGACCAGCATAGTCTACTCCCGTGTGTTCGAATGCCATAGATGGCGTTGTTCTTGGGGAGGGTAAATTCCCCATTAATTGATTTGAAGTCTTTGGCTTGGTTCGAAAACATGTTATGCAATGATAAATTCGTTGTCTGATGGTGTTTCTGGCATTTATTAGCCAACACTTATTTCTCAGGGTGTTGAGAACAAGTTGTGTACCTCCGTGCAACGTGTACAAATGGATGTAATCAATGATTATTTTGGACACGTGGTGATTGTTGGGTAGGATCATGGGATGTTTTTGATCGTAAGTTAAGATGGCATTTTCAAGTCTGCCACCTACTCGAATGATTTGATTGGTGTCCAAAAATGGGTTTAAGCTTAATAGTCGACTTTTAGTTGGAATTGGCTTCTGTTTGACTAAACTTTCATATTCGTCAGCAAATGTTTGCTTTTGGATTAATGTGATGATTTTTGCTTCTGCCTGTCGAAGTTCATCACATGTGAGATACCCATTCTTGTGATTTGTGGTTGTCTGGCAATTGAAGTTGAATCTTCTACAATAAGCGATGATGCGTATGAGTTTGGGAAATGACGAATACTTGTTTAACCAGTCGCTAGGGTTATCTGTGCAAATCAGAGCCTTGACCTTTCGTGACTCAAGTTCAAGACACTTGTTAGTTGTGTGTTGTTGTGGCCACCTGTCAGCATGTTGCTGAAGCCAAGAGGGGCCGTTCCACCAGAGCTCGTAGTTACTGAGCTCGGTGGGGTATAAACCTCGAGTGGCGCAATCTGCGGGATTATCCCTTGATGGCACGAAACGCCATAGCTGTGGCTGGATGTTCTCTTGGATTTCTGCCACTCTATTAGCGACGAATGTTTTCCATCGCGTCGGATGGCTTTGTATCCACGCCAACGTGATCTCAGAATCACACCATGTGACGGTGGTTATGTCTTGTAGTTTCATGTCGTTTTGTATCTGTTTTAGAAGGCGTGATAAAATGAGAGCTCCACACAATTCCAATTTGGGGAGTGATGTTGTCTTTGTGGGAGCGACTCGTGTTTTGGATGTCAGCAGCTGAGTTGTGACCGTGTCATTTTCATTGATTATCCGTATGAACACGACGCTAGCGTAGGCCTTTGTTGACGCGTCACAGAATCCATGTAGCTGCATGTTTTTTATTTTTGGTGCATATTTTATCCATCTAGGTATTTTTATGAATTTGACATCTTGGAGTCCCTTTTGATATTTCGTCCACTCTTGAATTAATATGGGTGGTAATGGTTCGTCCCAAGCATATCCACCTAGCCATAGCCTTTGAATGAAAATTTTCGCAAGTATAACGCATGGGGCTAGCCATCCTAGTGGGTCAAATAAAGCAGCTGTCTCTGACAGGATGCTTCGTTTGGTGTAGCTGTCTTGTACTACTGTTGGCTTAATAGTGAAGCTAAATTCATCTGTCATGGGATCCCATTGTAGGCCGAGAGTTTTTATCGTATTTTTTTCTGACAGATTTAGGATGCGTTTGACTTCTTGATCTGTTATCGGAATGTTAGCTAATAATTCTGGACTATTTGCTGTCCACTTCCTGAGGTTAAATCCTCCTTTGCTTAGAGTCCTGATGAGTTCCCCTTGCAGTGATAAGCCTGTATTAATGTCGTGTGCTCCAGTTAGTAGGTCATCCACGTAGAATTCTGTTCTTATACTTTTGGCAGCGAGTGGAAAAATGTGCTCTTCATCGTTGGCCAGCTGATGGAGTGTTCGAATAACCAGATATGGAGCTGCTGCTGTTACAAATGTGACAGTTGTCAAACGAAAATCCTTTAATGGCTCGTCTGGGCTCTCCCTCCATATAATCCTTTGGTATTCTTGATGGTTTGGATGCATGTGTATCATCCTGTACATTTTCTCAATGTCGGCTGTCAGTACATACTTATATAGCCGCCATTGTAGAATGATGGCCCACAATGTGGGTTGTATTGTTGGGCCTACTAACATTTGCTGGTTTAATGACTGACCGTTGGATGACCTGGCTGATGCGTTGAACACGACTCGCATCTTTGTGGTGGAGCTTTCTTTGGTGACTGCATGGTGAGGTAAATAATAGTGCTGGATTTGGTTTGCTCTGGCCATGCTCTGTTCAGTTTTTATTTGACTTGGCGGGATTTCTTTCATGTGTCCCAATCGTTGATATTCCTTTATGCATGCCTTGTATTCGGCATACATTTCTGGATGCCTTTTCAAACGTTGCTCTAGCTGAAAAAACTGTTTTATTGCCATGGGTCTAGTCTGCCCTAGTTCTGGTCCGTTTTCGTTTTTGAAGGGTAATTTGACTAGGTAAGCTCCATGGCTTAAACGTCGATGTGAGTTTTTGTATTTTTCCTCACATAATTGATCATCGGGATGGATCACTCTTTGTGGAATTTCCTCTAATTCCCAGAATTTCCTTAGTTGTTGACTCAACTTGTCATTGTCTGTCACTTGTACCGTGAGCGCGTTAATGTTATTGATGCTGTCACTTTTTTTGGTTTTACCCATTAGGATCCAACCTAGCTGAGTGTGCTGTGCTGTAGGTTCTCCTGGTGCACCCTTAATAATTCCGTTTTCAATTATGTCGGGGTATATGTCAGCTCCTAGTAATATGTCAATTGGGCCGGGCACGTAAAATTTAGGATCTGCTAGTATTAGATGCTGCAGATAGGGCAATTTGCTGCTGTCTATCGTGTCAGCTGGTATGAAATCTGTTATCTGCTTTAATATGAATGCGTCTATATTTGTTTCGAAACTTGTATGGAGTGACATTAGTTTAAATGACGTTTGTGCTTTTATGGAAGCTGTTTGTGTTTTGCCTAACCCTGTTACCTTGATTTTGATAGGGTTTTTCGGGAGTCTCATTCGTCTACTTGCTGCTTCTGTTATAAATGAAACTTGAGAGCCTGAATCTATCAGTGCTCTCATTTGGTGTTTTTGTCCGTTCGGCCCCTCAATGTGAACGAGAGCTGTTGACAATAATGCACGGTTGACATTTGTTATGAAAAGTGAGGTTGGCTCATTACTGCCACTAGGTTGGTTAAGCTTCAGTTCTGCTTGCCTCTGGTCTATGTTGGTTATCTCGTTTTTTGTTTCAGGAGATTGATTTACGTGTAGTAACGTGTTGTGTCGTTTGTGACATTGAAAGCACGTTTTTTGGCTGGGACAACTGTGGATGTTGTGTCCTGAGGCAAGACAATTTTTGCATAGCTTGAATTGCTGCACGAATTGTAGTCTCGTTGTTGGAGATAATTTTTTGAACGCCGCGCAGTGAAACAGCGTGTGATTCTGTTTACACTTGACGCATGTATAAGATTTGTTCATAAATGCATATGCGTCTTTATATGTATGTTTTGTTGATGACGGGTGGTCATTTGTAGTTGTGGTTTTGTAACCACGACGATTTTCTAGCTGATTAGGAGACCTTGCTTGTCGTCCACAATCTAATGGTTTCAAGTTCTGACACACTTGAAGGGATTCTAGAGTACGGAAACGTGACTCTAGGAAAGTTGACAGATCGGCATATGTCGGTATGTCAGTGTTACTGCCTTGGTCTTGCTCCCATAGCTGATGCGTTTCTGATGGAAGGCGTTGAACCAAGTTGTAAATTAGTATTGCATCCCAGTGCTCAATGGGTAGTTCTAAATATTTGAGCTCGTGTAAGCTCTCTTCTGTCTGGTCTAAGAGAGAGCGAATGGCATGGGCAGACTCTGTTCTTATTGGTGTTTGATTTAGTAAAGTTTTTAGGTGTGTGTTGACTTGAGCCAGCTTGTTGTTATATCGTTTTTGTAGTAGCTCCCATGCCTTTACATAATTTGCTTCTGTCACTTCAAACTGACGTAATAAGCGTTCAGCTTCGCCAGTGACGCTGAGTTTGAGGTAGTGTAGTTTTTGGACCTTGGATATATTTAGGTCTGTGTGAATTAATGAATTGAACAAATCATGGAATGTCCGCCATGATTTGTAATTACCGTCGAATGTCGGTATGTGGATTGGTGGAAGCCGCGTTTCTGGCTTTGAAAGTCGTACTGACTGAATTCTGGGTTCATTTGTATTTGTGTTAGGAGGTAGTGCTGGGAATGATTGCTCTAATTCCTCTAATAGAGTCGAGAGGAAATTTGTATAATGAGCTCGGTTTCCTCATATAATTCCCCTTTGGCGTACTCGCTTTGAGCGCCATCTTTGGTTGACCAGATTGCTACATGCAGATCTGTGAAAGATTTCCAGAGTTTTTCTAGAGAATCTATGCGTGCTGCATAGTATTTCTTGCCTGCTTTGGTATCACTACCTGCCTTGGAGTGATTTATGGCGGCCTTGTTGATTTGATCATTAAGAGCCAGTGATAATGTTAAACTAGCGATATTCGCCATCTTGAAAATCCTCCTGTCTTATCCGGCTCGAAGGACCAGTGTTAAGTCCCAATGTGGGCTTAGCATGAAAAAAGGGGGGCAGGTCCCGGTTTTAGAAATGATAAGACAGGATTTTCACACAATAAAAATTCACTAGTTTATTAACACAGAATAATTCTTAATATCTAGGTAATTCAGTACTTAACTCTAATTCAATTCACAATTGACTTACTAATGTATACTAAAGAATAATGAGTATGGGTCTCCACTGGCGACTTTTATTCCTTAATCTGTAATAGAAAAAGGAATTATTAATAATCAACTCAAACTAAAGGGTTAGAATTTTGAGTGACAGAGTGAGCGTCATACAGCTGCTCATAAAAGGTCTGGGGTCAATACTCCCAATTTAGGGTGCTGAAAATATATTTAAATAAAATATATTAAATTTGTTAGTAAAGAAAGCGATTCAGAAATACTTCCCTTGGTTTTGTTAATCAAGACTTAATTTTTGGTTTCAGAGCTACCGATCTGTCTTGTCGCTTGGTCAAGTCGCAAGTGATTTTCTGTTCCCAATCGCTCGCTATTTATAGACAGAAACATAATGGGACTTGTGTCTGCCGGTAGCGTTGCCATGACGCCAGCGTCGTTGCGTGAATTTTTACGTATTTGGCCCCCAAATGGCGTCATCGTGTGGATGGTCATGCATTTGGTCCAAGAATTATCCATTTTGGCCCAAAAATGGCGTCATCATACTTTTAATCGGAATACTTTGTTATGTTATGGGCCATCATTTTGATTAAGCCAAATTGTTGTTGACAGCTGATGGCGACTGGTAAGTGTTTACATTCTTTTTAATGTTTATATTATTCGTTTTATTAATCATTTGTTTTCTATTTCTTTTTAGATGGTGGAGACATGACTGTGGCGCGGGATTTTAACTTATTTAATGAGTGAGTATTTATTTCTTGGTAAAGTCTCAGATCATTTAAAATTTGCAAATGATCTGAGATTTTACCATTTATTGGTTTTATAAATACCAGTATTTGTTTTTCTTTTATATTTTTCTTCTGGGTGCTTCGTGGGAGAACTACTAATTTCATCGCGGGAATTATTGCCGATGATCATCGTGGGATTTATTATTGAAAAATAGTGTGAGTTTTTTAGTATGTAAGTTTTAGTGTTAGTTTAATTTTTGATTTTTGAAACTTGTTCCATTACGGAACAATACCACTAATTTATGTAGTCTTTCTGATTGCGTTTGACTGAGTGGTTATCAAAGTAAGTTCGGTAGTGTAAAATGGGTAGAAAAGGAAATGAAGTAGTGCGAGGGTTTTATAAAGTGGAAGAAGACAAACGCATTTGAAAGATATGCAATTATACTATTCGAGGAAATTTTATTACAAATCTAAAAAGACATTTGCAAAAAAGACACAATGAAAGATATCAAGAAGAAATAAAAACATGTTCACAAGTGAATCGAGTTGAAGCCATGCAAAAAGAATCATCTAAAAAAGTTAAATTTTCAATCGAAATGTCTGTAGATGATGCTGTAGGTTCTTGTGTCGGTTTAGCAACACACCGTTGTGCACCATTTTTATTTTTTGATAGTGAACATTTTAAAGTACTCACTGAACAAATTTTTAGAGGGTTAAAAATTCCTCAAATTAATTCTAAAAATATTATGAAATATATGGATGGACAGTATAATGTATTAAAAGAAAAATTAAAGGCTCTTGTTAAGGGCAGATTAATTTCTTTAAAACTAGATTGCGCGAGTCGTCATGATCGTGCTGTGTTGGCTATAAACATGCAATTCATAGTACAAAAGGAAATTTTTATATGTACTTTAGCTGTAGTAGAACTTTTAGAGAGACACACGGCTGGGACTTTAAAATTGATTATTGAGACCATTTTACAAGAATTTCAAATAGACAAAAAACAGATTTACTCGATTACAACCGACAATGGCAGAAATATTTTTAAATATGTAGAATTAATTTCTTTGTGTGACGATGACAGTGATAGTGATGACAATGACAATTATAATGGACAAATTGATAGAAGGTGTGATGATTGTCACAAATATCTTTAGACAAGATTGTCTCCGTAAAGTGTGCAGCACATACCATGCAATTAGCTGTTAAAGATTTCCTAGCTGGTCGTTACCAAGATCCTATAAACGAAGCACGGAAAATTGTTAAAGCATTAAGAATGCCAACGACAGGTAACTATGTTGTGCCTTTTACTAGTTGTCATTTCGCTTTTTACATTAAATTCCATTATATATATTCTAATTTCTCCTTATTTAGGTATGCTTTAAAAGAATCGCATTTAAAAAAGCCAACATTGGACGTTGCAAATCGTTGTGGTTCTACCTACGATATGTTGGAAAACCTTCTACGTTGTAAAGATTTTTGTAGGATAGGATCCAAGTATATTTCCTTTTTATCTTTAAGTCGGTGGGAACTAATAGAAGGCCTTCTAGCTGCACTAAAACCACTCAAGGTAGCGACTTTGCACCTTCAAAAGGAACAACTAACTTTGGGAGATTTTTATAAGTTTTGGTTGGAGATGAAATTGCAGCTAAATGCTGTAGAAAATGAATTTTCTCCAATCATTTTGAAATGCGTAAAAAAAGAGAGATTAATTTGCTTGATAATCCAACAATATCTGCAGCACTCTTTTTAGATCCTAGGCTTCGACGACTTTTACGACGAGAAAAACGTGACGAAGCTAAATTACATCTGAAAAAGATCGCTATGCAAATGGAGTCTATAAAATATATAAGAAATTAGCACAGTAATATTTTTATATATTTTTGCTTTCAAAATTTTCCTATCATCTAGGTAGAACAAACGTTTCAACAACCGTGTACATCACAATCATTTCAAGACATCTGCATATTTAATGAATGTTCAAACCAAAGCTTCTCCACTCTTCTTAGAGAAACCATAAAGGATTTAGAAATATCCAACCCATCGGACGATGAATCTGTAAATGAGGCTGTTATAAAGCATACGGTGAAATAGATGCTTATATAAAAAAATGCATTGACATAGATGCAGATATCATTGACTACTGGGAAGAAAAGAAGTTTATTTACCCATTTCTATATGAGGCAGCAATGCTGTTGCATGCAGTTCCAGCCACACAAGTAAGTGTGGAAAGGGCTTTTTCTGCATTTAAGCTGATACTTACTGATCATAGAACGAGTTTGACAGAAGAAAGTATTAAAAAGATATTATTTGTAAAATTAAATAAGAACCTTTAAATTGAACAACATTTTTTAAAGTAAGACTCCCCTGTTTTTAGTGTTTGTTTCCTACTTCTTTTTGCATAACATAACGTATAACACTTTTTGAGAAATGCGTCTTTCACATTCCGCATAAATTTTACTGTGAGTTTATACTTTCAGTAATAACTCAAAATGAAAAATTCTTTAACAAGTGACTTAAATATCTGCCTGAAGAAAATAAGCGTCAAAGAAAACGCTTTTTTGTTTGATTGAAAAATAAAAGTAAAGGAATGACTTTTATTATTTGACCACAAATTAAAAGTCGGTTTTTGACTTTTATTATTTGATCAAAAAACGAAAGTCATCTTTTGACTTTTATTATTTGACCGAAAAATAAAAGTTATCTTTTAACTTTCATTTTTTAACTGAAAAATATACGTTAAAAATTACGATTTATTAAAAACTTTTATTGTAAAAGTTTATTTTTACTCATATTTATTAACTTTTATAAAAACAGTCAAATTTTTCGCGGTCATGCCACGAGTTGAAAGAGCTTTCAAAAATGTAAATACATACCATTAAAATATTTTTGTTTTTGTATTGCCTATTTTGTATGTGACTTTTTTGTTTGAAAATTAGAAAATACCGATTATTTTCGAGCCCTGTTTTTTATACATCATTAAAACTTGCATGCTATTATTTTTCATATTTGCAAAGCAGATACTGCAGGTCCAAGGCATAATTAAAGGTAAAAATATTATTAGCCATAAAGAATTTTACTTTATGTGAATTGTAAATTATGTTTTTATCCTCGCTATTTTTTCCTTTTTCATATATTGGTAAATATATAGGATGAGCAGAACCTGTGGCTGAAATATTCAGGTTGTGACAACCGTCGGCTCCGTTTAATGTTAAAACTTTCAAGGCATTTGTATTAGCGCTATATACCTACTGTAGAATTTTTGGCGTTGTTAGTGTCGTGTGTTTAATAATTAAAAAATAAAACCGGGTGTTAAGTCACGTGAAAAACGTTTAGGAATGGATATATCCTGCAGATTAAAAAATTGGAATTGATGATATTCACAAAAGCCCCACATGAAATATTTCTTAGATATACTTCACACATAGCCTTGTAAATCTAATCAATTACTCCATTCGATCAGTGCCCATGTTACAGTGCAGTTCATTTAAGAAGTATCGAACGATATATTGAGGCGAATTACTACGTTATTTATATTAATATGTTAACATTGAGACATAAAAATTGTGGGTAAGTGCGCTCATTCAAAAGTCTAAGATTGCCTTCATAAGTGCTGAAAATAATCGTGAACTAATTGAGCAAGGTGTAAAAGACTGCTCCAAATATTTAAGAGTTCTTTGGCAAAACTTAAAAAGAGCGAAGACTGTAGGTGAAAAACAAACCCAGATAAATGGTATTAGTCACGTGCAAGGTTATCGCGTGCAAATAAAAAAGTTACGAATGACTAATGGTGGTTGTACGAATCTACACCCAAATAGAGCCAATTATGATAGCACCAGAGTAAAATGGGAAGACGTGCAGTCCGAGTATAATGATTGCATCAGGACAGGGACAATTATCAACTTAGTCCACAAGGAACCACTAAAATTTTAGAGTGCTCAGATCTCTTTCACAAACGTATCAATAATGCTCTCAAAAAAGAAATAGCTTTGAAAGTTAATGCAGTGTTTTGTGGTAAATTAAAAATAATAAAAGGAGGTGAAGAAATCTGCGAATTCAAATATATGAACACCAAGAATATTCCAATATATAGATATATAGATATTAATGTTTGCTTTAAAGAAAACATCCAAGATAAAATCCTGAAACAGTTGGAGGAATTTCAAGAAAAAGATAGCAGTTGGGCGTTATCAGAAATTATAAACTTGAGTATTAATATTAACAAATATACTAAACAGATACAAGGATTTGAAAAATAAAATAATCTTTCAATCAATATATATATTTTGAAAATGTCGTCAGATGTTGCGAAAACATATTATACCACTATACCAACTTACTTGACAAAAGATAAAAAAGAAAAGCACATAAATCTACTCATGATACAAAATGTATATTACAATGAACAGCAGCAACTACAGCATAACCAGCAACATCAGCAACTACAGCATCAGTAGCAGCAACAACGACGCCATATACACCAAGGACAGCAACGAAAACCACGGGTACAGGAACAGCAGTACAAGAACAAACAGTATCAAAAGCCGGTGCTGCGCGGACAGCAACAATCTCAGCTGCAGCAACAACATCTACATCAGCAGCTACGGCAACCGCAGTTACAGCAGAAACTACTGGATCATCAATCCTTACATTCTGCCGCACAGGAATTAGAATCTGTTGCTTCGTCCCGGACTTTGGTTGCGGATAGTGCCACCACCAACGAGGTATCGGGGATGCTGTTATGTTGCGGCCAGCCAGGGCTCCTAAATGTCTTTTCGTCTCTAGAGTACATCCTGACACCACTGAAGACGAAATTATTAAACACAGTTCATCACGTGTTGGCACTTCGAGCTCTTTGATTGCCTGCAAGAAGTTATTTACTCGACATGCACACGAGAAACGCTCATTGTCTGCGTCTTTCAGGATTTTAGTTCCGGAAAATCTGTTTCAGGCGGTGCTTTCACCTGATATATGGCCCTGCAATTCCATTGTGCGTGAATTTATTCCTAAGGGACGTTCCGGATCATCCAGTATGGCAAAAAACTTGTTAGCGAAATCTCGGTCTACTACGCCAACGTAACTGGTCTTCGCTCTAAGACGACTCGCCTTTTTACAAGTTCGACGAATTCCTGTTTCGACGTGGTCTGCTTGACCGAGACATGGCTATGTGGGAAGATCGTTGATGAAGAGCTTTTTGGTCCCGAGTTTTTGTTGTTTCGCCGTGACCGCCATCGTCTGTCTCTGGATGCTCCTGTTGGAGGTGGAGTACTTTGTGCTGTTCGTCGCGACCTTCCTTGTTTCTTGGTTGACTTTGTTGATTCCGGTGATCTGGAGTTTATTTATGTGGCTCTCAGGGTTTCACACAAAACCGTATATATTGCTACAGTTTATATCCCTCCATGCCCATCTGCCGATATATTTGATTTGTTGGCTTCATGTATAGATAGGCTTACTGAAGATGAGTTGTTGCTTTATGGTGATTTTAATTTACCTAATGTGAGTTGGGTACACTCTCCGGACGATGAGGGCTTGCTGCCCTCTTTTATAGCGACTCCTCAACATGCCATATCTTTTATTGACAACATCATTTCTTCTGGCTTAATGCAGTCTAGCGGTGTGACTAATGACTCTGGAAAATCTCTTGACCTGGTATTTTCGTCCGATCCCAATGGTACTCTCGTTAAGCGTTGTTTAACTCCTATGGTTCCTGAAACAAGTCATCATCCGGCACTACATACAGTTTTGCTTTTTGATCCTGTAACTTCATCATGTAATGCTTCTGGGAACTACGAGTATTGTTACAACTTTAAAAAAGCTGATTTTAATAAAATTAATGAATGGCTATCCGCCTGCGACTGGACCAGTGTTCTGGGTGAACGTGACATTGATAAAGCTGTGAGCTCGTTTTATGACATCCTATTTCTTTGTTTTACTCACTGTGTACCACTTGTAAGTTCGAATCGTACTTCGCATTGTCAACCATGGATCAATGGCTCTTTGAAGCATCTTAAAAATTTGAAGAATAAAGCTTGAAGGAGGTTCTGTTCCTCAAGGAGCGATGCTGATTACGTAACTTATTCTAATTTGCGTGCTCAGTACATATCGTACCTGAATGATTCTTATAATGATTATATACATAGAATGAGGTCGGCCTTGCGTACGGAACCTAAGCAGTTTGTGAACTCTAAGCGCAACTGTGATGGATACCCTTCATCGTTGCGACTTGGAAACATAGATAGTGTTGATGCCTTGGAGACTTCCAATCTTTTTGGTGACTTCTTTAAAACTGTCTTCTGTGATAACCACTGTGATATTAGTTATAACGATTTTATCCATTTGATGAAGCTTCCGGCAACTTCTCTTCAACCTAAGGACCTGTTGTTCGATGAAGCGTCTGTCTTCAAGTACATTTCAAGCATACCTGATAGTTTTTCTAGTGGTCCGGATGGTGTTCCTTCCACGTTCATAAAAAATTGTGCTACGTCCATAGTTTCTGTTTTGTGTTATTTATTTAATTTATCTTTAACCTGTGGTGTTTTTCCTAAACAGTGGAAGCTTTCTTTGATTATTCCTTTTCACAAGAAGGGTAATAAGTGTGACATTTCTAACTACAGACCCGTCGCTAAGTTATGTTGTATTGGTAAGATATTTGAAGCCATGGTTTGCGATGTTTTGTCTTTCCACTGCAAGCCTTTCCTGCGCTCTTTTCAGCATGGTTTTATGAAGGGTAAATCTACTACGACTAATTTGTTAGAGTTTACTAATTTCTGCATTTCCGCAATTGAAAGCGGAAAGAAAGTTGATTGCATATTCACAGATTTTAGTAAAGCTTTTGACAGAATCAATCATAAAATCTTGATTCATAAGCTGACTCTTCTTGGTTTTCCTTCTGTTTTTGTCAATTGGCTTCATTCTTATTTATCGGATCGTACGCAGCGAGTTATATTTCGCGAAGCTCTTTCTGACGTAATAGATAATACTTTTGGTGTTCCTCAAGGCAGCCATCTCGGACCACTCCTTTTTATTATTTTCATTAATGACGTATCTCTGATTTTGACTAATTCAAGAATACTATGTTTTTCACGAGCCGATTTCATCAATGTCTCGTCTCTTTAAAAACCAGTTTGATTGCATTGACTTTCATCTTTCAAAAAGTGAATTCAGAGATCAGCTTAGTTAAGGTTACTTTTCATTTTATTAATATTGTTTGTACACTGTTGGTCAATATCATTGTTTACATATGTATAATAATTTTTAATTTATTTTTTTTTAAATTTTTCTTTTGTAAACTTAGTAATCAGATTTTTGATGAAGTTCTAAATAAATAAATAAATAAATAAAGAACACAAATATATTTACAACAAAGATGAAGAACCAATTAAATACCACTTTGTTTGGACTAAGAATTTATCCCGGCTTTTGTCGTCGCATCTCAGTAGTCATAAGGGAAGAACCATTTTTGCGACCAATGTCTTCACTGCTTCCACACAACAAGAAAACTGGAGGAGCATACAAAGAATTGTGAAAAAGTTAACAATGCCAGAATTCGACTACCATCAGAAAAGGAATCAACTTTAGTATTTAAAAACTTTAAGAATAAGACAGAAGCACCTTTTATTATATATGCAGACTTGTAGTGTTTATTAATAGATCGTAGTGATAAGAACAAGTATCAAGAACATGTTCCATGTAGTATATATTATATATATTTGTATATATTTGTTTATTTGGGAGAGATACTACAAGATTTACATATCTCTTTCTTAGCACCAATTAGAGTGGAAATACAGTAATACAACTGAATAGAATTAAGTAAACTATATTAAATGTTAACACTACAACAATGATAATAGATGGGGGGAAAAGAGAAAAAAATATATAAACAATAATAACAAATAAATTATGGATAAATAAGTAAGATTAGGATACAAAAATTAATTACGAAAACAACTATAGCAAATGAGAATATAATATAAAACCAAATTAGATAACTTCGATAACAAAGATATAATCTGCGCGTGAAGGTCACAACAGCAAAACTACTACGTCAAAAAATTTACAAGAAGACGCCTGAAAGTGCCGATCGAGTTAGCCTTCTGGATATTGTGTGGTAATGAATTCCATATTCGAGTGATTTGAACAATATAGGATCCATCAAGTACAGAGGTCTGATAACGAGGTATTTGCAGTTTATAGCCTCTGGCAGAGTTCAAGGGTTGAAACATTGTCCTCAAGTAAAAGGGCTGAGAGTTGTGCAATAAGTTGAAAAGGAAAAATAATGCTCTACGCTTTAGATATACTTCAATAGAGCAACCTAGCAGTGCAAAATTTAGGTGAGAAACGTGATCCAATTTTCGTAAGCCGAAAACAAACCTTACACAATCGTTAAATGCAACATGTAATTTTCCGGAGCAGTGCGAATCTAGCTTCGGGAAAACCAGTAAACCGTGTGTGAAATGCTGTAATATTAGGGACTTGACAAGATGACAGCGCGTTTTAGGGGTGAGCATTTTAGTGGACAACCAAAGGCGACGGAGGGTGGTGCAGATCTTAGATAGGTTAGAGTTGACGAGATCACAGCACTTCATATTGGAGTTAAGGGTAACCCCAAGGTTACGGACTTTATCCACATAAGGGATTGAAGATCCATTCAAAAAATAGGAGGAAGGGTAGAAGAGTCAAGAGTGCCGAAGGAAAAGGCGATACATTGTGACTTGCCTAGATTAAGTTCAAGTTTATTGTAACTCGACCAGGTGTATATATTATGTAAATCGTCGTTCATCCGAGCCGCACGGTCTTCGATAAAACCAGGTGGGCGACTGAAATAAACTTGAACGTCGTCAGCATAAATGTGGATGTTGACATCTTGAATTATATCCGGCAGATCGTTAATATCTAGACTGAAGAGTAGAGGACCAAGAATGGAGCCTTGTGGTACTCCAGAAAACAGAGGAAGGAAATTTGAGTGATTACAGTCCCCAAGAGTAACCTTTTGTGATCGCCCGATTAAGAACTCCTTGATTAAGTGAACAGATCGACACGAAAAATGGAACTTATTAAATAATTTTTCTAGCAGGCTTACATGGCAAACACTGTCAAAAGCTTTGGAGAAGTCTAAAAGCGCCAGAACGCAAATCTCTCTTTTATCTTTTTCGCAACTATGCTTGGGTCGAAACCTAGATTGGTAGCCACTTATAAGATTGTTTTGCATAGTGTAGTTGAACCTGCCAATATAGAAGCTTCTGCAGAGCCTTCGACAGGAAGCGTATTATATAAAGGGCTCATATGATCCCACGTTATCGTTTTACAAGTACTACCGTGGCGAGGATTGTACTAATTGTTTTGTGAGCGAGTTAAATCAATTTGCAGAAAATTTAGAAAATATTTTCAATAACCCACTATGAATGGGTCGGTTAACTGAAGAGCAAGTCGACAACCTTTCAGTAGATGCACTCTGTCATATTTGCGAGAAACCATTTCCAGAAGATGATAGAAAGGTGCGTGATCACTGTCCCTTAACAAGTAAGTCCCGCGGACCAGCACATGATGCGTGTAATTAAATTTTAAAGATAGTCACACTGTTCCTTTTATTTTTCATAAACTTAGCGGTTATGATTCACATTTTATTATAAAAAATTTAGCTTCAGATTTAGAAGGGAAGGTTGATCTTCTTCCTATAAATAAAGAGCGATACGTATCGTTCAGAAAACACTTAGATAATCTTCCAATAAAATTTCGATTTATTGATTCTTTTCGGTTTATGGCAAGTAGCCTTGATACCCTTTCATCATATTTAACTTCTTTTCCTATTTTAAAATCTCAATTTCAAAATTTATCGAACAATCAATTTACTCTATTTACACGTATTTGTGTAAACCTTTACGATTACTTTAGTACTAAAGACAGATTTTTAGAGACTACTTTACCCACCATTTCTGAATTTTACAATAAGTTGAATGATTGTGATATTAGTGGGGAAGATTATACACATGCATGTAAAGTTTGGAATGAATTTAATTTAAATAATTTGGGCGAATATTCAGATCTATATCTAAAAACAGATGTTCTGTTCAAGTTGTTGTAAGACATATGGATTAGATCCTGCACATTATTTTACATTACCTGGCTATACTTGGGATGCAATGCTAAAACATACAAGTATATCGTTAAAATTGTTGTCTGATATTGATATGTTTATGTTTGTAGAGCGCGGTATTCGAGATGGTCGTAGCCAATGCTCTAAACGTTACTCCATAGCAAATAGTAAATATTATATGGCTAGCTCTGATCCAAATAAATCAAAAATTTTTTTGCAATATTATGATATCAACAATCAGTATGGTTGGGCAATGTCACAACCTTTACTTTACTACGGCTTCAAGTGGATAGAAAACAAAAACAGCTTTAAGGTTGAAGATTTACCTAACGATTCACCTATTGGTTACATTTTAGAAGTGGATCTAGAATATCCACAAGAAATTCTTGACACTCATAAAGATTTACCACTTTGCCCGGAACACAATTATGCTTCAGGATCTAAGCAAATGAAACTTTTGGCTACTGTCATGAATAAGACAAAATATATTTTACATTACAGGAATTTAAAGCAAGCCCTCCAACATGGTTTAATATTAAAGAAAATTCATATAATTCTTCAATTTATTCAAACTACATGGCTCAAATCATACATTGATCTAAACACTACCCTTAGAGCATTAGCTAAAAACGATTTTGAGGAAAATCTCTTTAAACATATGAATAATGCAGTCTTTGGTAAAGCTATGGAAAACGTTCGAAAATATAGTAATGTGAAATTTGTAATTAAATTGTTGGGCCGATATGTAGCTGAAAGTTTAGTAGCAGTAGAACTTAATAGATCTGAGATTTTCACTAACAAACCACTTTATATTGGTATGTGCATTGTTGACTTGGCTAAAACTACCATATACAATTTCCATTATGATTATATGCTTCCTCAATTTGGATCTAACTGTACAGTTTGCTATACAGACACAGATTTTCTCATTTATGAGGTAATCTGTCCTGACCTGAATCAAATTATTAAACGTGACTGTCAGACTCATTTTGATAATGGTGACTATCCACCAGAAAACAATTGGAATATCCCATTGGTAAACAAAAAAGTGTTGGGTCTCATGAAAGATGAAAATAATGGTAGAATTATGACAAATTTGTTGGCTTAAGATCAAAGATGTACGCGATCCGTGTAGGTAGAGGGTAAGTATAAAACAAAAAAATCTAAAGGTATAAAAAGAAACATTGTTAAAAATGATATAATTTTCGATGATTATGTTGAATGTTTAAATAGTAATACAGAAAAATCAATTACACAAAATGTAATTCAATCTCGGAAACATCAAGTTTCTTCCATTACTCAATCTAAAATTTCTCTCAGTCCTAACGATGATAAAGGATATATAACGCTAAGTAATTATGAAACGTTACCGTGGAGATATTATAGTATAATGGAAATAAATTAATTAATAAGAAAATATTGTAATTGTGCAAAATAAAAGAATTTTATAGCGTTTTAAAAACTCGTTTATTTTAAAAAAGCCTTTATTATAAACACATTTTCAGAGCACATCGGCCTCGGCGTATGATACAAGATGTCTCATTTGTTTCCAGAGTTGTTAGGTATGAACATCCGGCGTTTTTCACATTTCATTCGGATAAAGCTTTTTATGTTGGTAAATTTAGAGCCCCCTTTAAAAATACACAGGAAATTGGGCTAGACCCGCAGCATAGCATAACATTATTTATTTATATATCTTCTTACATTTTAGCCTGGCGGAAACTATGAATAAATGGTTGGCGCAGCAGAATTTAATCGTCGATCGTGGATAACAGGTGCACTGAAAATTAGAATGTATAATAAAAAGTTTTGTAATATTTTTAAACTTTTATAAACTAGTTAGCTAAATTTTAATAAAAATTTCAAATATTAAGAAAAATAAGTATTTTTATTTGATTTTATTTATTTTATTGCGAATATCCCACCAGTTTTATTTCAAAGTAGTCTCAGCTTTTATTTCAAATTATTTCACGGTTTTAACGAGTAACAGCTGTTCTTCATCACATATACTTTAGATGCCGGTCGCAAAGATGAGCACAACATGCTAAGTATTTTCATTTCTTAATCAGCGTGATCGACAAAAAGA
>CAWUPM010000780.1:0-37705 GCA_963924295.1 Dioctria rufipes
AAATAAAAGTTCTTAAAATTCTGCTTCATCCGACATTGACAGATTCTATCAAGTGTAGGTTCGATTCTCGTCCGGGAAAAAATAAATAAAAAATGATTTTACAATTTATTTGTGCGCTTTCATCGTTACTGGTTAATGCCAGCTGAAAGCATATCATGGCTTAGTAGGCTAGTAACAAATTGATAAATGCAAGAGGGAAAATCATCTGTCTCGTTAGCTCGGTGGTAAGAGCAGTCGCCCGGCAAGCGGAAGGTCCCGTTTTCAAACCCCGGACGAGGCGCTTGTTATTTCTTCTTGTATTTATTAATTTGATTTAGAATCGTTAAAATAAATGTTCTTAAAATTCTTCTTTATCCATCATTGACTGATTCTAACAAGTGTAGTTTCGATACCCGTCCGGGAAAAAATAAATAAAAATTGAATTTACAATTTATTTGAGCGCTTTCATCGTTACAGGTTAATGCCAGCTGAAAGCAAATCGTGGCTTAGTAGGCTAGTAACAAATTGATAAATGCAAGAGGGAAAATCATCTGTCCCGTTAGCTCAGAGGTAAGAGCAGTCGCCAGCAAGCGGAAGGTCCCGGTTTCAAACCCCGGACGAGGCGGTTGTTTTTTCTTCTTGCATTTATTAATATGATTTAGAATCGTTAAAAACAAAAGCTCTTAAAATTCATCTTTATCCAACATTGACTGATTCCAACAATTGTAGTTTCGATTCCCGTCCGGGAAAAAATAAAGAAATATTGAATTTACGATTTATTTGTGGGCTTCCGTCGTTACTAGTTATTGCCAGCTGAAAGCAAATCGTGGCTTAGAAGGCTAGTAACAAATTAATAAATGCAAGAGGGAAAATCATCTGTCTCGTTAGCTCAGTGGTAAGAGCAGTCGCCCGGCAAGCGGAAGGTCTCGGTTTCAAACCCCGAACGAGGCGGTTGTTTTTTTTTATTAATTTGATTTAGAATCGTTAAAAATAAAAGTTCTTAAAATTCTTCTTCATCCGACATTGACAGATTCTATCAAGTGTAGGTTCGATTCTCGTCCGGGAAAAAATAAATAAAAAATGGTTTTACAATTTATTTGTGCGCTTTCATCGTTACTGGTTAATGCCAGCTGAAAGCAAATCGTGGCTTAGAAGGCTACTAACAAATTGATAAATGCAAGAGGGAAAATCATCTGTCCCGTTAGCTCAGTGGTAAGAGCAGTCGCCGGCAAGCGGAAAGTTCCGGTTTCAAATCCAGGACGAGGCGGTTGTTTTTTCTTCTTGTATTTATTAATTTGATTTAGAATCGTTAAAATAAATGTTCTTAAAATTCCTCTTTATCCATTATTGACTGATTCTATCAATTGTGGTTTCGATTCCCGTCCGGGAAAAAATAAATAAAAATTGAATTTACAATTTATTTGTGCGCTTTCATCGTTACTGGTTAATGCCAGCTGAAAGCAAATCGTGGCTTAGTAGGCTAGTAACAAATTGATAAATGCAAGAGGGAAAATCATCTGTCCCGTTAGCTCAGAGGTAAGAGAAGTTGCCGCCAAGCGGAAGGTTCCGGTTTCAAATCCAGGACGATGCGGTTGTTTTTTCTTCTTGTATTTAATAATTTGATTTAGAATCGTTAAAAATAAAAGTTCTTAAAATTCATCTTTATCCATCATTGACTGATTCTAACAATTGTAGTTTCGATTCCCGTCCGGGAAAAAATAAATAAAAATTGAATTTACAATTTATTTGAGCGCTTTCATCGTTACTGGTTATTGCCAACTGAAAGCAAATCGTGGCTTAGTGGGCTAGTAACAAATTGATAAATGCAAGAAGGAAAATCATCTGCCTCGTTAGCTGAGTCGTAAGAGCATTCGACCGGCAAGCGGAAGGTCCTGCTTTCAAACCGCGGACGAGGCGGTTCTTTTTTCTTCTTGTATTTATTAATTTGATTTACAATCGTTAAAAACAAAAGTTCTTAAAATTCTTCTTTATCCATCATTGACTGATTCTAACAAGTGTAGGTTCGATTCCCGTCCGGGAAAAAATAAATAAAAATTGAATTTACAATACATTTCTGCGCTTTCATCGTTACTGGTTAATGCCAGCTGAAAGCAAATCGTAGCTTAGAAGGCTAGTATCAAATTGATAAATGCAAGAGGGAAAATCATCTGTCTCGTTAGCTCAGTGGTAAGAGCAGTCGCCCGGCAAGCGGAAGGTCTCGGTTTCAAACCCCGAACGAGGCGGTTGTTTTTTTTTATTAATTTGATTTAGAATCGTTAAAAATAAAAGTTCTTAAAATTCTTCTTCATCCGACATTGACAGATTCTATCAAGTGTAGGTTCGATTCTCGTCCGGGAAAAAATAAATAAAAAATGATTTTACAATTTATTTGTGCGCTTTCATCGTTACTGGTTAATGCCAGCTGAAAGCATATCATGGCTTAGTAGGCTAGTAACAAATTGATAAATGCAAGAGGGAAAATCATCTGTCTAGTTTACTCGGTGGTAAGAGCAGTCGCCCGGCAAGCGGAAGGTCCCGTTTTCAAACCCCGGACGAGGCGCTTGTTATTTCTTCTTGTATTTATTAATTTGATTTAGAATCGTTAATATCAATGTTCTTAAAATTATTCTTTGTCCATCATTGACTGATTTTAACAAGTGTAGTTTCGATACCCGTCCGGGAAAAAATAAATAAAAATTGAATTTACAATTTATTTGAGCGCTTTCATCGTTACAGGTTAATGCCAGCTGAAAGCAAATCGTGGCTTAGTAGGCTAGTAACAAATTGATAAATGCAAGAGGGAAAATCATCTGTCCCGTTAGCTCAGAGGTAAGAGCAGTCGCCGGCAAGCGGAAGGTTCCGGTTTCAAATCCAGGACGAGGCGGTTGTTTTTTCTTCTTGTATTTATTAATTTGATTTAGAATCGTTAAAAACAAAAGTTCTTAAAATTCATCTTTATCCTTCATTGACTGATTCTAACAATTGTAGTTTCGATTCCCGTCCGGGAAAAAATAAATAAAAATTGAATAAATTAAAAATATAAGTTCTTGAATTTCTTCTTCATCCGACATTGACAGATTCTAACAAGTGTAGGTTCGATTCTCGTCCGGGAAAAAATAAATAAAAAATGATTTTACAATTTATTTGTGCGCTTTCATCGTTACTGGTTAATGCCAGCTGAAAGCAAATCGTGGCTTAGTAGTGGCTAGTAACAAATTGATAAATGCAAGAGAGAAAATCATCTGTCCCGCTAGCTCAGTGGTAAGAGCAGTCGCCGGCAAGCGGAAGGTTCCGGTTTCAAATCCAGGACGAGGCGGTTGTTTTTTCTTCTTGTATTTATTAATTTGATTTAGAATCGTTAAAATAAAAGTTCTTAACATTCTTATTTATCCATCATTGAATGATTCTATCAAGTGTGGGTTCGATTCCCGTCCGGGAAAAATAAATAAAATTGAATTTACATTTTATTTGTGCGCTTTCATCGTTACTGGTTATTGCCAGCTGAAAGCAAATCGTGGCTTAGTAGGCTAGTAAAAAATTGATAAATGCAAGAGGGAAAATCATCTGTCTCGTTAGCTCAGTGGTAAGAGCAGTCGCCCGGCAAGCGGAAAGCCCCGGTTCCAAACCCCGGACAAGGCGGTTGTTTTTTCTTCTTGTATTTATTAATTTGATTTACAATCGTTAAAAATAAAAGTTCTTAAAATTCTTCTTTATACATCATTGACTGATTCTAACAATTGTAGTTTCGATTCCAGTCCGGCAAAAAATAAATAAAAATTGAATTTACTATTTATTTGTGCGCTTTCATCGTTACTGGTTAATGCCAGCTGAAAGCAAATCGTGGCTTAGTAGGCTAGTAACAAATTCATAAATGCAAGAGGGAAAATCATCTGTCTCGTTAGCTCGGTGGTAAGAGCAGCCGCCCGGCAAGCGGAAGGTCCCAGTTTCAAACCCCGGACGAAGCGGTTGGTTTTTCTTCTTGTGTTTATTAATTTGATTAGAACCGTTAAAATAAATGTTCTTAAAATTCCTCTTTATCCATTGTTGACTGATTCTAACAATTGTGGTTTCTATTCCCGTCCGGGAAAAAATAAATAAAAATTGAATATACAATTTATTTGTGCGCTTTCATCGTTACTGGTTAATGCCAGCTGAAAGCAAATCGTGGCTTAGTAGGCTAGTAAAAAATTGATAAATGCAAGAGGGAAAATCATCTGTCTCGTTAGCTCAGTAGTAAGAGCAGTCGCCCGGCAAGCGGAAAGTCCCGGTTTCAAACCCCGGACAAGGCGGTTGTTTTTTCTTCTTGTATTTATTAATTTGATTTACAATCGTTAAAAATAAAAGTTCTTAAAATTCTTCTTTATCCATCATTGACTGATTCTATCAAGTGTAGGTTCGATTCTCGTCCGGGAAAAAATAAATAAAAAATGATTTTACAATTTATTTGTGCGCTTTCATCGTTACTGGTTAGTGCCAGCTGAAAGCATATCATGGCTTAGTAGGCTAGTAACAAATTGATAAATGCAAGAGGGAAAATCATCTGTCTCGTTTACTCGGTGGTAAGAGCAGTCGCCCGGCAAGCGGAAGGTCCCGTTTTCAAACCCCGGACGAGGCGCTTGTTATTTCTTCTTGTATTTATTAATTTGATTTAGAATCGTTAAAATAAATGTTCTTAAAATTCTTCTTTGTCCATCATTGACTGATTTTAACAAGTGTAGTTTCGATACCCGTCCGGGAAAAAATAAAAAAAAATTGAATTTACAATTTATTTGAGCGCTTTCATCGTTACAGGTTAATGCCACCTGAAAGCAAATCGTGGCTTAGTAGGCTAGTAACATATTGATAAATGCAAGAGGGAAAATCATCTGTCCCGTTAGCTCAGAGGTAAGAGCAGTCGCCGGCAAGCGGAAGGTTCCGGTTTCAAATCCAGGACGAGGCGGTTGTTTTTTCTTCTTGTATTTATTAATTTGATTTAGAATCGTTAAAAACAAAAGTTCTTAAAATTCATCTTTATCCATCATTGACTGATTCTAACAATTGTAGTTTCGATTCCCGTCCGGGAAAAAATAAATAAAAATTGAATAAATTAAAAATAAAAGTTCTTGAATTTCTTCTTCATCCGACATTGACAGATTCTAACAAGTGTAGGTTCGATTCTCGTCCGGGAAAAAATAAATAAAAAATGATTTTACAATTTATTTGTGCGCTTTCATCGTTACTGGTTAATGCCAGCTGAAAGCAAATCGTGGCTTAGTAGTGGCTAGTAACAAATTAATAAATGCAAGAGGGAAAATCATCTGTCCCGTTAGCTCAGTGGTAAGAGCAGTCGCCGGCAAGCGGAAGGTTCCGGTTTCAAATCCAGGACGAGGCGGTTGTTTTTTCTTCTTGTATTTATTAATTTGATTTAGAATCGTTAAAATAAAAGTTCTTAACATTCTTATTTATCCATCATTGACTGATTATATCAAGTGTAGGTTCGATTCCCGTCCGGGAAAAATAAATAAAATTGAATTTACATTTTATTTGTGCGCTTTCATCGTTACTGGTTATTGCCAGCTGAAAGCAAATCGTGGCTTAGTAGGCTAGTAAAAAATTGATAAATGCAAGAGGGAAAATCATCTGTCTCGTTAGCTCAGTAGTAAGAGCAGTCGCCTGGCAAGCGGAAAGTCCCGGTTTCAAACCCCGGACAAGGCGGTTGTTTTTTCTTCTTGTATTTATTAATTTGATTTACAATCGTTAAAAATAAAAGTTCTTAAAATTCTTCTTTATCCATCATTGACTGATTCTAACAATTGTAGTTTCGATTCCAGTCCGGCAAAAAATAAATAAAAATTGAATTTACAATTTATTTGTGCGCTTTCATCGTTACTGGTTAATGCCAGCTGAAAGCAAATCGTGGCTTAGTAGGCTAGTAACAAATTCATAAATGCAAGAGGGAAAATCATCTGTCTCGTTAGCTCAGTGGTAAGAGCAATCGCCCGGCAAGCGGAAGGTCCCGGTTTCAAACCCCGGACGAGGCGGTTGTTTTTTCTTCTTGTATTTATTAATTTGATTTAGAATCGTTAAAAATAAAAGTTCTTAACATTCTTATTTATCCATCATTGACTGATTCGATCAAGTGTAGGTTCGATTCCCGTCCGGGAAAAATAAATAAAATTGAATTTACATTTTATTTGTGCGCTTTCATCGTTACTGGTTATTGCCAGCTTAAAGCAAATCGTGTCTTAGTAGGCTAGTAACAAATTGATAAATGCAAGAGGGAAAATCATCTGTCTCGTTAGCTCAGTGGTAAGAGCAGTCGCCCGCCAAGCGGAAGGTCCCGGTTTCAAACCCCGGACGAGGCGCTTGTTATTTCTTCTTGTATTTATTAATTGGATTTAGAATCGTTAAAATAAATGTTCTTAAAATTCTTCTTTATCCATTATTGACTTATTCTAACAATTGTATTTTCGATTCCCGTCCGGGAAAAAATAAATAAAAATTGAATTTACAATTTATTTGTGCGCTTTCATCGTTACTGGTTAATGGCAGCTGAAAGCATATCATTGCTTAGTGGGCTAGTAACAAATTGATAAATGCAAGAGGGAAAATCATCTGTCTCCTTAGCGCGGTGGTAAGAGCAGTCGCCCGGCAAGCGGAAGGTCCCGGTCTCAAACCCCGGACGAGGCGGTTGTTTTTTCTTCGTGTTATTATTAATTTAATTAGAATCGTTAAAATAAATGTTCTTAGAATTCCTCTTTGTCCATTATTGACTGATTCTAACAATTGTGGTTTCGATTCCCGTCCGGGAAAAAATAAATAAAAATTGAATTTACAATTTATTTGTGCGCTTTCATCGTTACTGGTTATTGCCAGCTTAAAGCAAATCGTGTCTTAGTAGGCTAGTAAAAAATTGATAAATGCAAGAGGGAAAATCATCTGTCTCGTTAGCTCAGTGGTAAGAGCAGTCGCCCGGCAAGCGGAAAGTCCCGGTTTCAAACCCCGGACAAGGCGGTTGTTTTTTCTTCTTGTATTTATTAATTTGATTTACAACCGTTAAAAATAAAAGTTCTTAAAATTCTTCTTTATCCATCATTGACTGATTCTAACAATTGTAGTTTCGATTCCCGTCCGGCAAAAAATAAATAAAAATTGAATTTACAATTTATTTGTGCGCTTTCATCGTTACTGGTTATTGCCAGCTGAAAGCAAATCGTGGCTTAGTAGGCTGGTAACAAATTGATAAATGCAAGAGGGAAAATAATCTGTCTCGTTAGCTCAGTGGTAAGAGCAGTCGCCCGGCAAGTGGAAGGTCCCGGTTTCAAACCCCGTTCGAGGCGGTTGTTTTTTCCTTCTTGTATTTATTAATTTGATTCAGAAGCGGTAAAAATAAAAGTTCTTAAAATACTTATTTATCCAGGATTTACTGATTCTATCAAGTGTAGGTTCGATTCCCGTCCGGGAAAAAATAAATAAAAATTGAATTTACAATTTATTTGTGCGATTTCATCGTTACTGGTTAATGACAGCTGAAAGCAAATCGTGGCTTACTAGGCTAGTAACAAATTGATAAATGCAAGAGGGAAAATCATCTGTCTCGTTAGCTCAGTGGTAAGAGCAGTCGCCCGGCAAGCGGAAGGTCCCGGTTTCAAACCCCGGACGAGGCGGTTGTTTTTTCTTCTTGTATTTATTAATTTGATTTACAATCGTTAAAAATAAAAGTTCTTAAATTTCTTCTTTATCCATCATTGACTGATTCTAACAAGTGTAGGTTCGATTCCCGTCCGGGAAAAAATAAATAAAAATTGAATTTACAATTTATTTATGCGCTTTCATCGTTACTGGTTAATGCCAGCTGAAAGCAAATCGTGGCTTAGTAGGTTAGTAAAAAATTGATAAATGCAAGAGGGAAAATCATCTGTCTCGTTAGCTCAGTGGTAAGAGCAGTCGCCCGGCAAGCGGAAAGTCCCGGTTTCAAACCCCGGACAAGGCGGTTGTTTCTTCTTCTTGTATTTATTAATTTGATTTACAATCGTTAAAAATAAAAGTTCTTAAAATTCTTCTTCATCCGACATTGACAGATTCTATCAAGTGTAGGTTCGATTCTCGTCCGGGAAAAAATAAATAAAAAATGATTTTACAATTTATTTGTGCGCTTTCATCGTTACTGGTTAATGCCAGCTGAAAGGATATCATGGCTTAGTAGGCTAGTAACAAATTGATAAATGCAAGAGGGAAAATCATCTGTCTCGTTTGCTCGGTGGTAAGAGCAGTCGCCCGGCGAGCGGAAGGTCCCGTTTTCAAACCCCGGACGAGGCGCTTGTTATTTCTTCTTGTATTTATTAATTTGATTTAGAATCGTTAAAATAAATGTTCTTAAAATTCTTCTTTATCCATCATTGACTGATTTTAACAAGTGTAGTTTCGATACCCGTCCGGGAAAAAATAAATAAAAATTGAATTTACAATTTATTTGAGCGCTTTCATTGTTACAGGTTAATGCCAGCTGAAAGCAAATCGTGGCTTAGTAGGCTAGTAACAAATTGATAAATGCAAGAGGGAAAATCATCTGTCCCGTTAGCTCAGAGGTAAGAGCAGTCGCCGGCAAGCGGAAGGTTCCGGTTTCAAATCCAGGACGAGGCGGTTGTTTTTTCTTCTTGTATTTATTAATTTGATTTAGAATCGTTAAAAACAAAAGTTCTTAAAATTCATCTTTATCCATCATTGACTGATTCTAACAATTGTAGTTTCGATTCCCGTCCGGGAAAAAATAAATAAAAATTGAATAAATTAAAAATAAAAGTTCTTGAATTTCTTCTTCATCCGACATTGACAGATTCTAACAAGTGTAGGTTCGATTCTCGTCCGGGAAAAAATAAATAAAAAATGATTTTACAATTTATTTGTGCGCTTTCATCGTTACTGGTTAATGCCAGCTGAAAGCAAATCGTGGCTTAGTAGTGGCTAGTAACAAATTGATAAATGCAAGAGGGAAAATCATCTGTCCCGTTAGCTCAGTGGTAAGAGCAGTCGCCGGCAAGCGGAAGGTTCCGGTTTCAAATCCAGGACGAGGCGGTTGTTTTTTCTTCTTGTATTTATTAATTTGATTTAGAATCGTTAAAATAAAAGTTCTTAACATTCTTATTTATCCATCATTGACTGATTCTATCAAGTGTAGGTTCGATTCCCGTCCGGGAAAAATAAATAAAATTGAATTTACATTTTATTTGTGCGCTTTCATCGTTACTGGTTATTGCCAGCTGAAAGCAAATCGTGGCTTAGTAGGCTAGTAAAAAATTGATAAATGCAAGAGGGAAAATCATCTGTCTCGTTAGCTCAGTGGTAAGAGCAGTCGCCCGGCAAGCGGAAAGTCCCGGTTTCAAACCCCGGACAAGGCGGATTCCGCTTCGTCCGGTGTTTGAAACTGGGGCCTTCCGCTTGCCGGTCGGCTGCTCTTACCACCGAGCTAACGAGACAGATGATTTTCCGTCTTGCATTTATCAATTTGTTACTAGCCTACTAAGCCATGATATGCTTTCAGCTGGCATTAACCATTAACGATGAAAGCGCACAAATAAATTGTAAATTCAATTTTTATTTATTTTTTCCCGGACGGGAATCGAACCTACACTGGTTAGAATCAGTCAATGATGGATAAAGAAGAATTTTAAGAACTTTTATTTTTATCGATTGTAAATCAAATTAATAAATACAAGAGGAAAAAACAACCGCCTTGTCCGGGGTTTGAAACCGGGACCTTCCACTTGCCGGGCGACTGCTCTTACCACTGAGCTAACGAGACAGATTATTTTCCCTCTTGCATTTATCAATTTGTTACCAGCCTACTAAGCCACGATTTGCTTTCAGCTGGCAATAACCAGTAACGATGAAAGCGCACAAATAAATTGTAAATTCAATTTTTATTTATTTTTTCCCGGACGGGAATCGAACCTACACTTGATAGAATCAGTAAATCCTGGATAAATAAGAATTTTAAGAACTTTTATTTTTATCGATTGTAAATCAAATTAATAAATACAAGAGGAAAAAACAACCGCCTTGTCCGGGGTTTGAAACCGGGACCTTCCACTTGCCGGGCGACTGCTCTTACCACTGAGTTAACGAAACAGATGATTTTCCCTCTTGCATTTATCAATTTGTTACTAGCCTACTAAGCCACGATTTGCTTTCAGCTGGCATTAACCAGTAACGATGAAATCGCACAAATAAATTGTAAATTCAATTTTTATTTATTTTTTCCCGGACGGCAATCGAACCTACACTTGATAGAATCAGTAAATCCTGGATAAATAAGAATTTTAAGAACTTTTATTTTTAACGATTGTAAATCAAATTAATAAATACAAGAAGAAAAAACAACCGCTTTGTCCGGGGTTTGAAACCGGGACTTTCCGCTTGCCGGGCGACTGCTCTTACCACTGAGCTAACGAGACAGATGATTTTCCCTCTTGCATTTATCAATTTTTTACTAGCCTACTAAGCCACGATTTGCTTTCAGCTGGCATTAACCAGTAACGATGAAAGCGCACAAATAAATTGTAAATTCAATTTTTATTTATTTTTTGCCGGACGGGAATCGAAACTATAATTGTTAGAATCAGTCAATGATGGATAAAGAAGAATTTTAAGAACTTTTATTTTTATCGATTGTAAATCAAATTAATAAATACAAGAGGAAAAAACAACCGCCTTGTCCGGGGTTTGAAACCGGGACCTTCCACTTGCCGGGCGACTGCTCTTACCACTGAGCTAACGAGACAGATTATTTTCCCTCTTGCATTTATCAATTTGTTACCAGCCTACTAAGCCACGATTTGCTTTCAGCTGGCAATAACCAGTAACGATGAAAGCGCACAAATAAATTGTAAATTCAATTTTTATTTATTTTTTCCCGGACGGGAATCGAACCTACACTTGATAGAATCAGTAAATCCTGGATAAATAAGAATTTTAAGAACTTTTATTTTTAACGCTTCTAAATCAAATTAATAAATACAAGAAGGAAAAAACAACCGCCTCGTCCGGGGTTTGAAACCGGGACCTTCCACTTGCCGGGCGACTGCTCTTACCACTGAGCTAACGAGACAGATTATTTTCCCTCTTGCATTTATCAATTTGTTACCAGCCTACTAAGCCACGATTTGCTTTCAGCTGGCAATAACCAGTAACGATGAAAGCGCACAAATAAATTGTAAATTCAATTTTTATTTATTTTTTCCCGGACGGGAATCGAACCTACACTTGATAGAATCAGTAAATCCTGGATAAATAAGAATTTTATGAACTTTCATTTTTAACGCTTCTAAATCAAATTAATAAATACAAGAAGGAAAAAACAACCGCCTCGTCCGGGGTTTGAAACCGGGACCTCCCACTTTCCGGGCGACTGCTCTTACCACTGAGCTAACGAGACAGATGATTTTCCCTCTTGCATTTATCAATTTGTTACTAGCCTACTAAGCCACGATTTGCTTTCAGCTGGCATTAACCAGTAACGATGAAATCGCACAAATAAATTGTAAATTCAATTTTTATTTATTTTTTCCCGGATGGGAATCGAACCTACACTTGATAGAATCAGTAAATCCTGGATAAATAAGAATTTTAAGAACTTTTATTTTTAACGCTTCTAAATCAAATTAATAAATACAAGAAGGAAAAAACAACCGCCTCGTCCGGGGTTTGAAACCGGGACCTTCCGCTTGCCGGGCGGCTGCTCTTACCACCGAGCTAACAAGACAGATGATTTTCCCTCTTGCATTTATCAATTTGTTACTAGCCTTCTAAGCCACGATTTGCTTTCAGCTGGCAATAACTAGTAACGATGGAAGCCCACAAATAAATCGTAAATTCAATTTTTATTTATTTTTTCCCGGACGGGAATCGAAACTACAATTGTTAGAATCAGTCAATGTTGGATAAAGATGAATTTTAAGAGCTTTTGTTTTTAACGATTCTAAATCAAATTAATAAATACAAGAAGAAAAAACAACCGCCTCGTCCGGGGTTTTGAAACCGGGACCTTCCGCTTGTCGGGCGACTGCTCTTACCACTGAGGTAACGAGACAGATGATTTTCCCTCTTGCATTTATCAATTTGTTACTAGCCTACTAAGCCACGATTTGCTTTCAGCTGGCATTAACCTGTAACGATGAAAGCGCTCAAAGAAATTGTAAATTCAATTTTTATTTATTTTTTCCCGGACGGGTATCGAAACTACAATTGTTAGAATCAGTCAATGTTGGATAAAGATGAATTTTAAGAGCTTTTGTTTTTAACGATTGTAAATCAAATTAATAAATACAAGAAGAAAAAACAACCGCCTCGTCCGGGGTTTGAAACCGGGACCGTCCGCTTGCCGGCGACTGCTCTTACCTCTGAGCTAACGGGACAGATGATTTTCCCTCTTGCATTTATCAATTTGTTACTAGCCTACTAAGCCACGATTTGCTTTCAGCTGGCATGAACCAGTAACGATGAAAGCGCACAAATAAATTGTAAATTCAATTTTTATATATTTTTTCCCGGACGGGAATCGAACCTACAATTGTTAGATCAGTCAATAATGGATAAAGAGGAATTTTAAGAACATTTATTTTAACGATTCTAATCAAATTAATAAACACAAGAAGAAAAAACAACCGCTTCGTCCGGTGTTTGAAACTGGGGCCTTCCGCTTGCCGGTCGGCTGCTCTTACCACCGAGCTAACGAGACAGATGATTTTCCGTCTTGCATTTATCAATTTGTTACTAGCCTACTAAGCCATGATATGCTTTCAGCTGGCATTAACCAGTAACGATGAAAGCGCACAAATAAATTGTAAATTCAATTTTTATTTATTTTTTCCCGGACGGGAGTCGAACCTACAATTGTTAGAATCAGTCAATGATGGATAAAGAAGAATTTTAAGAACTTTTATTTTTAACGATTGTAAATCAAATTAATAAATACAAGAAGAAAAAACAACCGCCACGTCCGGGGTTTGAAACCGGGACCGTCCGCTTGCCGGCGACTGCTCTTACCTCTGAGCTAACGGGACAGATGATTTTCCCTCTTGCATTTATCAATTTGTTACTAGCCTACTAAGCCACGATTTGCTTTCAGCTGGCATTAACCAGTAATGATGAAAGCGCACAAATAAATTGTAAATTCAATTTTTATTTATTTTTTCCCGGACGGGAATCGAAACCACAATTGTTAGAATCAGTCAATAATGGATAAACAGGAATTTGAAGAACATTTATTTTAACGATTCTAAATCAAATTAATAAATACAAGAAGAAAAAACAACCGCCTCGTCCTGGATTTGAAATCGGAACCTTCCGCTTGTCAGCGACTGCTCTTACCACTGAGCTAACGGGACAGATGATTTTCCCTCTTGCATTTATCCATTTGTTACTAGCCTACTAAGCCACGATTTGCTTTCAGCTGGCATTAACCAGTAACGATGAAAGCGCACAAATAAATTGTAAATTCATTTTTTATTTATTTTTTCCCGGGCGAAAATCGAACCTACACTTGATAGAATCTGTCAATGTCGGATGAAGAAGAATTTTAAGAACTTTTATTTTTAACGATTCTAAATCAAATTAATAAAAAAAAAACCGCCTCCTTCGGAGTTTGAAACCGAGACCTTCCGCTTGCCGGGCGACTGCTCTTACCACTGAGCTAACGAGACAGATGATTTTCCCTCTTGCATTTATCAATTTGTTACTAGCCTTCTAAGCCACGATTTGCTTTCAGCTGGCAATAACTAGTAACGATGAAAGCCCACAAATAAATTGTAAATTCAATTTTTATTTATTTTTTCCCGGACGGGAATCGAAACCACAATTGTTAGAATCAGTCAATAATGGATAAAGAGGAATTTTAAGAACATTTATTTTAACGATTCTAATCAAATTAATAAACACAAGAAGAAAAAACAACCGCTTCGTCCGGGGTTTGAAACTGGGACCTTCCGCTTGCCGGGCGGCTGCTCTTACCACCGAGCTAACGAGACAGATGATTTTCCCTCTTGCATTTATCAATTTGTTACTAGCCTACTAAGCCATGATATGCTTTCAGCTGGCATTAACCAGTAACGATGAAAGCGCACAAATAAATTGTAAATTCAATTTTTATTTATTTTTTCCCGGACGGGAATCGAACCTACACATGTTAGAATCAGTCAATGATGGATAAAGAAGAATTTTAAGAACTTTTATTTTTAACGATTCTAAATCAAATTAATAAATACAAGAAGAAAAAACAACCGCCTCGTCCGGGGTTTGAAACCGGGACCGTCCACTTGCCGGCGACTGCTCTTACCTCTGAGCTAACGGGACAGATGATTTTCCCTCTTGCATTTATCAATTTGTTACTAGCCTACTAAGCCACGATTTGCGTTCAGCTGGCATTAACCAGTAACGATGAAAGCGCACAAATAAATTGTAAATTCAATTTTTATTTATTTTTTCCCGGACGGGAATCGAAACCACAATTGTTAGAATCAGTCAATAATGGATAAATAGGAATTTTAAGAACATTTATTTTAACGATTCTAAATCAAATTAATAAATACAAGAAGAAAAAACAACCGCCTCGTCCTGGATTTGAAATCGGAACCTTCCGCTTGTCAGCGACTGCTCTTACCACTGAGCTAACGGGACAGATGATTTTCCCTCTTGCATTTATCCATTTGTTACTAGCCTACTAAGCCACGATTTGCTTTCAGCTGGCATTAACCAGTAACGATGAAAGCGCACAAATAAATTGTAAATTCATTTTTTATTTATTTTTTCCCGGGCGAGAATCGAACCTACACTTGATAGAATCTGTCAATGTCGGATGAAGAAGAATTTTAGGAACTTTTATTTTTAACGATTCTAAATCAAATTAATAAAAAAAAACCGCCTCCTTCGGAGTTTGATACCGAGACCTTCCGCTTGCCGGGCGACTGCTCTTACCACTGAGCTAACGAGACAGATGATTTTCCCTCTTGCATTTATCAATTTGTTACTAGCCTTCTAAGCCACGATTTGCTTTCAGCTGGCAATAACTAGTAACGATGAAAGCCCACAAATAAATTGTAAATTCAATTTTTATTTATTTTTTCCCGGACGGGAATCGAAACCACAATTGTTGGAATCAGTCAATAATGGATAAAGAGGAATTTTAAGAACATTTATTTTAACGATTCTAATCAAATTAATAAACACAAGAAGAAAAAACAACCGCTTCGTCCGGGGTTTGAAACTGGGACCTTCCGCTTGCCGGGCGGCTGCTCTTACCACCGAGCTAACGAGACAGATGATGTTCCCTCTTGCATTTGTAACGAAGTTACAAATTTGAACCGAATTAAATTATTTACGCCCGCCTATGGGTTATTTAATTAAAACTTGAACTTAAGTTCAAGTAACCACGCCACTGCGGCATGCAAATAAGCTGCCATAGTCACAGGCTGCATGATCAGCACGCCAGCACATGTACTAGTCAAGTACAAGAAAAGCTTTTCAAAAGAGCTTGCAAGCTCTTTTATACTTACGCCAGTAGTAGCTCAGCCACTGAGAAGCTCTGACCCCCGGCTATATAAAGCGCGCCATTCGCCCACAGAAATCAGTCTGGTCAGCGAGCTCGACGAGTTAGGTGATCAGACATTTTACTGGGTGACTAGTGGAGCGCGAACTTCCCACACTAGTAAACCCTTGCACGCCGTGTGAATAATCCCCGTGCATTTCTGAATTTTAGTAGTGAGGTCTGCGTGAACCATCCCGCCTTACTACATTTTTTTGGTACGCCGTGCGTATAATCCCCGTACCACTCTTCCCCATCCGTCGTGTTAAGGTTAGCGTGAACAATCCCGCCTTAACATTGTCGTGTCCCAAAAGCAATCAATGAATAAAATTCACGAAACCATCAAATAAATAAGAAACACTTAATTAATCACGGTGAACCTTCTTCAAATAAGAACAACGCTCAAATTACTTTAAAACATAATTCTTTATTACGAGAAAACAAAATGATCTATCTTAATAATACATCAAGTACTCCGAACCGAAACTTGACACTGCAATGACTGATAACTAACGGGCACTCGCCAGACCAGTCATTGGTCTTTTATGCCCCGATATTCGGAAGTACTTTCTTTGCTCACAACGCGGATGTAAACAAACGACAACAACCTTGTCGTTTGTTCTACCGGTTGCAGCACCTGAGTCGCTTAGTAGTAAACAATCGCTTTACATAACAATTACCATGCGAGGTTAATTGTTATCGTAATCGTCGATTGCTCCACTAAGCGCTCATCGTAGCCAGCTGTTGAGCTAATCAGCGAAATAACCGGCAGTTGCAGAACAGTACCATGCGAGGTTACTGTTTAGCAATTGCTAATTATTTCTCTAAAATGCGCCCTTGGCTGCATGAAGAATCTTCCTCATATTGGGCCATAACATCCCTCCCCCCTTGGAAAAACTAGTTTCCGCAGGGAACTAGATCTGGAGAATGCAATCAATTAAATAAACTGAAAATAGCTCATCTTCGTTCGGTTCAGATTATTTCATTACATTTCTGTACATTACATTTTTACATCTTTCGAAATTTTCTTATTTGCTTTTTCTAACATTGTTTGATTTTACATCATTTCACATTTCTCTTTTTAATATTTAATTTCTCTTTCACCATTTATATATATTCTTTCCTATGCTCTTTTCACATTACACTTTTTTTTGCTTTCTGTATTCTATGTTTTTATTTTTCCACATTTTACTTTCTTTTATTGCTTCTCACATTCAATTTTATTTCTATATTTCTTTAATTTATTTAACATTTTTTCTTTCCAGTATTTCTTACATTTGTTTTCTTAGTTTTCTTTTTACGTTCCTCTTATTTTAACATTTGCTTTTATGTGTTTGTTTTTTTTTTTGGTTTTTTACCATATAACTTCTTCAAACATCTCACAAAATAAAAAAAATATATTTCCACATTTTTATCCATTCTACCTATTTTCTGTTACAATAAACTATAAGCTTGATATATCTTAAATAAGTACTCTAATTTTTAATAATTCCGTCGCCAATAATCCTTTCTCTAATAATACTTTTTGTTTTCCTTTCATTTTTACCTTAATTACAATTTTAAAAGTATTGTCCAAATCATAAGAAAAAAAAACTTCAATAATTTTAATACTTTTTACAACCTTAGCCTTAACATTCTAATTTCTGTGGGTGCCCAAAATTTCCCTAATTATATTATTACAATACAATAATTACTCTACTATTCTAATTGTACCAGCTGTTTCCCGACGACGGTAGGTAAATTTGCTGTTGGCAGGTTTGCTGTTGTTGGAATGATGACTTCTATACTGGATTCTGCTTGCTTGGATACCCTCGATTGGATCGGCCCCGTAAACGGTTTGCTGATGATCGTTCGAGTTTGTTCACTTTTTTGTCGCTTTAGATGGCACACTACTCCTGCTAGTACTGCTAAGATGAAGATGCATAAACACCCGGTAGCTGATGTAGCTGCTACGTGGACGTGATGTGGAATAAATTGTCTGCTAGTCTCTTCGTTCTTAATGGCTTCCTGTACTCGCTTTATATCAGCTTCATTGTCCTTCCATGCTTGGTTGAAGTTCTTGGCTGTCAACAGTCTTATCCCACTCTCTTTACTCTCTATAATTTTCGCTTTCTGCTTATTTGATTTAGTTAGGTCTACGGCATTCCAGGCTGGCAACTCCAAACGATTTGGCTGCCAAATTGAGATATTTTTATGGCTGTCGTCTTCTGCAGCTATCCGTAGGTCTCCAATCTGTAAATGGCAGTGTTCTTCAATTGATAACACCCCTGTAGATGATAGTTCTCCAATTGTAGTTGGTAAATTTTGGCAGTTCACCTCTAATTTTGTTTTTTCGGATACAACAAATAGCCAATGGTTCCTCGTCATCATTCGAACTAGACTGTTCCATTTCGGTATAACTCGATCTTTACATGCTCTCGAGTTTACATTGAAGCTTCGGAAAAGGTTTAATACGCAATTTTCTCCAATTGCTGTGAAGGTCGGGCCCAACTGTGGACAAAGGAATTGTGGCTGATCGGCTGTGGTCGAAAGCTGCTGGCACCCCTGATACTGCTGATAACTCATTAGGACATACTGCCGTTCATGGTTGTTAGCGGCTACAAATTCGGCATCCAGATCATATATGTGATAGCCGGCGTCGTCTATTGTAACAGGAATGGTATATATCTTATGCATATCGAACGCAACTCTTTGTGGCTGTGGAATTTCAATCCGGATCAATATCCCTTGATTTATTTGAAGGGATTTCACTTTTGCAATCTGCGTCAACAACTGGAAGTTCTGGAATTTCTCATCTAAATCCAATTGACGAGTGGCGTTCCTCATTATTTCGCTCATTTCCCGCGCGTGAATAATCAATGGATGTAGCTTTCCGACACTCAGAGCGACCAACATACTGATTATATTTTCCTGCATATCACTGATTTCTCGTAGATGAAGAGTCATCAGTGTAATTACTTCGCTCATTTCTAATCTAAGCTGCAATGCCGACAATTCACGATATTGACCCTGTTGTGCTTTTACTAATGCTGAGATTTTGTTACCTAGCTCCTCTCGTTCTGCTGCCGCTTGTACTCTGGTAGCGTTGAATACGTCGAATGTAGACTTGATGACCGTTATTTGGTCCTTTAACAGAGTGAAGGTTCGGTTCTCTCTTCCGCTAAGATCATCTAGGGCTGCATGGATCTCTTCTGAGTCTGCATGATCCATTGTCCCGAAAAGGTATTTGAATGCTGATCCTAATCCATCAAAAATTGAACGTCTGTTTCGTCGTGGTGATTCACTCTGGGTATGGTGTAGGAGTTCCTCGTTTTGCCTCCTAATTTTCGAGACCCAACTTCTTATCTCCTTGGCCGCTATAGTGCACCTGGATACTATTCCGTCGTGTGTCACCTCCAAACATAGCTGCGTAATTAGGTTAGTGCAATTACTTACAAATTCCATGTCCTCTGTTAGATCCGGCATTTCCACCTTCGACAGGATAGTCCAGTGCTTGTTGTAGAAATTGACTTTTCCCACGTGCTCGAACAACACTCCTGTATGGGGTATCGGTTGGATATTATAGCCTGTTTTCTCTGCATCCAGCAAGGTGATGAGTGCAAATATTACCGTTATAACTGCTTTCATCTTGATACTAAACCCTATGCTAATCTATGGCAACCCTTATTCTTATTTTTCCTATATCTATATACTATATACTTTAAATCTTTCTCTTTAAATCTTGGTTCTTTGACTTCATAAAAATTAGATATCTTACTTCTTTTTCAAATTGCTTCTTTAAATCTATTATTTCTTTTTTCAAATTTCTTATTTAAATTGTCTTTATCTCTTTTTTTTTTTTTTACTTCTTGTTAATTTTAATTTTAATTCCTTCTCAACCTTTCTTATGTTTTTGTTTTTCACTATACTTACTATTCCTTTAGATCGACTGCCTTATATTCTCATCTTCTCGCCCTTCGTAGCGTAATCTTCTTTATGAATCCGTGTTGGTCTTGTACATGTTTATATTCTGTAATAAAAGAAACAAACTAAGAGGAAGAAGAGAAAGAAAAAAAAATTAAATAAATTTATTAATCCAATTCCGCCAATTCCAAAATTATTGCCTCGTGCTGCACTCCGTTTAGGCTTTCGTCTTTCTGGAATGATCAAATTTTATGCTGAAACTATTCATTATATTTCCTCAATCGATTCGTGTGAATCCTCTTGAGCTTTTTTCCTTGAAGGATAGTAACGTTCTCAGGACTGTGAATGTAAATTACTTCGTAAGGGCCTTTGAAAATTGAGGATAACTTCCCCACTCGAGCTAAATCCTTCACCAGAACTTTATCCCCCACATGTATGGCTTCTGGCCTGGCTGTCTTATCATAATACCTTTTCGCAGATAGCTTGCTTTTGCGTAAGTTTTCCCTTGCCAGTTCAAACGCTTTTTGTAACTTGAACCGCAACACCGAATGATACTTATCAGTGTTGTACACGGGTTCAGGTTTATGTTGTAAGTTGCTAGGGATTTCTGATACAAATCCGAAAAGAGTTTCCATGGGTGTTAGCTTTGTACCAGCATGTACCGTGTTATTATAGGCATGAGCTGCTGTCCTCAAAAAGTTATCCCAGCTCTGGGGTTCCCGGTCTACAAAACTTCTCAAGTAGTTAGCTAACGTAGAATGTTGCCGCTCTACCGCATTGGACTGTGGGTGATAGGCGGTGGTTTGCAGTTTCTTTATCTTAAGCATTTTGCAAAGAGCCTTTAAAACTTCGCCTGTAAAGTTAGCTCCTTGATCACTTACTAACTGTTTGGGTAATGAGTAACGGCTAAGGATTTGCTCGAACAAGACCTGCGCCACGGTGCTCGCTTCTTGGTCTGGTATGGCCACAAAGTCAACAAATCTAGTCAGATCATCCATCATGGACAGAATATACTTGTTACCATTATGACTAGTAGGCAACGGCCCCACTAAGTCTACGTATACCTTGTCGAATGGTTTTTCTGAAATTTCTGTTACCACTAACGGCATTTTAATCGCCCTGGAGTGCTTATTTCTCTAGCATTTCGCACAACACCCGACATGTTTGGCGATATCCTTCTTCATGCCCTTCCAACGATAGAACCTTTTTATTCTTTCCAAGGTTTTATTTCGCCCAAAGTGCCCTCCGAATCGCGAGTCATGAAAATCTTTCAGAATTACCTCGACATCTTTTGGGTCAGAGACCTTCTGTGGCTTTGAGCTTTTTTGTAGCCTCACTTCCCTATTCTCAGTCTCCTCTATTGTTTCCCATTCATCTTCGGATTCCGGCGAAGAGTCTTGTTTCCTCTTTCCGTCATTTGTATCTTTCTTAGCCTGTGCTCGAGTAACTGCACAACATGGATATTCCTTACCACACTTTTCCTCCGCTTGCTGTATGTCTCTGGGAATTCTACTAAGAGCATCCGCATTGCCATTTTCCCTACCTTTCTTGTAGACAATTTCAAAATCAAACTCCGAAAGCTTTTGGTGAAACCTCACCATGCGAGATGTGGTGTCCTTAACCTTAAAAACCCCTCGGAGAGGCTGATGATCAGTTATGATTTTAAAATGTCTTCCCAGTAAGTAGCATTTATAATTGCGTACAGCCCATACAATGGCTAACAATTCCCGTTCCGTGGTAGAATAATTTTTCTCAGCTTGGTTCAGAGTGCGGCTGGCATAACTAACTGGCCTACCTTCTTGTTCTAGGACTGCTCCTAGAGATTCTCCGCTCGCATCCGTGATGAGAGTGAACTCCTTATTAAAATCTGGATAAATTAATACTGGCGGCGAAGTGAGAGCTTCTTTAATGACTTTAAAGGAGTTCACGCATTCTGATCCCCAATTGAACTTCACCTTTTTCCTCAAAAGGTTATTAATTGGAGCCAGAATTTTTGAAAAATTGGGAACAAATTTACGATAGTAGTTGGCCAACCCCAAGAAAGACTGAACCTGTCTCACTGTTTTTGGACGGGGGAAGTTTTGTACCACTTCTACTAACCGTTTGTCAGGTTGTACACCTTTCTCCGAACAAACATGCCCGAGGTATACTACCTCCTTTTTCAGGAATTGACATTTAGTAGGTTGTAGTTTTAAGTTATGTTCCCTAAATCTCTGAAATACTTCTCGTAACTTTCCGTTATGTTCATCCAGATTTTTCGCAAAAATCACTAGGTCATCAAGGTAGACAAAGCACTTAATCCCCTGAAGACCTGTTAATATCCCATTTAATAAGGATTGAAAGAATGATGGTGCCGTTTTCAATCCGAATGGCAATCTCTTGTAGTGGAAGTGACTGAAGTTTGTGCTAAAAGCTGTCTTCTCACGATCTGCCGGATCTACCAACACCTGGTGATAACCATTTGCAAGATCTAGGGTAGTAAAATACCTAGAATGACCTAATCTATCCAGAATATCCTCAATCCGTGGTAGTGGATAAGAAAAAGGAATACAGACTTTGTTGAGTTCGCGAAAGTCCACACACAATCTATACTTTCGCTTACCTGCTTCATCAGTTCCCTTTTTCGGTATTAATAAGACTGGAAAATTGAACGGGCTGTTACTATGTTCGATTATGTCATCCTCCAACAACTTTTTAAGCTGCTCCTGACATTCCTCCCTGTGGGCTTCAGGCATTCTATATTGCTTTTTATTTATGGGCCCGGTGTCGGCCATCAAGGGAAGTTTGAACATTTTCGTCGGAGTGTACGTTAGTTTATCCCCAGGTAAGTGAAAGATATCGCTGTATTCGTAACAGATTTGCATTACTGCTTCCCTCTCTTCCGAATTCAGCTCATCCCCCAACTCCAGCGATTTCTTCATTACTTGAAGCCGTTGCTGAGTGATTTTTGTTCTGCCCTCGGGATTTCTTAATGGTCTTACCAAATACTTATTTAAGCTTTCCAACTTAGGCTCAAAATTTTTTATTTCGATTGCCTCAGTCCTAGCATTGACAATTCCTACAAAGGCGTGTCCGTTACTGGGCCTAATCAAGGTATTCCCACAATACACCCCGGGACATATCTCTTCTGCCATACATACCAGTTCAGAATCGCTCGAGACTTGAATTCTTACTAGCTGCTCGCTTCTTGGCTCCAAGCATATTGGTCTTTTCGTGTCCTGAAATTTGAGAAAAGAGGCAGAGGGTTCAGTTTTGAGGCTATTTAGATGGACTTCCGTGCGAGGATGTCCTAGTCCGTTCTTCCTTTCAACCGCTACCCTTACCTGCTCTTCACCCCACATTTCTTTGGGCCACGCTATAGACTTTTCTATTGCAGGACGAAAATCCCTTTGCTGCGCTCCTGTGCGAAGAATCGCGGTTAAGTTATTTCCCTGCTTTTGCCTAAGATCCAGCTCGTCCGCCTCTGGAGCTATTTTCCGCTCCTTCGGTGTTATCCGTTTACCTTCCAGTTGTATATTCACTGTTTCATCGCTGTTGCTCACATATTTCAAGTATGTCTCTATGCTATCTGAAGCGGCGCTTGCCTTGAGTACAATATCTTTTAGCCCTGTGACTTTTTCTTGAATTCGTAGCCTTACAGCTTCTGGTGAAATCTCCTGCGGCTTCTCTGTACTAGATCGACTAGAGGTACATCTATCTAACGTAAGAATATCAACATTTTCTTTCCCTGTTATGTTTTCAAAAAGTGGCCTTACTCCCTTGTTTCCTTCTACGCTTTGAATTGACAGTGTATGACCAACACAATCAATAACAGCTCTGTTTTTAAGGAATTCCATGCCTAATATTCCATCTGCGGTTATAGATTCGGTATCGTGTATTGCATGAAATACACAAGTCTGTTGGCTAGTACCAAAGCCTAGTAATGCTTGACAGGTTCCTAACGATTTTCTCTGTGTACCAAACAATCCTCCTATAGTGATTGTTTCTTGGGTTTGTATGGGCGTACTTCCTTTTATTTTATTTACCTTAATTATATTGCATGAAGATCCCGTATCTACTAATAATACTAATTTACCTTCTGGTCCTATGTCTGCGTCGACTGTGATTATACAATTGTTTAATAACCCTAATTTTACTGCACTATTCTTATCTATGGTCGACTGGGTATACTCCGATTCTCTTAATTGAAGGCAGCTGCGGAAAGAGTCCCCAGCTGCCGCCTCCCGTTTCCCTCTTGCGGGTGGCTTCTATGTTCTGCCAAGTACTTTCTTACACAGATATCCGTGTAATGGTCACTGGTCTTACAGAACTGGCAATAGAGAACCTCTCTTCTCTGAGCGCATTCTGTAGAATTGTCCACCACTGTATCTGCGAATCTGACTTGCTGATTCCTGCAACTTGGCGCCTCATGCCAATAGTTTCGGCATTTAGTGCAGTAAGGAGGCTGCTTTCTCCACTGGCATTCTTTAGCAAAGTGTCCCGGCTGTCCGCATTTGAAGCAGTTGACCGCTCTAGGCTGCTGTGTTGCTCTGATTGGAGTTTCCCAATTTCTTGCCGGTCTCCGTACTGCCTGGAAAGGCTTTGGAGTTTGTTTCTGCCTGATCTCGCTAAAGTTTCCGGTCTTCCAACTTTCCTGTGGTGTTTCCATGGCATGTTCCGGTGCTTTTTTCCAGGCCCTTGGTGCCATGGCCTGAAGTCTTTCCGAATCTTTTTCGAAGTAGAGAGCTTCCTTTCGAACTTCTTCTAATGCTTCGAATTTTCTTCCAGTTAAGTATACCCGTGTGGCCTGACTGCCGACACCAGCTTTAAAAGTAGCTACCGCGTCGACCTCTAGCTCTGCTATCAAACCTCCATCCTTATTGGGGTATTTGGCTGACACCGCAGACTTAATCTGGTCCAGCAGCTCCATCATCCTATCTGCAAACTCTCTAATATCCTCACCAGGTCTCTGCCTACAGGCTAACATTTCAGTGCGTAATTCACTAAAAGATTTCCGTGGCATGTAAGCTGTTTTAATCGCCTGCTGCAAAGATGCAAAGTCCTTTGGCTCGTGTGAGCTTATTAGATAGTAAGCGTCATCGGATAAACGGTATTTTATGCACTTAATAAAAATGCTTTGCTCTGCTGCTTCCAGTCGATCGTGCAAGTCTTTGCTGCAACTAAGGAAACGAAAAACTTCTTTTGCCAACTTTGGAGACCTTTCCCCTGAAAACATTGGCACGTATTTAGAGACCAAGTCCATAATTTTCTCGTATGCCTCTGCCATGTTGCTCTTTGGAGGTGCTTTTGACTTGACAGATTCTGTTCTGGGTTTATTTCGACCTTGTTCCGTGCTGTTACTGGACGTTTTTTGCTGTATTTCTTTAAACGTCCCAGAGGTCCCCTTTTTATCCTGTTGCTGGTCCCAGAATACTAATTTCCTTGGATTCCACCTCTTACTCGTGCCCGCCTTATTAACTCCTTGATTAGAACCTTCTTGTGATGATTGATCGAATTCCAATTCTTTCTCTAGTTCTGCTGTAGTTTCCTCAGCCTCCTTTAGCTGTACCTTTAGCGAGTCTATATTCTTTAAGAGCCCTTTTTTCTCCTTCTGGATTTCTTCCAATGCTTCTTCTGCTTCTATTTCACGACTCTGGATAACTTCGAATGCTGCTGTCACTAAATGATCTAAAGCTTCACCTTTTGTACCTTTTTTAGCACTCTCATTCAATTCCTCTCGTAATTTCTTCGCCTCTTCTTCTGTCCACCTCTTTTGTAACTCTCCTGTTATATGCTCCCCAATATATTGCCAGTCCTGTTCATAATTCTGCAATATTGCCTGACATTCCTTAAGTTCCTGTGTTTTTAGCTCTAATTCCCTTTCCTGGGCCTGATAGCGTGCTAATTCTTCCCTAGTTAAGATATTACTCCTACCTGTGGACATTTAAGTTTTATAACCGAGCTATTATACTAATAACATCGATACCCCGGCGAAGAAAGTCTCCTACAGCTCTTATCTATGTTAAATATTAATGCGACGACCCGACCAGATTCATATTTCTACCAAGATTATTCCCGATATTTAAAAACTTAACTTAACCTAACCCTATTCGAGCCCATTAAACCCGGACAACATGTCGGTTAAATACCCTTACTATGTATTAATGAGAGCAGAAAATGATACAGCTCCAAAAAAAAACTTTAACACATCTTAAAATTCTTAATATTGTACATACTCATATATAACTCTAAAAATTCAAAACTGTAATATAATTACTACGTTCAATACTCTAAACTCCTCTTTTATGCGTACCTATGTACAAATCAAACGTATTATACTCTCTTAATGTTTCTATTTTACTTATCCCGATACATCAGATGCACCATACTTTATTTAAAACTTCCTACCTACTTAATCGCATGGAACCCGAATACACTTGGCCGAGCGAATGCACATAAACAAAGATTTTTTCCGTGAGTATAAAACGACGTTATTACGTGACGTTAAAAGCTGGTGAAATTTATATTACTAACTCTCGCGTAGCTAAAACACATACCTATATCACCAAGTATTTACAAATATTTCATCTTATCACTTATTCCGAAGTTTATCACATCTTAAATTTAACACTTTCTCTGAAATAAAATTCTAGCAGGCGATAACTCGCCGAAATTTGCTAGTTAATGGCGTCTTACGACAGCCGATGTTTTTTCATTAAACAATTAAAATTAAAATTATTTAAAACAAAATTATTTTTATTACGTAAAAGGTAAAACACATATAAATTCAAATAATTTTTACCTTAAATTTACCGGCTGCGCCAAATTGTCGTGTCCCAAAAGCAATCAATGAATAAAATTCACGAAACCATCAAATAAATAAGAAACACTTAATTAATCACGGTGAACCTTCTTCAAATAAGAACAACGCTCCTACCGGCTGCGCCAAAATGTCGTGTCCCAAAAGCAATCAATGAATAAAATTCACGAAACCATCAAATAAATAAGAAACACTTAATTAATCACGGTGAACCTTCTTCAAATAAGAACAACGCTCAAATTACTTTAAAACATAATTCTTTATTACGAGAAAACAAAATGATCTATCTTAATAATACATCAAGTACTCCGAACCGAAACTTGACACTGCAATGACTGATAACTAACGGGCACTCGCCAGACCAGTCATTGGTCTTTTATGCCCCGATATTCGGAAGTACTTTCTTTGCTCACAACGCGGATGTAAACAAACGACAACAACCTTGTCGTTTGTTCTACCGGTTGCAGCACCTGAGTCGCTTAGTAGTAAACAATCGCTTTACATAACAATTACCATGCGAGGTTAATTGTTATCGTAATCGTCGATTGCTCCACTAAGCGCTCATCGTAGCCAGCTGTTGAGCTAATCAGCGAAATAACCGGCAGTTGCAGAACAGTACCATGCGAGGTTACTGTTTAGCAATTGCTAATTATTTCTCTAAAATGCGCCCTTGGCTGCATGAAGAATCTTCCTCATATTGGGCCATAACAACATATCCCTTGTACGCCGTGTGAATAATCCCCGTACCACTCTTCCCCATCCGTCGTGTTAAGGTTAGCGCGAACAATCCCGCCTTAACATATCCCTGGTACGCCGTGTGAACAATCCCCGTACCACTCTTCCCCATCCGTCGTGTTAAGGTTAGCGCGAACAATCCCGCCTTAACATATCCCTGGTACGCCGTGTGAACAATCCCCGTACCACTCTTCCCCATCCGTCGTGTTAAGGTTAGCGTGAACAATCCCGCCTTAACATACCCCTGGTACGCCTTGTGAACAATCCCCGTATCACTCTTCCTCATCCGTTGTGTTAAGGTTAGCGTGAACCATCCCGCCTTAACACTTAATTGCTATGCCGTGTGATTATTCCCCATACCATCTGTCCTCATCAAATATTCTCTCGATACGTCACCGTCTCCCTCTCAGGTTATTATCTTGTTGTATTCCGAATTATTAGTATAGTGGTAAGCCGTGTGAAGTTCCCCTTACCACTACGTAGTTTCAGTATAGGATACATAGATCTAGGATATACATATTGAATTTGTAAGAAGTAGTCTCTTTAGTATTAAGAATTATTGAGAGAGAATTATTAAGAATTATTAACATAGTGGTAAGCCGTGCGAAGTTCCCCTTACCACTACATCGTCTCTAGTATAGAGGATAAATAGAACTAGATTAAGTTAGCTGTGTAACTGGTAGGCTATTTTATTGAATAAAGAATTATTTTTATTTATATTGTAACTGAAGGAGTTTCATTTTTAAGAAACCCTGGTCCGACGAGCTATCCGCAGCCATCCCACCGAAACTCCGTTACAAATTTGGCGCCCGAGCAGGGACCTGCGTAATAGCTCCGATTTGTTACATAGGTAGTTCTTCGAGTGACAACACTCACCGTATAGATCCACTAGCGTTAGAATCAAATAGACTAAGTATATTGAAAGTGACGCACACACCCATATATTATTACGTGAAGCTCACGTTGAAGTACAAACACACATATACTCACTTTGTTAGATTAGTTAGTGTTAGAAGAATATAGGATAGGTATATTGACAGTGAAGTACACTGAGCAGTTTCAATAAGAGTAGTAAGAGTGAAGGATAGGAGGATAAAAATGCCTGTCGGAGATCTCACTGCAACGACGGTATATTCACTCCGAAAGGAGGAACTCATCCAAGAGCTAGAAGCCCGTGGGCTAGATATCCAAGGTACCGTAGATGAGTTGAGGAAGTGCCTCAGTGACTTTGTTAAGGAGAAACGCACATTTCAGTCCTCCCAAGAGCTGAACGTAGGGACAGCAAGTGCAGAAACCCAAACTCAGACCATGTCAAAAGAGTCTCGTACGAATTTCAGTACTCAAACTGACTCCGAGATGAGCACTCAGCATCATGCTGACCTGCTCAAATACACACCAACTAATAAAGCAGTCCGTCTTTCCGATGCCGACATTATGGACAAAGTCCGTAAATGGGCAGTGAAATTTGACCAAGGACAAGACCCCCTCGCCTTCCTCGAACGAATTGAGGAATTGGCCGACTGCTACGAAATACCCATCAACCGACTCTTTAAAACGCTCCCAGAGTTACTAACTAAGAATGCCTTAGCTTGGTATAGAAGCAACCGAGAGAGATGGTCAGAATGGACAGAGTTCGTTGAAGAATTTAAAGCATTCTTCCTGCCACCTCGTTTTCACGATAGACTAGCCGAGAACATCCGAAGCCGTGTCCAAAAGGCTGGAGAAAAGGCAAAAGATTTTGTTATAGCCATCCAGTCGTTAATGCGATGGCAGAACGATTTAACACCTAATCAGAAATTAGAGAGGGTGTATGAAAATTTACGACCCGAGTACAAGCTGTACATCCGCAGAAGAGACTTCTCTGATCTAGTAGAACTCTGTCAGCTCACAGAAGAGTTCGAACAAATAAAGCTAGAGGAACTCAAAGCCCAGAAATCCTCCACTAGCCGTACAACCTCCTCTCCTCGTGTCTTACCGATTAGACAGACATACTCTCGAGAAGAGTGTTGTTGGCGATGTGGAGAGAGAGGACACCGTTCACGGGAATGTCACAATCCCCGCCGATTATTCTGCTCACGCTGCGGCCGAGAAGATATTCTATCTCGAGACTGCAAGTGTCCAAAAGAGATCAGAAGACCGGGAAACGCCACCGGGGTGCCAGTAACACCGGGGGACCGGGCACCCCAACCCAAATACTAGAGAACCCCAACACCAGTCCAAAATCTACCAGCAGCAGTAGCGAATCACGATACTTTCTCAACATAGAGATTTTAGGAAAACCTCTCTTCGCTCTAATAGATACCGGCTCAGGGAAATCTTTTATAGGAGATGAACTGAAGAGCAAGATAGAGAGTCTCAAAATCCCCAGCCATAAGTGCAACGTGAAAACATCAGTTGCCAATGGATGTGAAGTACCGATCACTACCTACTATAAACTCGACATTCGATGGAGAGAAAGCGTCATGTCACATGCATTCTACTACATGCCCGGTCTCGATGAAATCGTCATTATTGGTGTCGATCTATTACAGAGATACCACATTAAATTACACCTATTAGGGAAAGAAATGTTCCCGAATGAGGAAGATCTCAGTTATGGTACTGAGAGCAGTAGCCTAGCTATAGACACTCCCAAGGGACTATCATCAGAGGAAGAGCAAGTTATTTCTAAATTTCTCACCGAACAGCTCTCCCGATTTGATAGTATTCCAGGGCTAACACAAATAACCGAACACCGAATCCGTATGAAACACGACCGTCCGATTAAGCAACGCTACTTCCCCCGTAACCCTGCAATGCAAGAAATAATCAATAAAGAGATTGATGAGCTGCTCGAGAGCGACCGAATTGAACCGTCTACTAGTCCCTATAGCTCTCCCATTGTGCTCGTAAGAAAGAAACAGGGAGGATGGAGGCTGTGCATTGACTATCGTCAGCTAAATGAGCACTCCATTAAGGACGCATACCCATTACCGCAGATTCATGCCATTCTCGATAAATTGAGAGGTGCGCATTATATCTCTTCCATTGATCTTAAGCAAGGTTATTGGCAGATTCCACTCGCTAGTGATAGCCGACAATACACCGCGTTCACCGTACCTGGTCGTGGTCTGTTTCAATGGAAAGTAATGCCATTCGGACACCACTCAGCCCCCGCCACTTTCCAAAGGGCGTTAGATCAAGTTATTGGACCAGAAATGGAACCGTTCGCTTTCGCCTATCTCGACGATATAGTGATTGTGGGCCGAACTCTTCACGAACATCTAGAAAAATTGAAGATTGTTTTCGACCGACTCCTGCAGGCGAACTTAAAAATAAATCCGGAGTAGTGTGAATTCCTCCGTGAGAGTATAAAATATTTAGGCCATGTCATCTGTCGCGAAGGTATACAGACAGATCCAGATAAGGTGAGAGCTATCCGAGAGCTAAATCCGCCAAGGAATCCGAGAGAACTACGCCGTTTTATTGGCATTGCCTCTTGGTACAGACGATTTGTCCCCGAATTCTCTACAACCACCGCACCCCTCACCAAACTACTGCGGAAAAATTCGAAGTGGAAGTGGGAGGAGGCTCAAGAGCAAGCATTCCATGAGCTTAAGAGAAAGCTCACCGAAGCACCCGTGCTCACATGCCCCGACTTCACACAACCATTTGTGCTGCAAACCGACGCTAGCCAAGATGGGCTGGGCGCTGTACTCTACCAGGAAATAGAAGGCAGAGAAGGTGTCATAGCTTATGCTAGCCGCACGATGAATGAAACCGAAAAGAGATACTCTGTAACAGAGAAAGAATGTCTCGCCATCCTATGGGGTATCAGGAAAATGAGACCCTCCCTGGAAGGGTACCATTTTACTATCATAACCGATCATCAGTCACTCAAATGGCTTAATTCAATAGAGAGTCCGTCTGGCAGATTAGCTCGTTGGGCTCTTGAGTTACAGCAGTATGACTATGAAATCCGCTACCGTAAAGGAAAGCTGAACGTTGTAGCTGATGCTCTCTCCCGACAGCCCATACCCGATATAGCCATGTGCAGCATAACCCGCGAGACCCCAAAATGCACATGGTATGAGCGGAAGCTACGCTCGGTGCAAGAGAACTCCGCTGCACACCCCGATTTCAGGCTCCAAGATGGGAACCTATACCGACACATATATAGTGCCTATAACCACACCGACGATGAAGTTACCACACCATGGAAACTGTGCGTACCCGGCCCCCTCCAACAGAGAGTCTTAAAAGAAAACCAAGACGATGCTACCGCAGGGCATGGTGGAATATCTAAAACAACCTGCCGTTTTGCTAAAAATTATTATTGGCCCGGCATGTTCCGAGATATAGCCAAATACGTCCGCTCGTGTGACTCATGTCTTCGGCACAAAGCTCTTCAGCAGAAAACGGCAGGAGAAATGTATATGACTGTTTAGGCCACACCTACAAGTATATAATCCCTCGTAGAATCTCCCAGTCAAATCATCAATAACACCTTGATCCCTCGCTGCAGTCCAAAACAATATCTCCTAAACAGATAAGAAAAGAAAACACAAAGAATACAAGACTAAAATATATTAAAAGAAAAACCACTTATCTGATTGTTGGGAACTCCTTTCCTTTGGCCTAGTGACTTCTAAACACTCCAATAAAAGGATTCAACGCCTAAAACATACAAAATTATTATCATTTATAACAAAATTCTATAAAAATATCATAAACTTACCTAAATTATACATCCCTCCTGTATATTTACATTTTGTAATGTCACATCGTGACATTACGTCAAATCGTTTGATTTCGCCTCATTCATCAAATTCAATAAACGTCGCTAGGGCAACACCGAAAGGCGAGAACTCATAACTGGATGCGGCGGCTATATAAAGCCGACGAGCCGCAGCAGAAAATCATTCTTGGTTCAGAGCTCATCTGATTCGGAGAATAATCCGATTAACAAGAATATTATTCCCAACCTCCAAAATAGAAGAATAATTCTATATTTCAGAGAATAATCTGAAATTCCTATCATTTCCAATTTCCGTCCCACACCTAAGCAGAAGAATAATTCTGCCGCAGAGAATAATCTGCAATCTCCTGCCCACACCTAAGCAGAAGAATAATTCTGCCGCAGAGAATAATCTGCAATCTCCTGCCCACACCTAAGCAGAAGAATAATTCTGCCGCAGAGAATAATCTGCAATCTTCTTCTTTTTACTAGCATCTTGTTGCCTACGTATAAGCAGAAGAATAATTCTGCTGCAGAGAATAATCTGCAATCTTCTTCTTTTTACTAGCATCTTGTTGCTCACGTATAAGCAGAAGAATAATTCTGCTGCAGAGAATAATCTGCAATCTTCTTCTTTTTACTAGCATCTTGTTGCCCACGTATAAGCAGAAGAATAATTCTGCCGCAGAGAATAATCTGCAATCTTCTTCTTTTTTATTGTAGCATTTACTGCCAAAAATAGCACTCTTAAATTTATATAAGAATACTTTTCGCATAGACGATTAATTCTTCTTCTTCTTTTTCCTAGGAGGCGGACTACGCGAATCTTTGGATTTTCACTAGATTTTTAAGTTGTTTTGAACTGAATTGAATTTTATAGTTTGTAGGTTAGTTTGTAGTTCTCAATTATGAAATTATGAAATGAATTTGTGATATTAGGTTAAGCAAATGAATTTATTTTAAATAAAGAATTTTATATTTGAATTTTAAAACTGAGTTGTCCATTAAAAACCGGCACTCCCTCCCACGAACGAGACTAGCTCTCACATTGGTCCTTCGAGCCGGATAACTCAGTCAGTCAAATATAAAATTGAAATATTGCTTAATATCACCTAATTCAAGCTTCTCGATTGGAAATGCCGAAAAATGGCGAATCCATTTCATCTGACGTTGGTGACGAAACCATTGACTCTGTGTCAGAGTTGGTACAGTCCCAAAAAGAAGTCAAAGATTTAATGGAAGAATTATTTAAAAGGCATCAAAGAGAAGGAAAAAAGAAAACTGTCAAATCGACAGAAAAACGCCTACAAACGTTCACCGAGTATTGGAAAGAATTCCAAACTCGACATAGGTCTATACAAAGGAGAGTGACAACACAAGATCTCCAACTAGAATGTTTCACCAAAGAGATATTTAGCGAAGTACAGGAATATTACATTGAGAAAGCAGCAAGCATGGAAGACGACATAGACAGATTAACACCAACACCATCTGCCAGCAATCCACCATACACACAGACAAATTCTGCTAGCACTATGTCATGCAATAGCGAAAGACTTCCTAGAATTAAGCTGCCGACATTCAATGGAGAATATTCGACATGGATCTCATTTCACGATCTATTTAATTCAGTGATTCATAATAACAATAATTTAAGAGACGTTGACAAATTGTATTTCTTAAAAACTAATCTAATAGGAGAAGCTGAAAAATTGCTCAGGCATTATGAAATATGCGACGCAAACTATAAACCAGCTTGGCAACTCCTCAAGGAACGCTATTCAAATAAGCGAATCCTAGTCAACGTGCAATTAAAAAAATTATTGTCTCTCCCAACCACAAATCATGATACTGCCGAAAGTATCAAAAGGCTACTAGACAATATAACAGAGGCGCTATTAGCATTACAAAATTTAGGTGTAGAAACAAACAATTGGGATCCTATAATTATATACTTGACTGTACAAAAGTTACACCCAGACACACACCAGTTATGGGAGCAGAGCCTTCACAATAGCACAGAATTACCCAAATTAAAAATATTAACTAAATTCCTAGAGGCTCGCTTCAGAACCTTGGAAATGATAGGAAATAGAAATACATCTTCGAACATGACACAGAGAAAACCATTCTCACCAAAACCAACTTATGGATTCTTGAATAGAAGCCAAAGTTCAACACCAAAGCACCCACCTACAAAAAAGTCCTCTTGCAGCCATTGCAAGGGTGACCATATCATATTTCATTGTCAAATATTTAGAAATATGAACACCAGACAACGACATGAAGTTGTCACAAATAAGCATTTATGCAAAAATTGCTTATCTCCCAACCACCTAACCTTAAATTGCACAAGCAATAAAAGGTGTTACCACTGTAACAAAAGTCATAACACATTGCTCCACTATGAGCAAAACGATTCGGTGACAGAATCACCTAATCAATCCGCCCAAAATTCTGGTATGGAAACTGAACCAAGCACACCCTTAGCTTGTAGAAATGACGAACAACAAGTTCAAAATTTTCTAACCGCCAATATGAAAAGAGCTCTTCTCTCTACAGCTCTGATCAGCGTCACTGCACCATCTGGGCTCACGATGACGTTCAGAGCGTTAATTGACTCAGGGTCACAAGTGTCGATCATGACAGAAAAGGCCTTTAAGCAATTACGACTTAAAGGATCTCCAACCACCCAAGAATTAATTGGACTTGGTACAACTCCAACCAATACAGCTGTACAGCAAACCACAGTCACAATTAATTCTCTACAAAATAATTTTAAAATAGCGAGCAACATGCTCATAATCCGAAAAATCACCGATCTGCTTCCAACACAGACAATAGAAGTGTCAAATTGGAAACACATAAACAATCTCCCGCTTGCAGATCCTACGTTCTCAGTTCCAGGAGAAATCGATGTTCTTCTCGGAGCAAACATCTATGCCGCCATCATTAAAAATGGAATTAGAAGAGGATCTAGCAATACACCTACAGCCCAAAACACCGAACTGGGCTGGATTCTGGTCGGAGGAGTACCAGAAGTAAAAAGCACGACGACGACTGTGCTATCCACCTATACTACGACAAACCCCAAGTCGGATAAGAAACTAAAGAGAGTTCGGGAATATTCCACCACGCCAATATGTTCACCAAAATATCAAGTTCTTACAAGAAAACTCCTACCCCCCGCAAAATATGGATATGTGTCCACCAAGAATCATAATACACCTTTACACCACATTGCTCAGAGAAAAAACTGGAGAAATACACCAAATGATGCAAAGAAGCACTATACGTTAACAACTCTTTCCACTATCAACACAAAATGGAAAAATGAAACAAGAGTGTCGCCATCTCGTTCAGTGTCAGCAACTTTACAATATTGTTACAAAACAACTTACCCCATAGAGAGTAACCATTGAATTGGTTCACATACAATTTCCAGATGAGGAATTTTCTTGAAAGAACTCCCCCAAACGTGTTTCCATATCGCTATTTTGCTTCTCCAATGAAGCATTCGTAACAGTTTCAAATACCCCAAATAATTGCATTTGACAAGATAGCGCCATACCAAATGTAGGGAGACATTGTAAAGTCCCAGAAGGTTTCCATTACTCAATACTCTGCATCCAATCATTTGCTACTATACACGACTTTGATTCAGTAACTACTTTCACCACTAAACACAGGTAAAATCCTATAGGGGCAGTGCAAACAACTGCTAGGCTATCCACATTTTTCAACATTCCAAGAGGAATTATGCATAAAATAGTTACAGTGACCCATGCTCGGAGCCTATCATTCTCCGTAATGTTAAAAATAATACTTTGGCAGCTATTTGGGATAATAAGTCTCCAACAACTACAAAATATGCAATGCATGCTCCAATTAAATAGTCGATTGGAAAGAGCATTGAATGAATCGCGAGACGTTATGTCGTAAACTAAAAGAGCACCAGCTGCTCCTCGATAATATGATCAAGTAACAGAACGAAAACGTTCTTGACTTGCGGTATCCCAAACTTGTAATTTAACTGAGTTACCGTCAACGCTGACAATTCTAGATCCAAATTCAACGCCAATTGTATGTGAACTGTCGTCTTTAAATTTGCTTTCTATGAAATGATGCAAGAGACAGCTTTGTTGTTCAGCAAAAAATGCGAAGCCCAGGCAGTTGGAAGGATGCAATTGGCTTGCTAAGAAATTACAGCAAGCAGCGACGACAGCATTTAATTGAAGCAAACAAGTAGTTGTAGAGTTTCAACTGTATCCTCTCGTAGTTCAATAAAACCTGTGAAACAAAACAAAACTGAACAAGAAATTGAAGGGCATCGCCATGTACTTTCCCCAGTGTAACTTCCTCTTGTTTTGTCACCGGCAGTGAACCCATAAACATTGCCTAGAGGTACGCGCTAGAAGCTGATAAGACCGTTCGATGAGCTGAAACTCTTTGTTCATCAATGACTGAATTTGTGCCTACAGGTAGTTGACATGCTTTAGATTCTATTATTAGTGGATCTACAATTTTGGAGCAGTTAAAATTCCTCGAAATCGAATTCAACACATTGCGAACAGTTTCTTCTCACAAAAACAAAGTCATTTCACTTGACATCCCAGTCGATCAGCTGTTCCATGTCGGAGAACAAACGTCAGATAATAATGATAACTAATCCAAGTAAGGACTCGACCCAAGTCTATCGGTACAATCCCGTCCAAAATTTCAACCATCCATCGAATGTTAAGGCAGACTGACAAATGTAGGGAGTTCGAGAAGCCAATGTATGGATTTGACATTTACTGAGTTATGACCAAAAATAAGATTTTTATAGTCTCGAGAACGCGCGGGCATACTTAACCTCAGCAATAAAGTGCTAGAAATAAAAGAACAATAAGTAACGCTAGAAATGAGGTATCTAAAATGAAATTGAGAAACCATTAGAATAATACTAGAATAAAGAAAATAGATAACGCTAGAAATGAAATATCTAAAATGAAATTGAGAAACCATTGGAATAATACTAGAATAAAGAAAAAAAAGATAACGCTAGAAATGAAATATCTAAAATGAAATTGAGAAACCATTAGAATAATACTGGAAATAAAGAGAAATAAATAATGCTAGGAATTAACTACCTAAAATGAAATGTTATTAATAGAGTTTAATACCGAACTGAATAAATACTTGTAAAAATTATCTTAAGAGCACTTAGAAAAAAAAAAAAACTAGTTAAGGTAGAATTTAGTACCACACTGTACGAAAAAAAAAAAAATTTTAAATCTTAAGAAGAGAGGGCGCAGATAGGCAGTGTGAAGTAGGTAACGTAACTTAAAGAAGTTTGTAAGGTTTTGTTTTCTCTCGCTCTAGGATTTTTCTGTCTTCTGTCTAGAGTGCGCGCGAAGCTAACACGTTTTCATTTGGTAGAAGAAAAGTAAAAAGTAGATAAGATAAAAAATTATAAAACGCTATAGATTCAAAATAAAAGTTATAACGTTGTGCGAAACGTTTGTTTTTTTTTGGTCGCATTGAAGAAAGGAAAATTCTTTTTGGTATAATAGAACCTCTGACGAAGCCCAAACAGAAGAGGCCTGGATTTTGGGAGATTAACCGCTGTCTGGTGGCGCTAATTGCTATCCTGCTAACCGAGCTAACCGAGGTAAATTGATTTCCTTTTGCAAAACTTTACTCCGCTGGAACCTAATTGGGGTGTCCAAACCCGGAGCCACTCAATTGGAACCGCTCAGCCAGGAAGAAGCAGCAAAGGCTGTAACGTAGAAGGCAAGCAGCCGTAATCGAAGAAAAGAAAATCAAATTAGAAGACAAGAAAACAAAAAAAAGGTAACATTGGTGTCAAGTGTGGGGTTTTCCAATCCCGTAAAAGGGACCCCCTTGCAGCCCCTGACAATAAGAAGAGGAGACTCGTCGACGGGCCCGTGGTGGCTCATACTACACAGCGATTAAGCACTGAGCATCTACGCAAAAACTTAGCTACCTAAATATAAAATTTAATTTTCTATTT
>CAWUPM010000781.1:0-85000 GCA_963924295.1 Dioctria rufipes
ACATTAAACGAAACGAACTGGGAAAAACCCAAAATAAAAACCGAAGAGAGTAAGACCTTTGGAAGCAGAAAACATGCGTTTATTAACAATCGAGACAGGAAACGAATCGAAATTCTGAAAGAGCAAATCAATATGGATACAGATGCCAATCAAGAAGAAAAAAATGCTGTCCTAGAAATATGTTATGAATATAACAATATCTTTCTTCTACCTGGAGATAAATTGAGTTATACGGGCTCAATAAAACACGAGATTCCAATTAAGCAAGATTGTCCCCCTCTCAATCAGAAAATGTATAGACTACCGGAGAAGCAAAGAAATATCATCCATGAACAAGTTGAAGAAATGCTTGAAAATGATATAGTAGTACCTAGCACTAGTCCATGGAATTCGCCACTCTTAGTTGTTCCGAAAAAGGCTGGAATAAATGGAGAAAAACAATGGCGTGTTGTGGTAGATTTCAGAAGGCTAAATGAAATCACGATTGGAGATGCCTTCCCTTTACCCAGAATTGAAGATATCTTCGATCAATTGGGGCATTCAAGGTACTTTACCACGCTTGACCTGGCCAGTGGTTATCATCAAGTGCTAGTGGAGGAGAAAGACCAACCTAAAACCGCTTTCAGTACTCCACACGGGCATTTTGAATTTAAAAGGATGCCTTTTGGGTTGAAAAGCGCACCTGCTACATTTCAACGATTAATGAACCATGTGCTAACTGGTTTGCAGGGTTTTAAGTGCTTCGTATATTTAGACGACATTGTAATTTACGGGAAAAACTTGTCGGATCATAACGCTAAACTTAGGGAGGTACTCAAAAGACTTCAGCTAAATAACTTAAAACTGAAAATAGAAAAATGTCAGTTCTTGAGAAAGGAAGTAATCTATCTGGGACATAAGTGTTCCAGAGAAGGAGCCTTGCCAGATCCCTCAAAGGTAAGCTGCGTTCAAAGCTTCCCCCAGCCCAAGACAGTAAGGCAGGTACAATCCTTCCTTGGGTTGGCTAATTATTATAGGAAATTTATTCCAGAGTTCTCTAAAATAGCAGAACCCCTCAATAAACTCCTACGAAAAAATGTAAAATTCAAATGGACGGATCAATGTGAAAATTCTTTTAAAAACCTTAAGAACAAGCTAATCTCACCCCCTATTTTAGTTTACCCCGATTTCGATAAACCATTCTCCTTAACTACGGATACTAGCGGAGAAGCTTTGGGTGCAGTGTTATCCCAAGGAGATGTGGGGAACGATCGGCCCATTGCTTACGCAAGCAGGAGTTTGAATAAAGCCGAGAGAAATTATTCTGCCACAGAAAAAGAAATGCTGGCAATAGTCTGGGCTACAAGAAATTTTCGGTGTTATTTGTATGGTAGAAAATTTACTATTTACACTGATCACAAGCCACTTAAGGGAATCTACAGTACCAAAGATCCTGGCTCGCGATTACTAAGATTTCGCCATAAACTCTCTGAGTATGATTATATCATAGAGTATAAACCAGGTAGGCTCAATCGTAACGCTGACGCATTAAGCAGAATCCAGAGTTCTAGTGAGATGGAGTGCAATAAGAACGAAGTTCCGCAGACAATGATAACTAAAGCACAAGTCCACCAGCAAAGAGTTACAGATGATAAGGAATATAAACCCAATCCCGCATGCATGGCCATTACCAGAGCGCAAAGCAGAGCTAAAGGAGACCACACAAGTTTTTCTGAAAGACAAGATGACTCGCCCAAAAATAAGTCTAGTTGTATTGGAGAGGACTCAGAAACTAATTCAGTTAGTTCCCAAGAGTCCAAGATTGACGAAAGTGTGCAAATACTTGGTAACCGGAATGAGATCGAGACCATTCTTCGGGATTACCATAACGCACCTTTAGGAGGTCATCTGGGAGTCTATAAAACTTATAAACGTATCAGAAGAAACTTTAAATGGAAAGGAATGCTCAAAGACATTCACAAGCATATCAAAAATTGCATTAAGTGTAGAAAAAATAAGCATAGTAGAATCACCAAGATGCCGATGGTAATAAGTTCCATTGCAGCGAGGCCATTCGATAAGGTTTATCTCGACATAGTGGGCCCGCTACCAGAAACCACTAAGGGAAATAAGTACATACTTACCCTACTGGATGATGCAACTAGAGTTTTCGATTGCATACCGTTGACTAATGGAGAAGCCATCACGGTAGCCGAAGGATTTTATAAATTAATGATGAAGTATAAGATACCCAAAGCTGTCGTCACTGATCAGGGAGCAAATTTCACCAGTAATTTGTTTAAACGACTTTGCAAGCTATTCAAAGTGAGAAAGTTGCAGACCACAGCCTACCATCCACAGGCAAATGGCGCTCTTGAAAGAGCACACGGACCCCTGATTGAGTATTTGAGAAGTTTGGTGGACGAAAATGTAGCCGAATGGGACCAGTGGCTCGAGGAAGCAGTCCATGTTCGCAACCATTCAACTCATGTTGGTGGAAAACATACACCGATGGAGGCTCTATGGGGATTTTACGACCCGCCACCAAACAATCTAAAACGACAGCTTGAACCCATCTATAACTATGACGATTTTGTAAGCATTCGTAGAAGAAGAATGCAAATACTGCACAAGCGTGTTAGGGAGGAGCTTCTTAAAAGCAAGCTAAAGTCTAAGGAATATTACGATAAAAATACCCGTAGCATTGTACTGCATGTAGGAGACCAAGTCTTACTAAAAAATGCAGTTAAAAAGAATAAATTATCACCAGTTTGGACTGGGCCGTACATAGTAAAACAGGTTAATAATGATGTAAACTGCACGATCCAAATTGGTCGGAAGTTACGAAGGGTGCATAATAATAGGTTAAAATTATTTTAGTTAAAAATAAGTTATATTTACGATTTTGGGGATTAGCAGAATTTAATTGTTACTTCCTTATTACCCACAGGGAACATTAATATGGCTGTGGGCGGCCATACATCTAGCGAACTCACAAGCTGCTATAGAGACTCTCACCCCCACAGGCGTATTATTTGAACCACTCAATCCGGCGTACTTATACACGAAGACCTGGGTTGTTTATACCAAAATTCAAATCACTGAAGAAACGGAGGCGTTGGAATTTATTAACCGCTGCGAAGACACAGTGGAACGTCTCTGTCACGTACAAAGAAGCACCGAGGAAAGAGACTCGTGTTATACGTGGAAAATAGACTTAGATCGGCAGGTAGATAAGATTAAGAATAGGTTAAGAGATACAAATTTTTATTTATTAAATCGAAATAGGCGGTCATTAGCAAATATAGTAGGCAGGTTTTCAAATTTCTTATTTGGTACTATGGATGATAGGGATGCTCAAACCATTTACAAAAAACTAAAAGACCTTGACAGCCAAAATTCAGAGAACATACATTTAATGGAAAAACAAGTCAGCATAGTGAAGGCAAAATTTAATGCCATTGACCAAACATTCCAAAACATAAAGCATTACCAAAACAGCCTAGATGAACGTTTTAAGGACTTCATAGACCAAGTACAGAACTCCACGAATGAAATCAAGACAGAACTCAAATCAGTCCACATTAAAGCCGACACAAATGGACTTCTTATATATATTCTACACCAACTCCAGGAGATACATCAACGTCTAACAGACGAATATATGGTAATAAATGCTCTACACCAACACTCATTACATCCTTTAATTTTATCCGCAAACGATTTAGTCCAAATTTATAAAGAAATTAGTGCGCAGGGTATGGGAAATATTCTTCTAGATTTTAAACTGGTAAGTCATATAGTTCAAGTAGATAGCGTCCAGAAGGGAAAAGAATACTTTATCAGAATTACACTACCTCTACCAGAAGACACTATTTTTACAATAAACAAAGTCTACTTGCTACCCACACCGATCTCACTGGCGAAATCAGCTATCTTAGATATCAAAGCAAATTATTTTTTAAATAATACAAAAGCGCAGAGATATGTAGAACTGTCCAGTGCAGATTACTGGGAACACTGCAAGAAGACAACATCTGCTAGTAGCAAGATACACATTTGTTTCCAAACCGTACCTAAGGGAATAAGTTTCAGTAAGTCTAACTGTCTCATGGGTTTGTTCAATAATCCCTCTCCGGGACCCGCTCCTTGTACCCATAGAATTATGGAAAATAATATGAATTTACTTACAAAAATGGTTAGACCGAACTCTTGGCTATTTGTAGCCACGCAGGAAGAAACACTTTCTTGTAATTGTAGTAATCAGTTCAACCACATGACCCTAAAGGGTTCTGGAATACTCTCACTAACCCAACCATGCATATTTACACTAAATGAACACGAGATACCCTATGAGAGTAGTGTCAGCTATCACACACCCATACACCAACCTGAGCTGCAAAATTTCCCCAAAATCAACCTAGAAGAGATGTTTAGGGAAACTCCACAAGTAAAATTCGGAAATAAAACAGGTCTAAAAATAAATACCTCCGGAAATCACAATAAAGAGCTCTTGAAGACAAGTAAAGATCTTGAAGAACTACAACAAGAATTGCGGAAAACTGTAGAAAAAAGGGAACATGAAAAACTCAGTATACAAACATATACTAACACTGGAATTATGGTAACATTTTCTATTGCTCTAATTCTTTTTCTAATTATAAGATATATTAAAAACAAAGGTCAGAATAAAGCATCTGTCCAAGCCCCCAACATACAAATCCAACGCAGGCAAACCTTCACTATGAGTAGAGTTGACACACATAACCTGGACAAAAAATCACCCCCAGTCAAAAGTCAAAATGGGAAACAGCCACCCATACATGAAATTCACACCGTCTCTAATCAAATCCCAGAAACGGACGAGCCAAACCCAAACATTAATCAAATAATAACACTCCATCCTAGTATTGAAAATTCGCATTCATCAAACGACCCAAGCGAATCATACCTTTACAAGGTTTGAAAAAATTATCACTGCCTATGAGAAATTTGTTTTATTACTTAATTTTTTTTTTACCAACTTTAAATTGTTTTTATTTTTTTTTACGACCATCAAATTGAAAGAATTAAAAGCCGATAAGATTAGTCAACAAAATTAAAAAAAAAAAATGTTTATATGTACTCGTATATACATATGTAATAATAACACTCAGTATGTACAATGTCAAGTTCAAAAAAAAAAAAAACAAAGACGGAAATTTTTGACGTAGGTAAGAAATTTGACCGCCAATGCAAAAGAAAAAAAAACAAGAAGTTTGTTAGTAATAATGATTTCATATATGTGTATAGCATTTTAAAAGTTCAATTTCATGTAATAATGATTTTTTTTACAAATATATGTACATAATTAAGAACTAAATAATAGAGACTATGTCGAATTAGATATTAGGGTAAAAAAAAAAAAAACATATAATAATATGTAATAAGTAATATACATGTTAAGTAAAATAAAATTATAATGGTCCAGAGCTTCTCGAACGCCTCTGTCACGACGACGGCGTCTTCGCAAGGGGGAGGAATGTTGTGAAAATAATATTTGTAGATCGAACGCAATGCAATGTGATGACACTCATCAGCCGCACAATTTCATGATGACCCATTAAGCGCCGCTATGAATTGTGTAGGTAGCTATGAGGTAATCGCAATGCATTTGCGGAACTAAAGTAAATATATGTAATCACAGTGACCACGAATTTAAGCGGCACTGTTTTGAAATTGTACACCTGTGGTCAGTGAGTAAAAAATATTACTCAATGGCCCGGTAGTACATTAATTCATTGTTTTAAGTAGAATAAAAACAAAAATAAAAATGAAGAAAAGAAGCGACGAGGCAGAGGTAGGCGAGTAGTAGAGGAGAGTTTTGTTCTGACCACTCGCGCGTACAGAAGTGTCGAATTACTTGTCTTTCGGTAAATCACTGATAACAACCTTATTACTCATCTGTGAACAGTAGTAATTGTATTAATAAATGCCATAAAAAATAAGTCAAGTGGTTTTGTTTTTTGGTGATCGAAGCGCAAGAGAACATTCTCCAGTGTTGTGGTAGTTACATTGAGCAGTCGCTCAAATTAGGCACAACAGTACCCTGCCGATGATATGCTGACATTCAGCGGTGAGACTCCTGGCCCTGGTGGCCTGGGTGGTCGTGAATCGAAATTATCATGACTGGGTGGGGGATCTGCTCCTGCACCGCGGTTTGGTTCCGTGTGCAAGGCCTCTAAACGTTCGTTCACCGAACGGAAGCGTGGTCTTCCTTCAAGGAAGGATGCCTGCGGCCGCTGCGCAGTGTGATTTCTGGTAGGATTCTGTTGGGCATTCCTCCCACCTGGAAATGGAAAGTTGTGACCCGGTGTACCTGGGTTGAAGCGGGGAATCCCTGTACTAACCTTGGGAGTACTCACGGTCGAGTAGATTGATCGAGTTGAAGCTTTGGAAGTAACGCCCGTTGAGGACATCCTTCCAAGCTCGCCATCGGTTACGCTAACGGATGGGATTTCCAGGCCACGAGCGCCTTCCCCATCCAATTCCCGCCCCTGCAATGGAAGCTGGGCTATCTCGACTGCACTCAAGATACCTTCCAATGTCGAGAGGTGTTCTTGGACTTCTGAGCGCACAGACGGAGAGGTATTGTGCAACCGTCGAGCTCTGTGAACAACGTGGGTGATCTGACGACGATAGCGAGCGCGATCCCCATCTGTTCGAATAGGGTCCGTAGTGGGGTCATACCTCAAAGTCTCCACTCGGCTGCTGATATAGTCGACCTCCCGCGGGGGATTTTTGTGAGCATGTGATCTTTGCGCTCCTCTGCTAGGATCTAAGTGATCGGCTTCAAAAAACCTTCAGAAGCTGCTCTCAATTGTCCTCGTGAGATGGATAGATCTTGCGTACGATATACTCGACCGCCAACTCGTCTGGTGACAGATATGTGAAGTCCATATTCGGTCAGTGGAAGGTGACCACTGGTAATAGAAATTTAGGTTGACAATTGTACCAATATCCCGGAAATAGGGAAGATGTATATGGCTCGTATGTGGAACCCGTTCGGAGGTTAGGTGTTCTGTACCCAGAAGGTGTACAAAATGACGAATATGCAATAGACCAGAGTTCTCTGCAGACTTAACGCGCAATACTTCCAAGATACTACCTTTATAATAGATCTAAAGACGAAGATCTGTAACTTGTGCGTTCTATTATTATCTCAGCTCAGTGAAAATTCAAAATAATAAATTTATTATAGATCTAAGGAAGAAACAACTATTCCTGTGCGGGTATATTATTTTCATATATAAATATATATACATACGTTCGAAAGAAACCTCAAAATTGGTACCTTTATTCAATATTAATATCTTATTTATTTAGAGAAAGATCTAGAAATTTACTCGTACTGAATTTGTGCATATATAACTAATATATTCAAACGAAAATTGAAAAATATTACTCTATTGTACATCCAAAGAGGAAGATCTAGAAATTTACTTGTACTAGATACGTGCGTATATAACTATGTAAATTCAAATGAAAGTTCAAAAATATTACTTTATTATAAATCAAAAGAAGATATTTGTAGCTATTTCTATAATTTGTGCGTGTATTATGCTGGTGCATATATAAGTGTATAGGTCTTCGAAAGGAAGAATCCTAAATGATGGCTTATTATAAATCGAAAAAAAAAAAACACAAAAAAAAGGAAGTTTTATAAATTTGTGCGCACTAATATTCAAAATGGTAAGTCATACGAAGGAGGTGGTTTGGCCATGCAGCGGTCCATCCGGACACACACACAGAACAACATTTCAACAATCCAGTTCTGCGAATTGGAACGAAACAAATCGTTCTCAATCTCTCTCTCCAACTCTCTTTTTCCAACCCCTGGCTGGGCTGGTCACAAACGTGGAATTAGTTAGCGAAGACTCCACTGCCCGAGCAAAGACCGGTGTCGTAAAGATGAACTTAGCTCATCAATTTACCGAGGCAGTGAGCCAAACCAAATCAGGAGCAGATGATCGATTGTTCAGTGGCTACTAGTACTCAGGAAGAAGCAGTAGCCAGTGAAGAGAGAAAATAAACCCAAAAGAAAATTCCGATTCCCGTGGAGGGAGAAGCGGAAGGAAAAATGGTGCAATAATAAAAAAAATAAAATAAAATGAAATTATAAAAATACTTAATTGAGAAAAGATTTTTTCTTTTCTTTATTGCGATAAATAAAACAGCGATGACGACTATATTCAACCAATTTTTATTCCTAAAATGCATGTATAAATATTTGGCTTTTCTTTTTCCAATTAATACAAGTGATTGCTATGTCGACGACGGAAAGCCGGATCTCCAGAAAGGATTACAAACTGCTTAATCTACACCCTATCCTACCTACTTGAGGCGCCTCTGTTAACGATTTGATACTACCAAAAGTCATTATATTCTATCACGCAAGTTTTTTTTTAACATAAAAGAAAAGAATCAAAATAATTCACCTAGTTCTTAGACAGTCAAGCGATTATTCAATATAGAAGAAATCAATCTTATAGCTATTTAATTAGTAAGGTTAATGACTTACGCTAATCCTGAACATACATGGATATATAGTGGACGTGTTACCTCCAACCTGGGCCCCAATTCTTCCGTGTCACTTACGATCTTCTAGTTGCGTTATCGCCTGATTCAGATGATGTCGTTATACCCCTTTCATTTACTGGTTTCGTTCTTTCCGTTTCCCCTTTCTCCACAGTTCGTAGGAATGAAATAAAATAAAATAAAATTGAAACGTTTATCTCGAAAGGAGGTTTGGCTAGTCACTCACAGATAAGTACATAGTATATTCGGTGATTGTAATCTCCAAAGCTGCACAAATTTATGACGACTTCCCTTTTCAGATAGCTGACAACGACGAGGATGGGAATCCTGTTTCCAAAGAAAATTTTGTTCGGCACTCGCAGGCGTGAGGACATATATATATATAGTACCAAATCTCAATATGTCGCGCACTGGCATTCGGTATAACGTGATATTTGACTACACTTTATGAACCTTCTCTTATATCTTTCCAGGAAACGTCCCTGCCACTGCAGGTTAAACATGTCATTTCACAGGTGAGAAAATAACTTCCAAGAGTTCTTCATATATGTATAGATCACACACTGAATTTCATTATATTGCAGGATATTATACTAAAAGTTATAAACCTTCTTTTGTATCTTTCCAGAAAACGTCACTGCTACTGCAGATAAAACAAATAATTTCGCAGGTAAGAAAATAAATTCCAAAATTTCTTAACATATGTATATATATATCACACACTGAAATCCAATATTTTGCACGATATTCTACACAAATCCATACACCTTCTTTTGCATCTTTTCAGGAGATGTCCTTGCTACGGCAGGTTAAACAAATAATTGCACAGGTAAGGAACTAAATTTTCTCACACTAAATTCATTTATCTTACAAATTTTCTTTTCACAGATTTGCCATTACTTAAAGAAAATGATTACGCTGAACTGGTGGGGAACTAAATTTTCTTACACTAAAGTCATTTATCTGACAAATTTTCTTTTCATAGATTCGCTTTAAGGCGGAAAAATAATTACGCATCACTGGTGAGCTAGGAAATCTTCTTTCACTAAAGTCACTAAAGTGACGAATTTTCTTTTCGCAGATTAGCCATTAAACAGAGAAAATGTTCGCGCAGCACTGGTGAGGAACTAAATTTTCTTACACTAAAATCATTTATCTGAACGATTTTCGTTTCACAGATTTCCTATTAATTAAAGAAAATGTGTGGGTGGGTATGTATTAGTTTACATTCAAACTGGTTGCCACAGATTGTCTGCTGTTGGGCGAGAATCTTCTCGGAATTTCGGGCTGGCTTGGGTGATACTTTGTGTGTGTTGATCACATGATATTATACTGCTAGGCGAATTGCCGTTGGTTCGCTGGAATTTTTGTATGAGTAGCGGTACGTTTCATAGGAAAGATTGCAACTTGTGCGCGTTTTGAACAATTTAGAATCTTTCTTTTTAGGAATAAAAAAAAAATTTCTCTCTTTTCAGGAGAATGAGCAAATTTTGCTGTGTTACCAAAGCGGAATCTATTTTATGTTTTTGAGGTCTTGCGGGATATACATTATTATTTTTTTTATGTTTTTCTCTTTTATTATGTTTCCCCTTTTCAGGAGTTTTGTGCTTATGGGACGGTGGCATAAGGCTGCTTTCGAAACCTTAACTTTTTTTTCTTTCAGCCATTTTAGGTCTTAGCATGAAAGGGTAGCATAGGGCTACCTTTTCGAGCAATTATGAAACTTTTATTGAAACGGCAGTATGTACATACATATGTACCCCACCCCGTCGCCAGTTTCTTATACCCTAAACCAAAATGACCAAAATGAGCTAAAAAAATAAACAAATTTGACTGTCATCCAACTTGATGCAAATTCATAAATTAATTTGTATACGGCAGTGCAGTATGTATATATATGTATATACCTCACCCCGTCGCCAGTTTCTTATACCTTAACCCAAAATGAGCCTAAATATTAGACTATTTAATACAATTTGATTCAATACCAGAGAATATCTCGAATCGTCACCAGAATGATCTATATGCTTGATGATTTCTAAAAAAAAAAAAACAAAAAATAAAAAAAACCAGGAAAATAAAAAAAAATAATAAAAATAAACGAAAATGGATAATAATGAAAGAAGAAATTTTAAAAGAAGAGAAGAGGAAAAAGAAAGAAAGAAAAAAAGGAATTTTTTTATGATGAAAAGAAAAAAACAGAAAGAAAAACGGAAAGTAGCATGAGGGCAGAACGCAACAGTTCATCAGCCAAACGAGCGGTTTATGGACGATAACTATAGTGAAATTTCTTCCATATATGTACGGCCTGAATTATTCTACAGCATATATTATAGCAAGGAGCTCTTTTTCGATGGTAGAATATCTCGTTTCAGCAGGGTTGAGTGTTCGGCTTGCGTAGCATATCGGTCTATCGTTTCCGATTTCTCCTTGTGAAAGGATTGCTCCCAACGCTATATGACTTGCATCAGTGGTTACTATAAAATCTTTGTCGAATTCAGGTTACGCTAACACTGGTGCGGTAATTAATTTTGTTTTTAGAGTTCCAGGGGCTACTGCTTGGACCGATTATCCCGTCTTCTAACATATCATTGATTTGTCTAATTATTTCGCATCTCTGCGATTCTGGAAACCTATATGGCTTCTTATAGATCGGAGATTGATCTGATAAGATAGGGAGAGTGTGTGTCACAGGTGAGGTAATCTCCCTCTAAATAAAATAAATCGTTATATTTCCTGTAAATATTGATTATGCTTTCACGGTCTTCATTATTACAATGATCTAATTTTATTAGTTCCTGCAGCTTGTTTAGTCTAGCTGTTACCAAATCTTTATTATAGTCAGCCTGAACTGTGTCGTATTGATCCAAATCAGTCCACATGTTTGGGGTGTCTCTTGTAGTAAGTTGAATATCCTCTTCGTTGGTGTTAAGGATCAACCATTTGTTGGACTGGCTATACAATCTCCCAAATAAACCGCTGTTTTCACATACCGAAGCTCTGTTGAATTTTACAGGTATTTTCACAATAGTTTCTGATCTCGCTGGGATAGACATTTTTTTTCTATGCTCTGTGTGTGATTTTTAATGCAATTCGGAGATTCGTTCCTAACAGTTACCGTACTGTTACTGTAGGCAATCTTTGTAAATTGTAGGATTTACTGAAGGTATGTATACAAATCTTCACACCTTCCTAGATTCGGAAATAAGAAAGATGCGGATAAAAAAAGCTGGTTTTTGTGAATAACAACACAAAAGGAAATTATATGAAATTGTCAGTTAATTAGCTGTTTTAAAGTTTTACAGCCTTTACTTATGTTTAAATTGGAGTAAATCAAAATTTAAATTTATTTAAATATTTAATTAATCGTTCAATTAATTGTCGTACGATTAATTTTATCGAATGCGCCGCGTTAAATTCTATGAAATGAGTGGTTTGTGTCACGGGGAAATTAAAATGACAGATAATATTCGCGATTTTATTCGAGTGCGTAACAGGTGAATATTACCTGAGTTTTCGCGAGTTTATTAGTGTTTCTTTTCAGGTTCATCATAATTAATCATCGTGGGACACCCTCCTGAGGATATCTGTTTCTTCAGATCGTGGATGCCGGTGAATTTCCAGCACTAATTTGCATAAAACGTAAGTCCCAAATTATCTTTCATTACAGGTATACATATTTTGTTAATTTGTGCTTTTTTTTTAATGTATAAAACTATTGCAACGTTGGTTTTTTATATTCGTTTAGTCTTATTAATGTATTTTTTAGCATAAATTTATTATAAAATATAGTAATTACTTTTTTTAATCCATTCCTCCTTTTTTACTACGTATTGTTGTTGTTGGTCTGTTTACGTTTTTTTGTAGCATAAATTTCATGTAAAACGCTTTTAATTTGTATAATTGCATCTTTCTTTTAACATATTCTAATTATTTAACTAATTTAATTAATTTAATTAATGTTTCTCTCTTTTTTGTTTATTATAGGTTCATTCCTGTGTTCCAGTGATCCAGTCCACCAAGGGAAACCATCAGCTGTTGGATATCGTAGTAGGATGGTATGTAATTCTTTTAGTACATAAATTTTGATTAATTTGTGTTTATGTGTGTTATTTTAGGTGCATTGGTACACAGGCTAGCTGGCTGAACAGTTACTGATTAGGCTTAAATCTTTGTGCACTGCTTTGCCACATTTATCTAGTTTCTGTTCCATATTTCCTGTTATTTTGCTTTCCTTTTTTATTTCCTTAATTTTTATTGGTTTCACCACATTCACCATTATTGTTTTTAAATTCTTTTTCTGTTAAATTATCTTGACTGCTACTTTTATTTTGTTTTATTTCAACTTTGTCATTTGTATTTTGAAATTGTGTGCATAATTTGTTCTTCATTGTATTACAACTTACTTCTATTGTTCTCTTTTTCTTACTTCCGTTGTCGTTAAATTCCCCTGGTTTTGTTTTTAAATTGTTGTTAAATATTACAGTGTTTTCTGATTCTGGGCCGTTACCTTCTGGGGCCTTTACAGGAAAATTAAAGTTATCTTTGTCATCATCTGTTAAGACTACTTCCAATAAACTTTCTGGATAATTCACGATACCATGGTATTCCCTTAAAAAATCATTCCCTAACAGTTCGTCGCAAGGGGGTATACAATTGCCTCTCACCAAATGAAATGGATGGCCGATTTTTATGCTGTTGCAGCTGCTTCCTACATCTAGGGTTCCATACGATAGGCCCCCTGAAGTGACATAATCGCCCGATAGGGTGGTGATCAAACATGCCTGATTAATGTCGACTAGGCTATCGCCGGAAGTAGATATCAGTTTATGCAAACTGACCTCAGCACCTGTATCTATGAGAAACGTAGACTGACCTTTAGCGGACATCGAGAAAGGAAGGATCACCGTGATACCGCGTGCAGTTATATTTATTGGAATTTTCGCTTTAATCTCTAGTCTTGCTGATGGACTTCGGCCTGAGCTTCTAAGATGCGGGTTGGGTGGCCGGAAATTCCTTCCCGCATGATCTCGTTTCGCGAGTCATATTCGGCATATTGATTAATAAATCGGACTTGTCTTAGATTTCTTAATGGTCCGTAATTTGATCCTTGGTATGTAGGTATTGCATGCCTTGCTTGATAACTATTAGTATTAGGTCGGCTTCGTTCCTGTTGCCTAACTTCGTTTGATTGACGTGGGTATGATCTCTGCTCGAACTGTTTACTTCCTTTTAATTGGTTATAGTACCCTTGTTGCTCTAAATGTCGATGCCTTTGATTATTTATTCCCTTATTTTCGTTAAAACGTTTTGTCCTACACTCACTTATGTCGTGGTTAGATCCGTTGCAGTAAGTACAATACAATCTGTGAACTTCCCTTTTTATTTGTTGCCCACTGAACGTTGGAATCATTTTGTTTTTGTAACACGTTTCCTTAGAATGTCCTCTTTTGTTGCAAATTTCACATGTGGTCACGTGCCTGGGGAAACTTCCACCTGAATTCTTAGAGTTTCTATCTTTCTCCTCTATGTGTCCGCTACGCTCAAGTAGGTAGTCGATAAGGGTAGACAGTTCAGTCGCATTCCAGACCTGCGAAGGCATTTGCAGGTGTTCATTTCTTAGCCCATTTTCAAATGCAAGTATTGCTTCACGCTCATTTTCTTCCAAAAATTTTTTCTTGGCTGCTTCGTTTGTGATATTACCTGAAGTGGCTTTGTTTAGTTCCCCAAGTGTTCGCATTACTCTCAAGGAATATTCACTCGTCGACTTTTTGGCCATTGTCTTATTCTTTTGAGATATTCACGAGCTGCCGACCGCGATAGTTTATAGCGTTTTAGTAGGCAGGCCTTTAATTCCGATCAATTGTTACCCCCACCATATTGTATGATGTCATAAGCTGCACCAGATACTTTCGTTTTCAATACGTTGAAAAAAAGCGTTTTGTCACGGTCTTCTTTGGCCGTGTAAAAGAGACCGTCGCAACATGAAATGAAATGATTTAGGTCGCTTTTATCTCCACTGAATGTGGGAATTAATTCCCTATCATAGGCTATTGATATACGAAGTTGTACTGCTTCATTGGCAGGATTACTTGGATCACTTGGCATTGTTGGGCTACGTGCGTCTCTCGACGAAATCAAAAGAGCTCCACTTCTTAGAAGAATTTCGAATGAGTCTGTGTGCCCTTCGTATACACCTACTAAACTTTCTAATCTCGTTTCTACGGGAGGGAAGAAGTATACGGAGTATAAGGTTCTAAGCAAAACGCAACTTGTAACAAACCTTGTCGTTACAAAAGGAAGCCGTATCATTATACAATTTCATAGCAGCCCGCAGGGAGGCTTGCCACATTAAAAGGTGCTGGGCAAGGCTAACTCTATTCGTACGGGGCAAGAATTCTTTAAATTTCTTCATGTTTCGAAGCGTACTACCTAGTTTCTCAGAATTCAGTTGGAACGTATGTTGCGATAAGTCTCGAAGCTCTGTGATTAAGGCTTCCAAATGATTCAGGCCGGCACACGGCTTTGAGAGCGTAGATTTTATTAAATGTTACTTAAAGTCCTACCATTCGCCACAGGCCTACAGGTATAAAGCCATCACGTCAAACTGGAGAAGATTAGTTAAAGTGGGCACAAAAATTTGTGCAATACGCTCAAAATGTCATACCAATAATATCGTCTTATTTATTGGAAACGAAGTTTTACCGGTTATGAATTAATGTAAAATATTCAATTAAAAGGTTAATCTGTCTTATATCCTGAAATAAATCACCTGAATTTTATTACCCGGTCAAGAGAGACCGCTAAAGGGATAATTTTAAAGTATGCCACAGTCTGCAAGTAGTAACATCAGCATTCAAAACCCTAAGCGCTATCACACGTAAAGGTTCAGGAGCTATAGTTGATCGATATAGCTAATCGTTTTGGTCATTTTTTCTGTTGTGGTTTCAGTGAAAGCACAAATCGAATAATGCAGGCTAATCAGTTAAAGTAACGTGGTGTGTACTCAACTGATTTGCTGGTCAAACTGTGCAACAGTGAAATTACAGCATCCCTAAAAGAAATTGAAGTGGTGTAAGAAAAAACTGGAATACATTCGTAGACTATGAATTTATATGAAAAATGTTAAGACGTCAAGCACGGTCCACGCAAACATGGGCACCTAAGAAGCTGGTTATGTAAACTCCTTAAAAAGCTCCCATGCTCACATAGGCGCATACGATCATGAAGTTCCATTCAGTAACACAATTAAAAGAACATTAAAGTATAAAAGAACTAAAGATTAATAAACGATGCAATAATTCAACAACAAATACTATCCTTAAGTTGAAGTAATCCATATTCCGCACACCTTACCAAGTTAGACGTTTGTAAGTTAGCGATAAATATATATGTTATTTACAAGAATGACACAACAAGAACATCGTCCCACAGCTTGCTTCCTCATACTATATATGTTAAACACACGCGAATAATACTTTACGATAATATTAAAAAGAAAAACAAAAGGTTGTAACATGATTCTGAAATAATTTCTATTTAATTCATATTCGACAGAAAGAAGGAGAGTAGTATAGCTATGCGGGCTCTAGCGCAATTTCCTGTGTATTTTTAAAGGGGGGTCTAAATTCTCAAAAGTGTCTATAAAAACTCTTCGTAGACGTGGACGAGCATAGTTGTGGGTGACGACGTCTTAAAAGCTCTAGATTTGGGTTGCTAGGTTAGTGCCCCTGGCACCCTCAGCTGTTTCCCCGAGGCTTTTCTTAGGACTTGTATCAAAAGGTTAATAACACCGCACACTGCTCTATGGTTGGGTTGCATGGTTGCTAGGCTAGCGCCCCCGGCCCCCGGCCCCTCAGACGTTTCCACTAGGCTTTGCTTATGACTCGTCTTAAAATGTTGATAACACTGCACAATATGCAAAAGCTATCAAAACAAAACGTTATTCACTCTCGCTGCTTCAGTAAGTAGCTGCAGATTTTATTAGACCTGATTTAGCGTATAACAAGAACAGAATGTCACATCGTTCGCTGCAACTGCTACTTCACACAAATAAATTTGCATAATATCACAAAATTGCGACCGCTTTGGTATAGCTAGCGTGTGTAGGACTGGGAGATCAATGATATGGTAGGAAGATGTGAATGCAAACAAAAGCGGTTTGTATGCAAAAACAAAATAAAAAAAAAAATTTCCGGTATGTAAACAGTTTGACAATTTAGTTTGACAATTTGAACTGTGAGATGAAAGCGAAAGGTGGGCCATATTAATTTCATTGAATTTACCGATCCTTTGAACGCCACATCTTTATGATCACGTTTAGATTATATGCTCCAGCTACACCACATTTAGAACCACTTCGTTCACTCAATTAAATTTACATAACATCACAAAATTGTGACCACTTTGGTATTGTGAGCGTGTGTAGGAATGGGAGATCAATGATATTTAATTATATGAAAAGAATGGTAGGAAGGTGTGAATGCAAACAAAAGCAATTTGTATGAAAAATGAAAAAAAGAAGCTGAATCACATTGCCGGCATTTAAACAAGGGGCAGATTAAAAATGGCATTAATTGTAAAAAAAAATAAACGCATACTGCTCTCGTTTTATAAAGATTCTTTTGGGGTTAAAAACCATCAATGTGGCTAAAACAAAGCTACAACCAATGTATGAAATTTAAGGCTTTCTTGATAACTTATGTTGGGTGCCATGCTAGCAATAAAATTTTGTTGATAATCAAACCATTCTTTGTTTGAAGTTTGAATACTTGTACTTCCCGTATCGAAATTTTGTTTATACATGTCGATCACGCTGATTAAAAAATGAAAATAATTAGCATGTTGTGCTCATCTTTGCGACCGGCTTCATAAAGTATATGTGATGAGGCGGTTGCTTGTTAAATCCGTGAAATAATTTGAAATAAAAGCTGAGACTACTTTGAAATAAAAACTGATGGGATAGTATTCACAATAAAATAGATAAAATCAAATAAAAACATTTATTTTTCTTAATATTTGAAATTTTTATTAAAATTTAGCAACTACCTTATAAAAGTGTTATGGCCCAATATACGGAAGATTCTTCCAGCAGCCAAAGGCGCATTCTAGCGAAATAATCAGCAATTGCTAAACAATAACCTCGCATGGTATTGTTCTGCAACTGTCGGTTATTTTGCTGATTAGCCCAACAGCTGGCTGCGATGAGCGGTTAGTGAAACAATCGACGATTACGATAATAATTAACCTCGCATGGTAATTATTATGTAAAGCGATTGTTTACTACTAAGCGACTCAGGTGCTGCAACCGGTAGAACAAACGGCAAGGTTGTTGTCGTTTGTTTACATCCGCGTTGCGAGTAAAAGTTTACTTCCGAATATTGGAGCATAAAAGACCAATGACTGGTCTGTCGAGTGCCTGTAATATTCTATTCTTCCAGTGAGCAGTCGCGTTGCATAGTGGTGTCAAGTTTCCGTTCGGTGCGGAGTACGTAATAATTGTTAAGATAGGTCAAGTCTTAGTAAATAAAGATTTATAACGTACAAAGAAATTCGAGTGTTTTATCTAAAGAAAGTTTTGTCCGGTTAATTGTTGGTTTTTATTGAGTGATTGCATGGGGACACGACATTTTGGCGCAGCCGGTGAAACTAGGTAAGAAATTTAAGAATTTCTTGCTGGTGTGTTTTTTTTTGTTATTGCTAACTTTCTTTCTAGAATTTTTTATAAGAAGGTGGAAACTTGTTTATTTTATATTCTATATATATTATTATATTTAATTCTTTCACGTTTCAGGCATTTAAGAAGTATTAGATTAAGTGACTTGAGTTTTTGTGTTTTTTTTTTTTTTTTTTTTTTTTTTTTTGTGAAATTGGAAGTTACACTCATTTACATTATTTGAGGAGTTGATCTTCATCAACTACTCATCACAAACACACACTGGGAGCAAAGTTAATTTAGCTACTCCACACACACACACTGGGAGCAAAGCTAATTTAGCTACTCCACACACACACACTGGGAGCAAAGCTAATTTAGCTACTCCACACACACACACTGGGAGCAAAGCTAATTTAGCTACTCCACACACACACACTGGGAGCAAAGCTAATTTAGCTACTCCACACACACATATTAGGAGCAAAGCTACTTTTAGCTACTCCAAGCATACATACATACATACAGAGTTAATTTTAAGATGTGATAAAACTTCGGAGTAATATATAAGAGGCAATATGGTAAGGTGCAAGATTTTTTTTAAAATAAGTGAAAGTTGGTAATAAGAATATCACCAGTTTCAACGTCACGTTTCGATTTAGGCGTTGGTCGTACGCGCGTTTATTTAATTTATCGGGTTTTTGATAGTCGTAATAACGTCGTGTTATATTTACGAAATGATCTTTGTTTTTTGGACAAATGTATTCGGGATTTACGCGGTTAATTAGGTAGACAGTTTTAAGTAAAGTATGATTTGTTGTATTCTCATTGGGTGCATCTGAATAATAAAAAATAAAAAGTGTTGAGCATGTTCGTTTCTATGTACGCATAATAGCTGAATTGAGTGTGTTAATAGTATGATAGTTTTGAATGTTTACATTATATTGAGTATTGGTAGTCGATTAGTACCTATAATAAGGATATGAGTTTTGCGAAAGATTTGTTCTAGAGCGCGTTTTACTAATTTTTCGGTTTACAGGTAAAAAAAAGTGAAAGTACCAGAACGAGTTAAAAACAAGGAAATATTTAAGAAATCAGTAACAGTGTACAAGATGGCAGATACATATGATAAGATTATGGACATGGTGTCAAAATACGTGCCAATGTTCTCTGGTGAAAGATCTCCACAGCTAGCGAAGGAAGTATATCGATTTCTATGTTGCTGCAAAGATCTTTATGACCGACTGGAAGCCGCAGAAAAAGTTATTTTCATGAAGTGCGTAAAATATCGCCTGGAAGATGACGCTTATTACCTGATAAGTTCTCAAGAGCCAAAGGACTTCGAATCTTTGCAACAAGCGATAAAAGCTGCATATTTGCCGAGAAAATCTTTCAGTGAATTACGCACTGAAATGTTGGCATGTAGGCAGAGACCTGGAGAGGACATCCGGGAGTTCGCGTATCGGATGAAAGAACTGCGTGATCAGATAAAGGAGGCTGTCTCGGCCAAATACCCGGGAGGGGAGAAGGGACTACTAGCTGAGTTGGAGGACGATGTTGTAACTACCTTTAAAGCTGGTGTGTTGAGTAGACCCACGCAGGTGCACCTTATAGGGCGAAAATTCGGCTCATTGGAGGCGTTGAGAGAAGAGGCGGAATTTTTCGAAAGGGACGCGAGAAGACTTCAGCTCGGGGGCAATAGGATTTTTTCACAGGAAAGATGGAGAAGTGACAATTTCAACGGAGATGAGCCCGTATCTCGCCAGAAACCTTTATCTACTCTACAACAGCCAGTTCATACAGAATCATACAGAAGAATGCCTGGGGAAACATATGAACATAGATCCAAACATTGCTTCAAGTGTGGCCAGCCTGGACACTTTGTGAGAGAGTGCCAACAATTACCTTTCTGTACGCGATGTCAGGAATATGGGCACGTGATATCCAATTGCCAAGTTCACCGCGTAAGAGTGGCCAACTGTGCAGCTAGCATTCAAGATAAAGCCCGTTCAGGAAGGGAGGGGCTTTATTGCCAATTCTGCCGAACACGTGACCATTACACGGATATCTGCTTAAAGAAGTATTTAGCAGATAGAGAAGAAGAAAAATTGATTTCCAGTAATAAATTTATCATCACAGTCACATCAGATATAGCTTTAGAAGGTAAGTTTAGACTTTTAATTGACACTGGGTCCACCTGTACTTTAATTAAGATCAATAGAATAAAAGGAAATACGCCCGTACAGACACAACAGAAAATAACAATTGGAGGTCTCTTTGGGTTCGCTAGGAGGTCCATAGGCACTTGTCAGGCGAACTTGCATATAGATAACAAACAGCAGGCTTGTCAATTTAATGCCATTGGTGATACTGATTCAATTCCTGCTGACGGTATACTTGGAATGGATGTCCTGAGGGACAGAGCTATCATCGACTGTGTAAATAGGAAATTATGGATACAAAACGTCGGCCAGGCAAAGGAAGACAGTGCGGTTTTCGAGAATGTCGCAGCTAGTGGACAAGTTGTACCAAATACTCTGCAATTGTCCAGTCAAAGAACCCCTTTACAAGCGAGAATAGAGGAAGTTGAAAGGAGCATGGCAGAAATCATCAGTACAGGTGTTAATAGCAAAGACAACGAATGGAAAGTTAAGACCACCAGTGTAGAGACAGATCGCGACAGTGCGAGACTTCGCGAGGTAAGAATCGAAGAATTTAGGGAGGAGAGGAGGAGGCGAGATGAATATTATGGCCACAACGGAAATAGCCTCGAGGATGAATGTGCATTTGTAAGAGTTGCTAATGCAAGAGCCTATCCTGAAGAAAACATGAACTTCTCGGATGGGCAACACGAACCTCGCAAGTATCCTGAACGATATGCATGGCGCTCCAAGAGTAGGAACAATTTCTATTGGCAAATACGAAAAGCCCAGGGGATTCGGCAAAAAGGTAATTTAAAATTTCAGGGATATAATAGTAAGCCGGATAGGACAGAAGTACGTCAAGGCAGAAGGAAAGTAGGGGAACGGAACTTCATTCATGTAGCAAATGCGACTTCTACTGCAAGTTCAATAACCCCTTACAAGCTAAGTAATGGTTATGACCCAGGAATCGGGGGGCTTAACCAAATATATGTCCAACAAATTCCCTTTAATTTCAGGAGAAATTCGATGAGCGGAGCTTGATATGGACAGGAAAATATGGAAAGGATGTAAAGTAAATCTATAAAATAAAAGGTACGAACGTCTTTAACAAAAAAAAAAAAAGAGAGAGCAAGTGAATAATGGAAATTTGAAAATTTAAAATACAGAGAGATTAGGAAAAAGAGTTATTTAAATAATAACCAGAATAAGAAAAAAGAAAAAGATTTAAAAAGAATTAAATTGAATAAAAAAGGAAGAAATAGAGATTTTGAAGTAAAGAGAAATGTAAAAGACAAAAAAAAAAGAGATCTAAAAGAAAGAGAATATCTATAAAAAAAAAAAAAAAAATATTACTTGACACGAAATAGAAAGAATAAGTTAGAAGAATAAGAAATGTATGAAGATAATAAATAACTGTTTAAAGTTAGAGATGGAAAACTAAAAAGTAGGTTCAAGAAAGATAAAAACTAAAGGAAAAGAATATGTTAACAATGTTGAAAAGCAATTAAGAGGTTGCTAAAAATAAGAGTTAAAAAAAGATTGAAAATTTAGAAGGAATATATGATTTAAAGAGAAGACATGTTAAAAAATTGAAGAGTTTTTAAAATAAGTATTAAAAAAAAAGTTATAAATGAGACAAGAATGAAAAGATTTGAAGTAGAATACAGAACAAAAGTAAAGATTTCTAAAGTAAAAAAAAAACACATCTGTTTAAGGAGAATAAAAGGGTTGCCATAGATTAGTATCATATAAGTATAGGGTTTAGTTTTTCGCCAGGAAAGCGGTAATCACAGTAATTTTTGCACTCTTCACCTTGCGGGAGACAGAGAAGACAGGATATAGTATCAAGCCGTACAGGAGTGTTTTTCGAGCACCGTGGGAAAGTTAATTTATATACCATACATTGAGCTATCCTGCCCACACGGAAAATGCTGCACTTAAAAGAAGACACAAACTCCGCAACCATAAAGATTTGTGTTAGACATGCACAAGGTAACCGTAGATGAATTCCACAGAAGTGATCTGGATGCCGAACTTGGAGCAGCAGTGAGAAGGCCCGAAAATACAGCTACATCTTAGATAAACATTTATTGGAAAAGCTAAATTAGGAAATCTGACGGAACTACTACCGCATAATTTTGTGTTAAGAGGTCTGTAATATGGTGTACTTTCTAACATATATATATACCGTACTATATGAGATATAAAAAAAAAAATCTTTAAGTACACGTGGACTCTCAATATAATTGAGAGAACTCCATCGTACTTAAAAGAAACTTTTTTTAAAAAAAAAACATTTTGAAGAGTCCGTCCTACCACCGACCCTCAGAGCAACGATTTCCATTGAGATGTTTCTTGAAATGAAATAGAAAAAGCCCCTGTAAAGAGAAATGATCATACGTTCTATGATGATCACATCTTAAAAGCTACATACAAACTGATGTAATGGTTTGCAGAAATGCAATGTAGATGAAATAATTAATGGGATAAAGTAGCATTTCAGCGTAAAATCTTATTTGAAATTCAAAGGTGATCAAGTGCCAGCAGTATTATCAGGAATAGTGTACCGTTTCAAACGGTATAAAAGTAAAAAGTGCGAGCCTTCATCAGAAAACTATCAAAAGGGTCAATAAACCAGAGGTTATCCAAGCTAGCAGAGGCCAGTATATAGTCATCATGTCAAGAACAACAAACCTGCATACAGTAAAATTACCCTCATCGGAAAGCAGATGGTGCAATTAGAGTATCTATAGTATTGTAATTAGAGAAGTTTGGGGCACCCATAGAAAGTATACCCTTAGATAGAATTTTTGTATAAGTAAATTGTTATATGTAAGTGCTATAAACACTTGTAAAAAGAAAACTTGTAATTTTTGTAATTTTTGTTATTAGACAGACAATAAATACGTTGCATATTTTTAAAATGAATGTGAATTAATTAAGAATATTTGTTTTAATCATGTAAATTTAGTTACAGAAAACGATTATAGCATTGGAAAAGTATATAGTTATTGGGAAAATATATTAGTTGTGAAAGAAAAATTTCATAAAGTAAAGATATGCATGAAGAAAAAAAAAATGTGTTAATTGTGAAAGAAAAAATTTCATAAATTAGAGATAAGCATGAAGACAAAGAAAATATATATATATATAAGGAAATAAATATATGTTAAAAAGAGTTAAGCAGATAAACTATAAAATTATTAGTGAAAATAAATACGTGTAATCAAAAAGAAAAGATAGCATACAATGCAAAATGATAAAAATGTAAGAAAAGATAAATCAGAAGATTTATATTGATATGTAAGAAAAATGTAAAACAATCTGAACCGAACGGAGACCAAAAACATTTTCAATTTTTAAGACTATTGCACTCTCCAGATCTAGTTCCCTGCGGAAACTAGTTTTTCTAAGGGGGGAGGGATGTTATGGCCCAATATACGGAAGATTCTTCCAGCAGCCAAAGGCGCATTCTAGCGAAATAATCAGCAATTGCTGAACAATAACCTCGCATGGTATTGTTCTGCAACTGTCGGTTATTTTGCTGATTAGCCCAACAGCTGGCTGCGATGAGCGGTTAGTGAAACAATCGACGATTACGATAATAATTAACCTCGCATGGTAATTATTATGTAAAGCGATTGTTTACTACTAAGCGACTCAGGTGCTGCAACCGGTAGAACAAACGGCAAGGTTGTTGTCGTTTGTTTACATCCGCGTTGCGAGTAAAAGTTTACTTCCGAATATTGGAGCATAAAAGACCAATGACCGGTCTGTCGAGTGCCTGTAATATTCTATTCTTCCAGTGAGCAGTCGCGTTGCATAGTGGTGTCAAGTTTCCGTTCGGTGCGGAGTACGTAATAATTGTTAAGATAGGTCAAGTCTTAGTAAATAAAGATTTATAACGTACAAAGAAATTCGAGTGTTTTATCTAAAGAAAGTTTTGTCCGGTTAATTGTTGGTTTTTATTGAGTGATTGCATGGGGACACGACAAAAGTTTAAAAAAATTACAAAAATTTGTATTATACATCCTAATTTTAAGTGCACCTGTTATCCGCGTTCGACGATTAAATTTTGCTGCGCCAACCAGCTATTCAGACGCCCTTTCACGACGTCCATGCAAACTTGAATGCAAACATTGCGTTCGGGTGAAAGAAAAAGAAACAAAGGCAAATATACAGCTGATAACGGTGGGAACATCGACAGGCTGGGACAGCGAGAGCTTGCGAATAGCACAACGAGAAGACCCAGACATATCACCTTTTATTGCTTGGAAAGAAGCATGGAAAGCCTACAATGGAAGATATTTCGGAGAGGAATGAGAAACTGAGGATCTACTGGGCTGAATGCAATTCTCTTCACGTTGAATGTGGTATGTATACAGGGTGTTTCCCCTTAGGAGTGATAGTACTCACCTAGACGAACCAAAAATTGTAAGGCAGGGGGGGGCATATAAACCATTTAGGAGTTACAGGGTGATTCATAAAAAACATCTTAAAAACTACAGGGCGTATGGTCACAGTTAAGGGCTGATTGTATGCAGAACTTCATGGCCTTTCCAACGACAGCTCAACCAGCCCCGTACCCCTCTCCCCTCAGAAACTATGAAGGTGTAAACTAAAAATTTCGGATTTTCTTTACTTTAACCTCTATTATTTTTGCAAAAAGGTAGTTAACATAACTGTAAACTGTGGAGCCTTCTCTTTAATTTGACCTATTATACCCTATGTGCTATCTGTATCCGTTAAAGAGTTATTAGCTCTTAACCTATTCAAGTCAATGTAGTAATTTATTGTCCTAGTATGTCAGAATTAGAAAATACTTAACATGAAATTAAAGAAGTGTGTTACAAAAACAGTTTTTTTTTACTATCAGAACCAGCTTAACACAAGCGCGCTGTAGTAACTCGTTTAATAAATAAACGGTTAACAAAACATGCTTTTCAGTTTTCATCACTTAGTCGGTGTTAGTATGTTAAACTAAAAATAAAGCAAACACCGGATGAAATGACATGCCATGCAACAAAAACAAGAAATTAAGTATTATTCTGACGTTTGATGCTTAAAAACGTCAACGTCAAAATGTTCAGCCTTAATATTAACAGAAATGCACATGCGATTAATAGGTACATACATGCTAAAGTTAAACTATTATTAATAGGTTATACAGAATTTATTCTAATGAAGCAGATGTTCGAAATGTCCCCCGTTGTTTAATACGCAATTAAATAATCGTCTTTTCACTGCTTGTATTATGTTTATCGCAGCCATCCTCTCACGTATTCGTATTCCAGCCGCTGTAATTCGAGATAATATTTCTTCTCGACTATTGAGTGGTCTCGAATAAACTTCCTCTTTCATCACTCCCCAAAGATAGAAGTCGAGAGGAGTTAGATCTGGCGATCTGGCAGGCCACAATATTGGCCCATTTCTGTCAATCCACCGCTCAGGTATTTTTCACTCAACAGCTGTCTCACTCTTTTGCTGGTATGCGCTGGTGCTCCGTCATGCTGGTAAATCATCGACTGTCTTACGTTAAGCGGAATATCCTCTAATAATTCTGGCAGAGAATTCTCCAGAAAGTCAGAATAAATTGTGGCATTCAGTATCTGTGGAAGAATGAGTGGTCCAATTAATGTATTCCCGATGATTCCAGCCCAAACGTTCACGCTAAATCTTCGTTGAAAAGAGGTTTCCTTCCTTTGATGTGGGTTTACTTCCGCCCAGGTGTGAAGATTATGGAAGTTGGTGGTTCCATCCCTCGTAAATTGCGACTCGTCCGTCCACAATAACTTGCCGACAAATCGGCTGTCCTCTAGATCGCGTTCCATCATCAAAACTCTAGTCTTCGCTCTAAGTCTCCTTCTTGCAGTCCAGTGGTATGGATGTAATCTTTCTCTCTGAATTACTGTCCAAACTCTCTTTGTAGATACTCCCAGACGCGCTACTATTCGTCTGATACTTATGTTAGGGTCTTGTCTAACTACTCCTATGATTTGGTGATCAATGTGGGCAGATAATGATGATGATCCTGCTCGCGGATGTCTTCGTATCAGGGTTCCTTCCCGTAACCTTCGGAACGTACGGGAGAACACACGTCTATCTGGAACTTGTCTCCCTGGAAACCGTCTTTGGTATTCTCTTACAGCCGCTCTTACATTCCCGTCAACGAAGCCGTGCACGTAAACTATATCCGCATACTCTTAAATGCTAAATTCAGCCATTTTCGTGATTTTATATTGGTTTTGCTTACACTGATAACTTGTAGACAAATGTGAGTTATTTTTGTATGTACGACCAATCTATAGGAATGAAAACTGTACCTACTGTTTTTTGCATTTATCCCGAGTTATGATTCAGAATAGTGAAAATAAGTTTAACAAAAGGAGTAAATCAAAACCACTTTAATTGCTATTACAAATTTTTCGTTTAGAAAATAAGTAAGTTACATACCTCACCTCAAAATGTCATAACATTTTTATTACAGGTAATGATATTCTCGGTTCCTTACCTTACTACCTGTATAAATTCTTTATGAAGCAGAAGTCCTAATCCTATATGTAAGCGCATTTAAAGGACCGTTACTCAGGAAACAAATTATTACTGACCTGACTAGGTTTTTGTTGAATGGAATGTGGTTTATTTTTAGTTTAACATACTAACACCGACTAAGTGATGAAAACTGAAAAGCATGTATTGTTAAGTATTTTCTAATTCTGACATACTAGGACAATAAATTACTACATTGACTTGAATAGGTTAAGAGCTAATAACTCTTTAACGGATACAGATAGCACATAGGGTATAATAGGTCAAATTAAAGAAGAGGCTCCACAGTTTACAGTTTTTATAAAAAAAAGTTATGTTAACGACCTTTTTGCAAAAATAATAGAGGTCAAGTTAAAAAAAGGAAAGAAAATCCGAAATTTTTAGTTGAGACCATCATAATTCTGAGGGGAGAGGGGTACGGGGCTGGTTGAGCTGTCGTTGGAAAGGCCATAAAGTTCTGCATGCAGTGAGCCCTTTACTGTGACCATACGCCCTGTAGTTTTTGAGATGCAGGGTGTTTTGTGAAACCTAGCTTTTTTTATGAATCACCCTGTAACTCCTAAACGGTTGATATTGCCCCCCCTGCCATACAATTTTTGGTTCGTCTAGGTGAGTACTCTCTATGGACCTCCTAAGGGGAAACACCCTGTATTAAAACCCAAGTGGGAAGGAACTAACGGCAAGTCAATCCGAATGCAGATAGTCGTGCCAGCATCCCAGGTCAAAGATATTCTAGAAGAAATGCAATGTGGATCATCTGGAGGACATTTGGGGGTGAATAAAACAATTCCCGAAATACGAGAAAGGTTTTATTGGTTACATATGCGAGAGGATGTTGGCCGCAGATGTACTATCTGTGCTTCTTGCAAAGAAGCGCCACACAGAAGCAGACGAGAAATGCATAAGTACATATAATGTAGGAGGATAGCCGTAGACATCACTGGACGTTTTCCAGAAACAGATAACGGTAACCGTTACATATTAGTTGCTATTGACTAGTTTAGTAAATGGCCTGAAGCTTATAAAATCCCTAATTAAGAGGCAACCACAGTTACGGAACAAGCAATAATGACTTGGGTCAGTAGATTTGGTGTAGCTCAGGAACTTCATTCGGACCAAGGACGGAACTTCGAATCACGAACCTTCCAAGAGATGTGTCAAATGCTAGAAATAAGAAAAACCAGATCAACTCCTCTGCATTCACAATCTGATGGCATGGTATTGCGCTTCAACAGAACATTGTTGGAGTATCGAAAGAAAGTAGTTGACTATCATCAATGCGATTGGGATCGACATATTCCTGTGTTCCTAATGGCTTATCGATCAGCTGCTCCCAACACGTCCGGACAGATGACTACATATCGGAGCTTAGACAACGATTAGCTGATGTGCACGAGAAAATGAGAGCCAAATTAGCAGTAAATATCGATCGGATGAAGACCCTCTATGATTTACGTGATAATTCAGCAGCATTAAATGAAGGGGACCGTGTTTGGCTATACAACCCGAAACGACGTAAGGGACCTTCTCCAAAATTACAACAACAGTGGGAAGGACCGTATTCAGTGGTAACCAAAATTAATGACGTAGTATACAGGATTCAGCGTGGTACAAGAGACAAACGGAAAATTGTTCACCTGTATCGTTTGTGTAAATACTACGAGCATTAAGACTACCTTTTGTTCGGGATGAACAATTTTAAGAAGGGGCAGTCTTACGAGCAACAAAGTGACACAAGCAACATCTATTGAAGCTTCTAGGATAATTTTTAGAGTATAAATACGACGCTTCTCACATCCAGGAGGCGAGTCTTATTTCACACCGTGAAGTGAAAGAAGTAAACTATTTGGATTGTGATAATTAGAAGTACAGTACTAGCGATAACTATAGAGTTGATTTGATAATTGTTTGTGAATTGTGAGAGGAAACAATAAAGTTAAATAAAGAAAGAACTTTTGAGATATATCTAAAATAATGTGATTTAAATAACGAAGTAAAGCGACGCACGCAACAGTATTATAATTTAGACAATTTATGTTTCGAATTAGAATTATTAAAAATGCAAGCAGAGCAAGCGGAAAACTTATGTCTTATTGTTACAAAATTCTCAAATAAACACAAAAAAACTAATCTCTAATGAGAGAGATCAAATCAGCGAGATCTTGGAACCCAAAAACTTGAGAAGTAAATGAGCGTTTATGAACGTCATTGGTAGTATAAGCAAATCTGTATTTGGGATGCCGGATGAAGAAGGTGCTAAACACTATGATGAACAAATACAAATTCTAAGAGTTAACGAAGACCATCACTTAGAATTGCTGAAATCACAAACCCTAATTGTCGACAAAACTGTTAATATATTTAAAAAGACATCAATGGGAATTCAGAATGAAATCAAGGCGATCAAAAATAAAATTGTAAAGGTCACCGAGGAATTCAATCAACTAGAAGTTAACGAAAATTTCGTAATATTAGACTTAGAGAACGTTTTATCTATCACAATACTGTCTTTGGTGAGATACCAAAATTCACAAAACGCCATTTTAGAAATGCTATTAGACATAAAGCACGGAACTCATAATCTGTTCAATAACCCCCTATCAACTTGAGAATCTGCTGTCCACTTCTCGAAAAAATCTTCCATCTGGTACAACCTTACCTGTAACTACCATACAGAATCAACTCTTAGATCTCTATAGAGTAAGCCTTACAAGTACCGATAAATTCAATAATTTAATTAATATAGAAATTAAAATACCCCTACCCTTAAATACGGAATTTCAAATGTATAAAGTAATCCCATTACTCCTGTTAACGACTCATTATCTACATAAAACCCACTACCGAATATTTACTAGTCACCTTAAACAGGGAAAACACTATACTTCTAGAATTGAAGACATTACGAAATGTTTAGAAAAACTCCTCACAATTACATTTGTCAGATAACGCATCCAATTCATAATCTAAATGCAAACATAACTAACATAACTAAACTCTTCCTCCCTCGTGCGGAATGAATGTTTTAAATATATCCTCCTTATGAATACAATAATCCAAGTCTAATAAGTGGTTGTTCAGTCTAAAAAATCCCCGTACGGTAGATAATATTTGTTGAAATAATAATGAACCTATTACGATAAACGTGACCGGCATTCTAGAAATATTGCCTAATTACTGTATAAGAAGCGAAATTCAAGCGCTCTACGTACACTCCGAAAAAATTCAACCACCGAAAAATTCTAGTTGCCATCTATTAACCTAACGAGTATCACCCTCGAATATCATAAGATAAAATACAATCATTATCAAAAATAGTGAACATCAGGCTCTATTTGAACTCAGCCGAGATATAAAGACCCTAGAAAATGCAGAAAATAAAAAATTTAGTAACGTGACACCTTACGATATTCACCATTATTCCATTATCTATATAATGATAAAGATCATTATAATCATAGGCGCTATAAAAATAGCCTTACCTTATCTAAAAGCTAAAAGGTTTAAAACTGCTCATAACCCACCTACATCTTCTCAATAGAATAATAATGGAAATGAAAATAAAACAGAAACCTATAAAATTCCTCCAACAATTCTCTACAATTCTCATGCTTAGCAGAATGAATAATTACCAGAATCAACGTTAAGTTAATTCTATTAAGGTAAGTGTATGACGCCTCGAAGAGAAATTGTATGTTAGAGATCGCGTAGTATTAAATTAACACTCCGTTTTTTATTTAAGTCTGAAAAACTTTATTTCGTGCACTTATTTATATACATAAAACATAACATTTATTGCGCACTTGCTGTGTCAGCAAATTGTGTCAGAAATTGTTGCAAAACATAATTGAATTAAATTTCTTTTTATGTTATGAGTCAATTGCATGCAGAAAGAAATGATTATGCTAGTTAAAAAAAAAAAAAAAAAAAAAAAAAAACAAAAAAATTGTAATATGTTCAAGTATTTTAAAACTTTATGAATATGACGATAAAAAATAATTGTTCACGTGTGAACATGCTGGGGGGCGGCGGAAGCTAAAACTCGGTTAAATGTTGTCCAATCTGGCTAGTGGAACGACTTTCTTCATGTGGCTCCTGTTCGCTTATCTGCCGTGACTTGAAAATCCTTATGATGCTCATGCGATATTTGAATGCCAGTATTCCTTGTACAAGTTCAAGTAGCATTCCCGAAGCTGATGTGGCCGAGTAAATGGCGACAGCCCTCCTCAGGCTCTTGATGTGTGGAAGCTTAGGAGGTTGGGTGTATTCTAATAGTTGTTCGTCAGCTCGTATTAAGGGTCCTGCCTTTAAAATAAATGGTGGCTCTTTGAAGTGAATATCAGCAATTGTTGGATGTACATACTTCTCTCACATGACTGGTACAACTTCTATTGATTGCTCCATAGTGGCCTTTAAGGCTAGCTCCTTTGTTTGTAAATAGTATTGATTATTGAGATGTATGATCCTAGTATCGTTGAGTTGTAAATCGATCCTTTTTCCATTACAAATCACTACCACGATCTTCGGGCTCATTGTAATGTATAGCCAGCTATTCTTTGTTGTAAATTCCTTCCAAGAGGTACCAAATAGATGAAACTTCTTCGTCTAGCATTTTGTTTTTTCGTAGCGATCGTAAATTATATCGACAATGCAGGATGGACTATCTTCTATGATGTACACAATGGTGGGTGTGCAAAAATGGATATTTTTGCTTACAATAGAGCATGACTTCCTTTGTTGTTCCTCTAGAGTGAAGTATAACTGCTGATTGTAATCGATCTACTATATTTAGATACCCATGCAGCACTATTGTGTTATTTTCTGCAGCTATATCTAAGTGTATTTGTTGTAAACTTTGAACAAAAAGGTTGGGTCCTAATAAGTTTGAAGTGTTTTGTGCTGATGTGGTTTGACAAAGCTGTCTTCCCTTTGTTTTTTGACTTTATATCCGATTTTTGGTTCATTATTCTATTTTGAAGATACTGCCCTGTTGTTCCAACATAGGACATGTTCCATGTACTGGCTTAGACCAGAGTTCTTGTTCGCAATTCGCAACTGAACGATTTTTATTTTTATTCAGTGCTCTGGAGGTGGTTCCTTTTATTGTCTTTGCCACTGTATTAAATTCCGTAGAAGGATTTTCGGTACTAGTGATGCTGATAGAAAGTTGACAGAGCTTATTTACGGGAACCTTTTTGGTACCATTCTGGGTTTTGACAGACACTATTCGCACAACGCCATCTTCTCCGGGATAGATTTCCTGAATCCGTCCTAAACACCATCTTTGAGGGGGTAGAATGTCGTTTTTAACAATTACCAGCTCATCTATTTTTGGGTTTCCCTTCTGACACATCCATTTACTGCGTTGTTGTAAGAGTGACAAATACTCCTTTGACCACCTCCTCCAAATGTCTTGCTGTAGTCTTGTGAGAAGTTTCCACCTCTGATGTACATATTTCTTTCTCGCTGATATTAGGTTCAGGAGGTGCTATTAGTGGTCGCCCAATTAGAAAATGGTCAGGAGTTAGGGGTTCTAGATTGTTAGGATCGCTTGATTGTTGACCGATTGGACGCGAGTTCAGACATGCTTCTACCTGGTGCAGCACTGTAGTAAACTCTTCGATGTGAGAAGCGTTTCTCCTAAAACACGTTTTAGATGTCCCTTAACTGATTTGACGCCAACCTCCCATAATCCTGCAATGTATGGACTGGCAGGAGGAATGAATTTCCAATCTGTTCCGTCATTTGCAATAATTTCAGCTGCCTGTTTTTTGGCGTAATTTATAGCACCTTTTAATTCCTTTTCTAATTTGTTCCGTGCACCGACAAAGTTGGTTGCGTTGTCACTATATACCTGGTTGCAGTTTCCCCGCGCGCCACAAACCTTTTGTAGGCAGCCAAGAAGGCAGCTGTTGTAAGGTCACTGACAAGCTCTAATTGAATCGCTTTCGTAACCATACATATGAATAGTGCTATGTAGCCCTTCATTGTTTTGGTGCTTCTTCCCTTGGAGATTTTTGTTAGAAAGGGACCTGCATAATCAACTCCACAGTGCGAAAACGGAGTTGAAAGTGTTATACGTTTGTTTTGTATGATGCTTTTGGCGTTGATTATCCAGAATTGCGCTCTGATATAAATGAGTGTTAGCAAGGTCCCTCCGTGAACAGTTTGGCAATGAGCGTGGTCAATAAGTAAGTTTGTGATATGATGTTTCTGTGGCAACAGTACTTTGTTTTGGCGTCTGCAGATAGGTTCGAATTACTTATTCTGCAGGGTTTTCTTGCAAAGATACGTGCCTCCATATGTTTTTAGGTGCCAAAATTTGTATCTCTGATACCCGATTAGCTACAAAAGAATTCCATTTATTAGGATCCTTTGCAATCCAGGCTAATGCTATTTCTGAGTCACACAAAGCAGTCAAAGCGGTTGGTTTTAAATTTAAAGTGTTGACTGTTGCCTTCAATAGTTGTGCCAACAAGAGAGCTCCACAAAGCTCTAGCCGAGGAAGCGTAATTTTTTGCCTTAGTGGATCCACCTTTGTTCTGGCCGTAAGGAGTGTAGTATGGTTTTTCCCGAACGAATCTACTGTTCTTCAGTAGACTACTGCTGCATAACCCTTTTCTAAGGCATCACAGAATCCATGGATTTGTATCTTCTGGGTCTCTCTATAATTGATCCATCTAGGAATTCTTAAATCTTCAAGCTGCGTGAGCTCGTTTCTAAGTTTTTCCCAGGCAATACTAGTATTTCTGACGGAAGTTGTTGATCCGAATTTCTACCAGTCTTCCAGAGAGATTGCATTAATAATTTGGCTGAAAATGATACAGGTGCTAGCCATCCCAGAGTATCGAAAATTGTAGATATGTTTGATAGGAGATGTCGTTTGGTTAGTCTTGATTCAAGTTTTTCTGGCTTGAGCTTAAATTGGAATTCATCTCTCTTGGGATTCCAATGTATTCCCAGAGTTTTTAATGTGTGTTTGCTCCTGTTAACATATCATCGACATAAAAATCGTAAACGAGAACCCTTTTTCCAACAGGAAAATGGCCTCCTTCATCCTCAGTAAGCTGTTTTAGAGGTTTCACTGCAAAATATGTCGCTGGAGCGGTATCATACGTGACGGTATTTAGTTGATACTCCTGAATGGGTTCCGATGGTTTTCATCGCCACAAAATTCGCTGGTAGTTCTTATCTTCTTCAGAAATTTTGATCTGCCTGAACATCTTTTCAATGTCAGCTGTGTAGGCATACCTATATTTTCGCCAACGCAGCAATATTTGTGCGAGATCCTGCTGAAATCTTGGCCCAGCGTGCAATAAGTCGTTCAAACTCAACCCAGAAGTCGTTCTAGATGATGCATCGAACACCACACGTAATTTTGTGGTGGTTTTGTCTTTTTTGAATACAGCGTGATGTGGTAGATAGAAGATTCGTTTTAGATCACCTTCAAAAGGTTTTACTGGGGTCATATGTCCCAGTTCTTCATGTTCGCAGATAAAACTGTTGTACTCGGCCATGTCAGTTGGATTGTTCTTTAGTTTCTTCTCTATCTGTAGCAAACGGGCTATGGATTTATTTCTCGATTCTCCTAGTTCTCCCTTATTTGGTATAAACGGAAGCTGGACAATGCATCTCCCTTCTTGATATCTCTTGTATGTGGTTTTGACATGGATGCCACAAGTTTGCTCATCTTAATTAGAAGTAGAGCTTTCTTGGACTTCCCAAAAGCTTTCAAGATTTCGGTCTAACTCGGCCAATGAAAGGAAACTTGATACCCTTGTCGTTTCTTTATAGCAGTTACAAACGCCTCCAAAAAGAATCCATCCGAGTTTTGTATTTTGAGCTACAGGTTGTTTTCCTTTAAATCCGTCTGTAATTATGTTGGCGTACACGTCAGCTCCTAAGAGCAAATCAATCTGACCTGGCGTGTCGAATGTTGGATCCGCTAATACGATATCGCCGAACTGATTTATGTTGAATCCCTTTAAATTTGTTTCCAGAAGAATAGAGTTGAGCTTGGGTAGTACAAAGGCTTCAACAGAAAAATATGAGTTCTGAAAACGTAGTTGTATTTTTACATTCACCTTGTCAAATATTTTCGCTATTTCTGACTCTCCGACCCCTAATATGGTTCCCGTCACTTTTTGTTTCACTAGTTTCAGTGTTTGAACTGCTTCTTCAGTTATTAGGGATACTTGCGATCCATGATCGATTAGCGCTCTGAATTGGTCTTGATTGTCCAAATTTATTCTGTATTCTCACAATAGCCGTTGTCAGTAGTACGCTTGGAACGGTTGTGTTACTTGCGTGGGAGGCTAACACATCTTTAGTAGACTGCTCTTGAGCATGTTTATGTACTGCCATGGTCGTATTGAGATTATTGGCTTCGGTCGTCTTTTATTTTGCACCGGAAGGTACTTCGTTATTCCGATGAAGTAATATATTGATTGATAAACACACTATTATCGGACCCCACTCGTCTGTGTTGGCAACTGATTATTTTTTCTTTGCATCAATTATGGCGTTTACATATGTTGTTATGATTTTTCTGTTGTTGTTGAATCTGTCACTTATTAAACGCAGTGCTGTATTGTAATTTTTGCTGTTAATCTGAAGATGCCCAATTACTCGTCTAGCATCCCCTTCTAAGTTGTATAACAAATACTGCATTTTCTCCACGTCAGTAATATACTGTTGTGAATCACATTAGTGAATAAATCAAAAAAGGATTTCCATTCTTTATAATCCCCAGTGAACTTCGGGATCTTGATTGGTGGAAATTTTGGTAGGTTGTTTTGTTTGATCATGTCTTGATATGATAAGGTTTCTTGTTGCGGAGTAAACTTTGTAGCAATATCCGAAGCTAGTTCGCGCTGGTGTTCCGTTATTTTCTTTAACGCTGCATCATATATCTTTTTTGGTTCTTCATAAAGCTCTCCTGTGATATATGGATGATCCTCACCAACTTGCTTTTTTAGTGCCTTGTGTAGTTTGCTGAACTCTTCCCAGAAACTGACCTAATGTACTTTCACCGTGCACAGAGTTGCTATTTGTATATTGTATTTCACCAGAATCAACCTTAAGCTGATTCTACCTTGGTAAACGTTTCGCCTTTGAGAGCGTCTGTATGGCAGATGTACGTTGTACTAGATTCAACAGGTTTTGAATCTTTTTCGGTATAGTTATTGACTTTCTAACTTAGTAGTGCACTGTTCCGTGGCTCGAAAGATCATGTACAATTCTCTTGCTTAGCAGAATGAATAATTACCAGAATCAGCCTTAAGTTAATTCTATTAACGTAAGTGTATGACGCCTCGAAGAGAAATTGTATGTTAGAGATCGCGTAGTATTAAATTAACACTCCGTTTTAAGTCTGAAAAACTTTATTTCGTGCACTTATTTATATACATAAAAATTTGCTGGGTTAGGTGAATAATTGATTGAATTAATTGTTTACGAAAGAAATTAAGTTGGTTTGATTGTTTACATTGCTTAATTCAATTGACCCATAACATTTATTGCGCACTTGCTGTGTCAGCAAATTGTGCCACAGAAATTGTTTCAAAACATAATCGAACTGTTATGTTATGTTATGTTATGAGTCAATTGCATGCAGAAAGCAATGCTTATCCTAGTTAAACAAAAAAAAAAGAAAAAAAATTGAAATATGTTGAATATTTTAGTACTTTATGAATATGACGAAAAAAAGTAATTGTTCACGTGTGAACAAAGAGTATTATCTTAAAAGAGGACAAAGATAACAAATTTTGTTTTTCTGTAACAAATTTTGTATTAACAAAGAGTATATGTATATGTAGGGTATTTTCCCTTAGGAGATCAATAGAGCAGGAGGTGATAGTACTCATCTAGGCTAACAAAAAATTGTATGGTAGGGTGGGGGGGCGCAATATCACCCTTTTAGGAGTTACAGATATGTTAAGAAAACCAGCTAGTTTTCAGAAAACACCCTATATCTTAAAACCTACAGGGCATCCGGTCAATTCAACAGCTCATTGTGTGCAAAACTTCATGGCCTTTCCAACAATTGTTCAACTAGCCCCGTATCCCTCTACCCTCAAGAATTATTGCTATCTAAACTAAAACTTTCTGATTTTCTTACCTGTTTTTTACATTGACTTCTATTTTTTTTTTGCAAAACGGTCGTTAACACAACGTTTTTTTATAAAAACTATAAACTTTATACTCTCCTCTTTAATTTGACCTATTATACCCTATGTGCTCTCTGCAGCCGTTAAAGAATTCTGAAAGCTATTCTCAAACCTAAATGTGCCCTTACTGACTGAAAACACGTCAGTTATAAATATATCGGCTAATTTCGGTATGAAATGAATAAGTTTTGAGCTAATAACTCTTTAACAGCTTCACATAGCGCGTAGGGTATAATAGGTCAAATTAAAGAAGAGAGTCCACAGTTTATAGTTTGTATAAAAAAAAGTCATGTTAACGACCGCTTTGCAAAAAACAAATAGAGGTCAAATTAAAAAGAAACCGAAATATTTTGTTTAGACCCCCGTAACTCCTGCGAAGAGCGGGGTATGGAGCTGGTTGAGCATTCTTTGCAAAGACGATATAGATCTGGATATAATGAGCTCTTAGCTGTGACTTAATCACCCTGTAACTCCTAACCGATGAATATTGCCCCCCCCCCACCCTGCCATACAATTTTTTGTTAGTTTAGGTGAATACTATCACCTCCTGCTCTATATATTTGATAATTCGAAAATTCCAATAGAGGAAAAATACCTTTCTTAAACAAAAAAAAAAATTTTCCAAAACACTTTGCAAACTAGAAATAAATATATTATTGAAAATAACAATGTAATAAACGCTACCTACTTTTAGTAAATAAAACTAGAAATATAGTTACCCAAAATATTGTTAATTAATTAAAAAGAAAAATCTATTACTTAAAATACCATTAATTTGTAAAGTAAGAAACATATTACTCAACTTACTATAAACTCCCTTGAGTTCCCCTGGTATTATATTTTCGTTTCTAACGGAGCAGCGGAGTGCAATTTCCGCTATAATAGGCGAAGCCTTGGTGTTAAAAAAATGGCGAAGCCAAATGAGGCTTTGCACCAATTTAATTAACGTATAACTTTTTACTGAGGAATAGGCAAAGCCAAATAAGGCTTTGCACCTATTTAATTAACGTACGCCTTGTTGAAGACTGAACTAACTGAACCTTTATTCTTATTACTGCAGTATATTTATACAAAAATTACTCTTACTCTAAGACTACTAATACTATACAGAGTAATATATGGAATACCTCTGACCCAGCACTTTGTTTATTTAAGGTATAATTCATACAAAATGTAAGTCGGAAGTATTTCATTAACAACTATTACTTAATTTTACTATTTACGGAAGCATGCAAGTCACGGCACTCGTTGCTTTTTATAAATTTATGTTACGCCACTGGCACCTTATTTACCAGAATAACCGCCATCTCCCGTCAACTAGCGCCTCTTAACGCCGCCAGCACTACGATTAGCCACTGTCAGCACTACGATTAGCCACTGTCAGCACTACCATCAGCTGTCACCAATCATGGTAGTATTTCCTTTCCCTTTTTTTCTACTTCTTGTTCTCCGCCGATCAACTGAACACACGTATCACTTGTAACTTGCGAATTAAATCTTTCTTAATTTACGCCATCGTGTTTTATTTTATCAAAAACCTAGTACCATAACAATCAGAAGTGGGATATTTTACTCATAACACGCCAACGGAGGAAGATTAATACGTAAAGTACGTTCGGATGGAGAAAATGTCCACCCCAACGAGCAATTCTAACACGGCAAAAGGAATGAGTAACAGTGACGCCATCAAGGATAACGAAGGCAGCCCTAACGAATCACGACAAGTAACAACGCCAGAGCCTGTAGCAGAATCGACATTTACTGCCATTTACTGAATTTTCCCCCACAAAATTTTCCCGAAATTAGCTCACTAGCACCCAATTTTGATCCCGCAAGGAAGCCTGCAATAACCTGCAAGGCGTGGATCCATAATATCGAAAACCTAAAGGAAGTTTATGGCCTCAGTGACCAAGCGGTACTTTTAATGGCGTCATCTAAACTATGCGGTGCTGCAAGGTTTTGGTTGCACAGTGCCGAGCAGACTATATTAACCTGGCAACAGTTAAAGGACGGGCTGCTCGCAGCATTTCCCTCATATACAGATGAGTCCGACACCCACATGCGCCTTATGAAACGAAGAAAGTCATTGACTGAGAGTTTTGAGGAATATTTCTACGAAATGCTTTCTATCGCGAATGGCGCAAATTTTAGCCAACAGTCTCTCATCAAGTACATTATCAACGGCCTTAACGACTCCGAGCTAAAGAAGGGATTATCACTTCGACGCTTTATTAACACAGAGGAATTATTGATTCACATTAAATGGTACGAAGATGTGCAGCAGTTCACGTCGAGCCGACAGTTCACTTCGGCCGACAGTTCACATAGTAATTATTCTAACACTAGAAGCGTAACTAGAAGCAATTCTAATGATGGCAAAAAATGTTTTAACTGTAATCCATACGGGCACATCGCAGTTAATTGTCCAAAACCACAGAGGCAATCGCTCTGCAGTATTTGTCTAAAGGTGGGTCATGTCGATCGCGAGTGTAAGCAACAGGTCCATACTAACATAAGACAAAATGTTTCCCTCATTCGCCCTGACTTATTTCACGAGCCGGTTGTCATAAACGGCAGGTACACAACAACGTCCATTATCGACACTGGCAGTGACGTCAGCTTAGTGAGAAGCAGTGTGATTCAAGGACTAGGATTACCTGTGTAACATCTTGGATGATTTCTCTACATGGATTTGGAAAAGGTACGTGCTCTACATTAGGTAAGGTTAGTGTTACCATAAAAGTAGATAGTGCTGTGGCAAATATAGATTTACTGCTCGTCAAAGACGATTGTTTAGACAAGCCTATTCTAATTGGAAGGGATTTCATTGATCAGCCACAGGTAGTTTTAGAAATTTTTTTTGATAAATTGAGATTATTCGATATTTCAAACAAAAGAGGTTCATATGAAGGTGTCGGGGACAGGGCTTTCAATGAAAATGCCGCTACCCCAGATTCTAAAAGGGGTTGTTGCGAATATTTACCCAGTGAAAATGTGAACAATGTTACAAATACGTATACAGACGCGAAAGTAATGAGTGGTGCAGGCACTCACGCTGTCGGTGAAGACTATGGCATAAACGAGAATAAATTTTATGAAGGTACGAAAACATGTTTATACACTAACGGTTTCGGTGAAGAATATGACATAAACGCGAATAATTTTTATGAAGGTACGGAAACACGTTTAGATATTTTACGGGATGAAAACGTTAACATTGTCTCAAATACTAAATCAAATGATTATGATATTGTAAATTATGATACAAAAGCGAACCATTGTAATCAACAAAGGCAGGATAATAGTGTGGCACCAGAACCAAATAAATTCAGTGAATTATTTATCATTCGAGAAGATGACGGCGCATGCAGACTTTAAAAATACCGAAGATAGTGAATACATAGATCATGTTGTCTTTAACGAAATTAGTGAAATCGAACCAAATAAAATCGGTGCTTCCTCACTTACGAACAGTAACGATAGATAGATTTGTAACTAATAAACCAATATCGCGTAGTCCGATTACTGTTCAAGACGTAAATGTTGGACATTTTAGATATGACGAGCTCGAATTATTGCTCAACACATTAAACAGATTTCGCAACTGTTTCGCCATGAATATTTTCGAATTAGGACGCGCCTTTGCCTACCAATTAGAGATTTCCTTAACGCACGACAGACCAATTTGTTCTAGGCCGTACAGGCTAGCATATTCACAGCGGGAGGTTATGAAGGCTATCGTTCAGGAACTTCTGGAGGCAAAAATAATTCAGCCATCGAATTCCCCGTACACGTCTCCCGCGCTTTTAGTTAAAAAGAAAAACGGTGAAGATCGCATGGTTGTAGATTATCGGCAGCTCAATGCTGTAACCGTTAAGGACAAGCATCCGTTGCCAATTATTGATGATTTATTGCTACAACTCCAAGACTGTAAGTACTTCATTGGATTAGATCTCGCGTCGGGATACTATCAAATTCCAGTCGGAGAAGGTAGTAGGAAATTTACAGCTTTCAATACACCTGATGGCGAATATGAATTCTTACGGATGCCATTCGGGTTGTCAAATGGCCCAGCTAATTTTCAACGTATGATGAATACAATTCAGCATAAGATGCCTACAAAAAAGCTTACTGTGTATATGGATGATGTTCTAATATCTTGCAAGGATTTTAGCGATGGCATGAGAACCCTGCAAGGGCTCTTTTCCGTTCTGCAAAGTGAAGGTTTAACGCTGAAATTAGGCAAGTCATTCTTTTTCAAGGAGCAAATAGAGTTTCTGGGTTACGACATAACTGCAAGCGGTATACGACCAAACGAACGACACATAGAGGCAGTAAAAAACTTCGCTCCACCAAAAAACCTTCACCAGCTTCGACAATTTCTGGGAATAACAAGCTATTTTCGAAAATTTGTGCCACAGCATGCCCTTATAGCCTAGCCTTTAACAACGCTAACTAGGAAAAGTACAGCATTCGTTTGGGGTGACCAGCAACAGAGAGCATTCGTGACACTTAAAAACATTCTGACGACAACACCCTTACTCACATTATACGATCCAAAAAAAATACACGAGCTACATACTGATGCTAGCTCACTAGGAATAGCAGGAATATTACTCCAGCGAGACGCAGATAATGAATTACGACCTGTCGCATATTTTAGTAGACAGACAACTAGTAATGAACGAAACTATCATAGCTATGAACTAGAAACCCTAGCTGTAGTCGAATCCATCGAGAGGTTTAGAGGGTATCTGTTAGGTAAACATTTTAAAGTCGTCACCGATTGTGAATCCCTAAAGGCAACTCTAAATAAAAGAAATATAGTTCCTCGAATAGCTAGATGGTTCCTCCGACTTATGGAATATGACTTCGACATCGAATACCGAAGAGGAAAGAATATGCAACATGTTGATGCACTTAGTATTGAACCACATGATAATCCAGAAGAGACCGATATTGCCGGCGTTAAGGTATTTTCCGTGAAAATTAGTGAAGAGGACTGGCTAATGACCATGCAAATTCTGGACCCAAGGTTAGATAACATTATCAAAATCCTCAAACAACGACCCGTAAGTCATGAAGAAAGGGACATTCATAAAAATTACCACCTGAAACGAAATCGACTTTTTAAGAAAATCGGCGAAAACTTACGATGGGTAGTCCCCGAATCGGCTATATGGAGAATTATTAAATCATGCCACGACGATATCAGTCACTATGGAGTAGACAGGACTCTGGAGCTTCTACAACGTGACTACTGGTTTCCGAGGATGAGGAATAAAGTAAAGAGATACATTTCCTCTTGTGTCGCTTGCGCATGTAACAAGAGACCTCCGGGTAAATTGGAAGGAGAGCTTCACTGTATCCAAAAGATTCCTGTGCCATTTCACACCTTGCACCTAGACCACCTGCGTCCATTCGCCAAAAGCCCAAGTGGAAACACACATATCCTAGGAATAGTCGATGGGTTCACCAAATACGTTGTCTTTAAAGCAGTAAAGAATACATCATGAACTTGCCAAACATTTTGGACTGCCAACAAGGATTATATCGGACCGTGGAGCCGTGTTTAGTTCGAAAGCTTTTAAGGAACACTGTACGGAGAACGAGATCCATCATATCATGACAGCAGCTAGAACTCCAAGAGCCAATGGTCAGATCGAGCGATGCAACCGGACTATTCTCCAAGCACTATCGGCAATGAGCGAAGATAAATCAAAATGGGATATTCATCTGAGTGCCATACAGTGGGGTATCAATTCTTGTATCAATGCGACAACAAAACAAACTCCTCACAAACTACTATTTGGATTTCAGCCAAGAGACCCACTAGGAAACAAGATCCTGCTTGCACTTCATGATGACGACAATTCACAAGAAAACATCGAGTTGGAAAACCTACGAAAGGAAGCACTAGACGCTATCGAAAAATCACAAGTTAAGCAGAAGGAACGTTACGATAATAGACATTCAACGCCTCGCAAATACGATGTAGGAGATTTGATCCTAATAGAACGCCCATCATTATCTACTGGTGATTCAAGGAAACTCGATCCTAAATTCAAGGGTCCATACATGATTGCAGAAACTCAGGAACATGACCGTTACATTATAAAGGATATTCCAGGAGCTCCAAGATCTCAACTGCCATTCGTGTCGGTATATGCCTCCGATAGCATAAGGCCTTGGTGCACCAACTACATAGAAGAGGAGTACTACAACAGTGATTCAATGGACAGTGAAATCGAGGACGATTCCAACAGTCAGGATAGCCGAGCTGTTACGCCACTGGCACCTAATTTACCAGAATAACCGCCATCTCCCGTCAACTAGCGCCTCTTAACGCCGCCAGCACTACGATTAGCCACTGTCAGCACTACCATCAGCTGTCACCAATCATGGTAGTATTTCCTTTCCCTTTTTTTCTACTTCTTGTTCTCCGCCGATCAACTGAACACACGTATCACTTGTAACTTGCGAATTAAATCTTTCTTAATTTACGCCATCGTGTTTTATTTTATCAAAAACCTAGTACCATAACATTTATATGTATACCTTACCCAATCCATGTTGCGGGTTTTCAACTTTGCGACTTATTACAAAAACAATTTAGTTACTCACAAACATTAGTTCTACCTCTGGTGCAAGGTCGTCGTATTTCAACGTGCGAATTCTTGCGCGCAGTGGTATTATGACATCATTCACTGAAATAATTGAGGTAGATCAGTGATGATTAATTATGTATGTACGTATACCGTTCGTTTTTACATGTAGTGGAAACTGATGTAGGTATACCATGCCGTAAACTTTTTGTTTTATTTCCTGATCGGAATATGTGAAATGTTTACTTGCAATGTACTGATGTAGGTAGGTAGGTAGGTATGCAATGAGTTGCTTCCGGATGAAAATTGATGTTTTTAGATTGGGGTTTATTTGGGATTTTATGATGTTTTTAGATTGGGGTTTATTTGGAATTTTATGTATGTAACAAATCTCCCCCTTGTAAAAAAAAATGTGTTATTCTTTGAAGAGGAATAACGCATTAAAACATGATGAAAGGGTTTTATCTTATTGGCAGTACTTCGTTATTGATTTTATATGTATAAATGATGTCGAGCGCCGGGACAAGCATACGGATAGGTCGTTAAGACTAATAAGTACAAGTTCATCTATGTCTACAATAAATTAAATTAAGGTTGAATACGTTACAATATTTCTTATAGTAGTACAATAAAGTTATAATATTTGATAGTTTGTTTGGCACATATTAAAAATTTCACATTGTAATTGTTTTTTTTTTTTTTTGATAGGGCATGGTTAATAATATTGTTTATACATATTTGTGTGTACATATTTTTCTTTTATTACAAGTATTGATAATCGGATTGCTTTATTCTTATTGTTATAATATATTCTTCTTAATTAATTTTATTAATTATAAACATATATATTTTTTTTTTTTAATTTTTTTTTGTAGAATTTATATATCAAACAAGGCAGGTATTTTTTATTATTTCTGGTATTTTTAGAAATTTATATTCAATGATTAATTAAACTACTTGTAAATTGCGGGGTCTTTTAATTGAATCTAGTTCAAAATTGGTTAAAGATGGTGGAAGTGGTGGTGGTGGAGGTATTGGTAAATTGTGTCTACTATTTGTCTGTCGAGACGAAATATTTTGTGGTTTAATTGAACCTTTAAATTCAGAACGAGCGATTTGAGGGGCAATGCGTTCTTTGTTTGTTGTCATCCCTTCTGATGCATTAATTAGTGGGTTTAATCTGGCTTTGTGAGCTTTGGAGAATTCCGATTGGAAGTTTTGGGAGATTTGTTTGACTTTTCCAGTCGACACCTTTTCCTGGGGTTGAGTATACGAACGACACTTGGTATCTACTTTGCCTTTCTTAGTGGTGTTATTAACATTTTTGATGTAGTTCTGAATGGTCTCCGTTAGGTTCGTATTTATAGGGTGAGGATATTCTGGCTGTGTGATTTTAATATTTTGATGATCTTCATGTTCAAAATATATAATCTGATCAGCTATTTGGAAGTGGCAAGGTTCGTTTAGGATTAGTATTTCATTGCCGAAGAGGTTGTCCGCAGGCAATCTTAATTTTCTGTGTGGTGTGAAACGAAAAGAGCCAGGAATTTTTCCTGGTTAGTTTTATTAATAATTGCGGAGCTTGAGTTTGAGCTAGGTATTCGCAGTTACCAGTTTCATTGTACGGATTAAATAGGAAGTTTATCGGGCACTCGTTCACGTAATGCCCTTGAAGAATTGGGTTTAGTAGTGGTCCAATGTAAGTGCTTTCATTAAGATTATTCGATAGTTTCTTGTATACTCGGAACTCGGATTGTTTGAACATTACGAACTTTTGTGTTGGTATGTGACTGGCAATATAAGTGTGTCTTATGTCCAGAACTAGATAATGATTGTTGGGAGTTTGGAAGGGGAGTAAATGGATCTGCTTTAGTTTGAAAGGTGGCATATTATGAATCGGGAATGTAATTCGTATTACCAAGAGCTCATTCAGTATTCCGGATTTTACCTCCAGAGTTTGCGTTAAGATTGCTAGGTCTTGATTTCTACTAGCTTCTTGTGGATTGGCTTTGTAATAGGCTTCTAACAAAGTGGATGGTGATATTAATAGCGGATGAACTTGATATTTTTGAGAGCGGTTAATATCTGAATAAAATTTTGCTGTCTTAATTCTATGTCTGACACCTGTAGACTAATTGTAGATATAACCTCTCGGATACGTTGTCGCGTGCTTATTTCTCCATAGACCATGTCAAGCAGATCATTCACGGTCTTTGTTAACTCTTTCTGGTTGGCTTCAAGTTGATTAATAGGTTTCCTTAACTTTTCAAATGAAGACTTGAACAGGGTTACTTGACTTTTTTCTAATTCTAGAAGCGCCTGTGTATCCGTCTCTAAACTTGGAATCTTACTATAAATTTGTTTCTCATTCGTTGCATCCATAGTTCCAAAGAGATAATGTAGTCCACTTCCTATTCCGTCGAATAAGGATCTTCGATGGCGGATGGTTACCATCTCCCTGATGGTCTTTGTTCTCTTTTTTATGGACCCAATCAGACTATGTATGTAGGCATTTTGTTCCGTACATGCGCTAGTAGTGGAATTATGTACCTCGCATAGTCGATTTATAAGGAAACCGGTGTGTTCTATCAGTGTGGTTTCCGCTTCTAGATCGCTGATGTTTATTTGAGTGAACAAATTCCATGTATCATGAAACAAAAGAATTTGTCCAAGTTCCTCGAACATTATGCCCGTGTTATTTAGGGTCTGGATATTGAAGAGTTCTGCTGTAACTTTTGGTATTGCCGTGAGGATGGCCAAAAAAGTACCGATGAAGTTTAGCGTCATCTTTGGAGAAGAAAAATAGGTTGTAAAGACAGATCATCGGTGAATAAATGTATAATATTTATGATAATATATATATGTATATATATATATAATAATGAAAATTACGCCATAATATTTTTGTATTGTTTTTATTGCATGAAAATTCTTTGTTTGATGGTAGTAGATGTTTTTATATGTCAAATGGTCTCTATTTTACTGATTTTGCGTTCTATGTTCTTTGCTGTGTTTATTTTATTGATTCGTAAATATTATCGGGTCATGCCAATTTAGGTAAGCTCATTCTCCACTTGCGGTTGTAATTGTGTTATGACCTGTAATTCTGTTTATTTTTACAATTTTGTCATGACTTGCACTTGATGTCGACATGAATGGCTTCTAGTGTTGATCGGAGTTATATGGTGATTTACCAGATAAGCAGTTTTTATGTATAAATAGAATGTAACATAATTCAGTGTTATACATTGTTAATTTGTGTGTTACAAACTGTTGTGCTCTTGAGTGTTTATTTTTTGTTAAAAATATGGAGAAGAAAATTGGTGCTGCTTTTGGCAAGTTGATGGCCTTGGCTAAATCGACTATCCAGCCGGAGAGGAATGTTGAAGGTATGCCCTTATATCGAGTGGACCAGCCAATCGAGCCGTACGTGCCTCAGGGGCTGCCTGGGACCTCTCAAAAAGTGCCGGCTTACGTACCTGGACCTAGGAGGCTGACTTTAGAGGAATATCAAAGGAGGACTAAGAAAAACTGCGGAGATCAGCCAGATATGGCAAAGGAAACCAAGTCGACCGGAGGAGGTAGGCGTGTTAGGCTAAACGGAGAGTTGCATTATTTCAGGCTGAGGGCTAGTCTAGCCGCTATAACCGAGGAGCGTGCTCAGTATGAAGATTTGGCCAAGGAAAAATTGAAAGAACTTAACGCCTTCAAAAGGACTAAAAAGAGACATTTTAAACACCAACAAAAAAAAACAAAAAATATGTCTAAATTATGAAATAAATAATTAGTTATATATTTATTTTCTTTTTCTTTCATTAAACCCAAAAGAAATTTTTACCATTTTTATCCCTGAATAGGTATTTTTCTGCATGAGAAGTTCTTCATTTGAATTTTTTTTAATAGGTGCCTACTATTGCTGCATGGGAATTGCAAAATTTTTGTTTTCTTTTTTTTTGGTTTTTTTTTTTTTAGCCATTACTCATGGAATGGTTCTAATCTGTTGTTATGTACTGTTACTCTTCGTTTACCCATTTGAATAACAGTATTAACAGGGGTAAAAGCTTTTACCACGAGATATGGACCTAGCCATATCTGGGAAAGCTTGTGTTTTTTGGCCGGATTTTTCAGTAAAACTTTAACACTTGGTTGGAATGTTACCGGGCGTGAGTGTTTATCGTAATAAAGTTTTGACTTTTCCTTGGCGTTGAGCAGATTTTTCTGGGCGATAGCATACGCTTTTTGTATTTTGTACCTCAGAATGTGGTAGTAACTTTCGTGGTTGTAAATGGGCTCTGGTTCTCTTTTCAGATTTGATAGTACATCCGCTGTAAACCTTTGGATTTTCGGACACAATAGCTCTTAAGTACTCCACTAGAGGTCTGTGGGTTCGTTCAAGTGCGCCATTGGATTGCGGATGATAAGCGGAAGTCTGTAATTTTTTTATTTTTAGAAGTTTACAGACACGTTTGAAAAGATCGGTTAAAAAGTTAGTTTTAGGAATGCGATAACGAGTAATTATCTCATCGAAGAATATTCCTGCTACCGTTTCTGCTTCGCCATTCGGCATGTCATAACAATCTACGAATTTCGTAAGATTGTCTTGGAATATCAATATATACTTGTTTCCGGAGTGGGTTTCTTCAAGTGGTCCTACTATATCTAAATAGACTTTCTCGAAGGGCATTAGGGCAGTATCTGTTATGATCATCGGCATATGGTACTCCGGGATAGCCTTCATTTTTTGGCATTTGGAACATTTCCGAATATATCTCTTAACAGAACTGAGCATATTCTTCCATTCATATTTTCTTTTTATTTTTTTGTACGTTTTAATGACTCCTTCGTGACCACCAAATGCCGAGTCATGATAGTCCTTTAGAATTATTTGAATTTCCTCGGGGTCTGTGATAATTTCAGGTAATTTATTTTGGGAATTTATAAAATTATTGCTCGGAGATAGTGCGCCGTGTTCAGATGTACTACTTCCAGATTGGTTGTTTGTAGTTGATTTGTGTTTCATTGAGTCATTTTGGGGACTCCCTGAACGTTCTTGAATTCTCTGGGGAGTTTTGTGAATTATGTCCTCAATTTCTGTTTCCCTTGCTTGAGCTCGTGTAACAGCATGGCAATGTGCTGGTTTGGACTTCGGTGGAGACGAAGAACTAGTATCTTCATCGTCTATGTCGGAATCAACACGGTGATGTACCTGGGCCTCTACCATGATCGAATTGGGGTTTGTTTGTTTCAGCTGGGCAGGTATTCGACTAAGCGCGTCTGCATTAGTGTTATATTTGCCAGGCTTATATTCAATCTTGTAGTCAAATTCCGAGAGTTTGTGGTGAAACCTTACTAATCTCGAAGTCGGATCTTTTACATTGAATACGCCTTTTAAGGGCTTATGATCTGTGTAAACCGTGAAGGTTCTACCCTGTAAATAACACCTAAAGTTCCTGGCGGCCCATACAATAGCGAGCAACTCTTTTTCTATTGTGGAGTATTTTTGTTCCGCCTTATTTAAACATCTACTTGCATACGCTATTGGCTTGTATATGTATATATATATATAATAATGAAAATTACGCCATAATATTTTTGTATTGTTTTTATTGCATGAAAATTCTTTGTTTGATGGTAGTAGATGTTTTTATATGTCAAATGGTCTCTATTTTACTGATTTTGCGTTCTATGTTCTTTGCTGTGTTTATTTTATTGATTCGTAAATATTATCGGGTCATGCCAATTTAGGTAAGCTCATTCTCCACTTGCGGTTGTAATTGTGTTATGACCTGTAATTCTGTTTATTTTTACAATTTTGTCATGACTTGCACTTGATGTCGACATGAATGGCTTCTAGTGTTGATCGGAGTTATATGGTGATTTACCAGATAAGCAGTTTTTATGTATAAATAGAATGTAACATAATTCAGTGTTATACATTGTTAATTTGTGTGTTACAAACTGTTGTGCTCTTGAGTGTTTATTTTTTGTTAAAAATATGGAGAAGAAAATTGGTGCTGCTTTTGGCAAGTTGATGGCCTTGGCTAAATCGACTATCCAGCCGGAGAGGAATGTTGAAGGTATGCCCTTATATCGAGTGGACCAGCCAATCGAGCCGTACGTGCCTCAGGGGCTGCCTGGGACCTCTCAAAAAGTGCCGGCTTACGTACCTGGACCTAGGAGGCTGACTTTAGAGGAATATCAAAGGAGGACTAAGAAGAACTGCGGAGATCAGCCAGATATGGCAAAGGAAACCAAGTCGACCGGAGGAGGTAGGCGTGTTAGGCTAAACCGAGAGTTGCATTATTTCAGGCTGAGGGCTAGTATAGCCGCTATAACCGAGGAGCGTGCTCAGTATGAAGATTTGGCCAAGGAAAAATTGAAAGAACTTAACGCCTTCCAAAGGACTAAAAAAACGAAAAATATGTCTAAATTATGAAATAAATAATTAGTTATATATTTATTTTCTTTTTCTTTCATTAAACCCAAAAGAAATTTTTACCATTTTTATCCCTGAATAGGTATTTTTCTGCATGAGAAGTTCTTCTTCTGAATTTTTTTTAATAGGTGCCTACTATTGCTGCATGGGAATTGCAAAATTTTTGTTTTCTTTTTTTTTGTTTTTTTTTTTTTTTTTAGCCATTACTCATGGAATGGTTCTAATCTGTTGTTATGTACTGTTACTCTTCGTTTACCGATTTGAATAACAGTATTAACAGGGGTAAAAGCTTTTACCACGAGATATGGACCTAGCCATATCTGGGAAAGCTTGTGTTTTTTGGCCGGATTTTTCAGTAAAACTTTAACACTTGGTTGGAATGTTACCGGGCGTGAGTGTTTATCGTAATAAAGTTTTGACTTTTCCTTGGCGTTGAGCAGATTTTTCTGGGCGATAGCATACGCTTTTTGTATTTTGTACCTCAGAATGTGGTAGTAACTTTCGTGGTTGTAAATGGGCTCTGGTTCTCTTTTCAGATTTGATGGTACATCCGCTGTAAACCTTTGGATTTTCGGACACAATAGCTCTTAAGTACTCCACTAGAGGTCTGTGGGTTCGTTCAAGTGCGCCATTGGATTGCGGATGATAAGCGGAAGTCTGTAATTTTTTATTTTTAGAAGTTTACAGACACGTTTGAAAAGATCGCTTAAAAAGTTAGTTTTAGGAATGCGATAACGAGTAATTATCTCATCGAAGAATATTCCTGCTACCGTTTCTGCTTCGCCATTCGGCATGTCATAACAATCTACGAATTTCGTAAGATTGTCTTGGAATGTCAATATATACTTGTTTCCGGAGTGGGTTTCTTCAAGTGGTCCTACTATATCTAAATAGACTTTCTCGAAGGGCATTAGGGCAGTATCTGTTATGATCATCGGCATATGGTACTCCGGGCTAGCCTTCATTTTTTGGCATTTGGAACATTTCCGAATATATCTCTTAACAGAACTGAGCATATTCTTCCATTCATATTTTCTTTTTCTTTTTTTGTACGTTTTAATGACTCCTTCGTGACCACCAAATGCCGAGTCATGATAGTCCTTTAGAATTATTTGAATTTCCTCGGGGTCTGTGATAATTTCAGGTAATTTATTTTGGGAATTTATAAAATTATTGCTCTTAGATAGTGCGCCGTGTTCAGATGTACTACTTCCAGATTGGTTGTTTGTAGTTGATTTGTGTTTCATTGAGTCATTTTGGGGACTCCCTGAACGTTCTTGAATTCTCTGGGGAGTTTTGTGAATTATGTCCTCAATTTCTGTTTCCCTTGCTTGAGCTCGTGTAACAGCATGGCAATGTGCTGGTTTGGACTTCGGTGGAGACGAAGAACTAGTATCTTCATCGTCTATGTCGGAATCGACACGGTGATGTACCTGGGCCTCTACCATGATCGAATTGGGGCTTGTTTGTTTCAGCTGGGCAGGTATTCGACTAAGCGCGTCTGCATTAGTGTTATATTTGCCAGGCTTATATTCAATCTTGTAGTCAAATTCCGAGAGTTTGTGGTAAAACCTTACTAATCTCGAAGTCGGATCTTTTACATTGAATACGCCTTTTAAGGGCTTATGATCTGTGTAAACCGTGAAGGTTCTACCCTGTAAATAACACCTAAAGTTCCTGGGGGCCCATACAATAGCGAGCAACTCTTTTTCTATTGTGGAGTATTTTTGTTCCGCCTTATTTAAACTTCTACTTGCATACGCTATTGGCTTGTCTTTGCCTATTATCCCTTGAGATAAAACAGCTTCCAATGCTTCGTTGCTAGCGTCTGTCGTTAGATTGAAAGGTTTGATGAAATCTGGGTAGGTGAGTAGAGGAGGATTAACAAGAGAAGTTTTAATTTCATTGAAAGCGTCTTGGTATTTTTGTGTCCAATTAAATTTGACGTCTTTCCTTGTGGCCTGACTATTTTTGAAAAGTTTGGAATGAACTTGCGATAGTAGTTGGCCAGTCCAAGAAATGATTGAGTTTGTCTCACCGTTCGGGGTTGAGGAAAATTTTGAACGCAACTTGTTTTACTGGGATCTGGAAATGCTCCTTCGTTTGAGCATTTGTGTTCAAGGTAGATCACTTCTCTGCGAAGGAACTGACACTTTTCGGTTTGTAATTTAAGATTATGGGCTCGAAGTCTGTCGAATACCTTAGCCAATTTCTCGTTGTGATCTTGTAAATTTTTTCCATATATTACAATATCATCGAGATAGACAAAGCATTCTAATCCTTGGAGACCCGCTAGAATGTAATTCATTAAGCGCTGAAAGGTCGCAGGTGCACCTTTCAGTCCAAATGGCATTCTCTTAAATTCATAATGCCCGTAAGAAGTACTAAACGCAGTTTTCGGTCTATCCCTTGGGTCAACCAGTACTTGATGGTATCCACTTGCAAGATCAAGTGTGGTAAAATACCGTGAATGCCCAAGTTGATCCAGTATATCCTCTATCCTTGGTAGTGGAAAGTATCCCCTATAGACTTCTCGTTGACTTTACGGAAATCTTGGGGACTACAAGTAACGGAGAATTCCATGGGCTTTTGCTTATTTGAATGATGTCATTCTCTAGCATCTCTTTTATTTGTTCGTTAATAACAGCCCGATGTGTTTCTGGAAGTCTGTACATTTTTTGATTTATTGGTGGTTGATTATGCAATATGGTGTGTTTTATAGTACTAGTGCACGTTAGTGTATCGCCCTTCAAGTAGAAGAGGTCATTAAACTTATAACATAGCTCAAGAATTGACTTTTCTTCTTCGTGATTTAAATTTTTTTCCAATAGTAATTCTTTACGTAAAGCCGCAAGTCTGTCTTGATTAGAGCTTTTAGTATGGTTTACGTTTACTGAATATGGATTGGAAATGAAATTTGTCTTATCACTTTTGAAGTTGTAGTAGCTATTGTTTTGTGTACGAGGGAAAGGTGGACCACCTTTATTCTGAAAACTTTGGGAATTACTGACGTCCAAAGGTAAATACAGAGGCTGCAGGTTATAGTAATTAAGTGGAACTAGCGTAAGCGTTAAGTTCTTCAGGAATACTGGTTCTGTGTTTACGTTCAGAATGGATAACGGTATAAAACTTTTATTCGGACTAACTAAGCAATTTGCGACAAATACTCCTTCTCCTATCTCCTGAGACATACAGATCATTTTTTGATCCAATTGTAATGGTATGCTCAGTACGATTTGGGATCGAGGAGGTATTTTATTAGGTCGCTGAAGCACTACTTCAAATTGCCTACTTTCGTCTTCATTCTTGTTTTCCAAGGTACTCGAAATTTCTTCTATTTGAGGTAAGGAATTTTTGCTATTGGGTTCCATTGAAGTGGTAGCAGAAGATTTAAATTGCTCCTCTATTTGATCCCTTTGTATTTCCTTCCCATCTTCTGTGGATGTTTCCAGAGGTACCGTGAACTCAATAGGATTGGTTTCCGTGCGAGGAAACCGGAGTAATTTGTTAGGGCCTTCTATATTGCAATTTTTTGCAAGAAAGTCATTACCTAACAGCCCATCGTGAGAGAGTTGGGCGTTATCTTCTACAACCTGTAGATGGCATGGGATACTGCGACTTAGTAAAAAGTTGCCTTGGCAGCTACCCAATGTTTTTCCATCTCCAAATGGAGTTTTCAGAGTGACCTTTTGACTCTGTTCTATACGTTCTGGCGTATCAAGTGCTTCCTGTTTTATAAGACTTACTTCAGCTCCAGTGTCCACTATCAGCAGAACGGCTGCTACTTTGCTTATATCTAATAGCAAATCTACTATTGAAATGTTTTCCTTTTTTCGGGGGTTTTTCTTTGAGTGGACCCTGAAGTAGTATGATAAGTTTTCTTTAATATCGAGTCGGTGACTTTTCGGTCGACAGTGTGCCGTTTCCTGAATTTGCAGTTTCCGATCGTTGTTTCTGCCGACAGGTGGCCTCTTCTGCTACAAAAACTACACATCTCTTGTCCATAATTAATTCTAGGTTCGCGATCTGAAGTGCCCCATTGAAAACTGTTTTTTGTATTTGCTCGCTCAGGTGGTGCCTTAACATTTTGTCGACAATATTGGCCATCATGTCCTTTCGCTCTGCAGTTTATACAGAAAGGGGTGTTTTTGCGTTTTATGCACTCGTCATACGTGTGCCCCTTGTAGTTGCAATAGCTGCAGGTAATCTTGTTTAACAGTAATTTCTGTTTTTCGTCTCTTCTTTCTCCTGTATGATGAAAGGTAGAATTCTGGTATGGAGGTGGACTTCCTAAAGATTTTCTTGTCGAGCTGACTTGAGTCGAGTGCCAATTATCCGGTGAGTTTCTGCCAGTATTAAAGGATACTGAAACTAATTTTGTCGGCTCCTGTGTGGGAGGTATATGGAACTCAGTCTTTATGTTAGGTTTTCCTAGCTCATTTGTGTAAGGGTATGGAGCAACAGTCTCGTGAATAAGATGACTATAAGCATTAGCATAATTTGTGGATTTATGCCTTAAAAAGCTGTCCATTGGAAAATAGCTTGTGGGATTATGAATGTAACTGGCGGGTTGTGGATTATAAAAGAGGCTGTGTTGTAATCGATCCATGTCTAGTGCCTTTTGGATGAGTTGGTCTACCGAATCTTCATTTAAAGTAAGTAAATAGGCACTTAGATGCGGATTATTAGCACCACTCTTCACTGAAGCCATAGCAAAATCTTCTATTTGTCGTTTCACCATATTGAAATTTTCAGCACCACATTTATTCTGTGCTGCCTCATTACATTGTAACAATAGGCCTTTTAGCCTAGTTGTGAAGGAGTTAAATGACTCGTGCGGGTATTATCGGCAAGTGATTAATCTATTTATCAGCTCATGGTATGTCTCACGAGGTAAATAATTACGATAAGGTAATTGTTCAACCTCTTCAAATGTTGTGAGTGAGCTAGATGCGATTAGCTGGTATGCATTTCCTCTCAATCTGGTGAGAAAAATCTGCATAAAAGCTTGCTTTTCCTCCTCTTCTAGGCACAGTTGTACTTATTTGCAACAGCCTATAAAGGTTTGCAATTCTGTGAGGATTTGGGGACTAAATTCTCCAGAAAACAAGGGCACCATTTGTGCTGTCAGTTTAACTACCTTTTCATAATTCACTGGCATTTTGACTGGTTGGTTTGCTTGCTTTCTCTGGAGAATATCTGGAGTATCGTTATTAGAAGTAGGCGAGGTTAATGATTTTTCTGTGATTATGGCGTTTAAGCTATTGTTTCTTGCTAGAAAATTAATTAAGCTGTGCCTTCTGAAACGTTTACCTGAGCGATGCTCACGATACCAGTTTACGGAAGGTCGACTTTGGGGTGAACTACACTCTACACTTGGGCTATGTGGAGGGCTGGTATTGCTTATTGCTATTTTTAATGAGGAATAATAGTTTTGCCTCATTTTAACTTACTTAAGGAAGATTGTTGTCGTTTCAGTCAGCTTCGTTTAGCCGTACACTTTGTTGTGTATTATTTATTCGTAAACGGAAGTCGTATTCTCCAAGTTGGGGACTTCTTATCTTCTTAGGCTAGGTTCTGTCGCCAGATTCCCCGGTAAGTAATTCGTAACTCGTAGGTTGGAGGATCAAGGTTTTTCAAGGGTATGTAGATTGACCAACTTCCATGATTCTACCGGCTGCGCCAAAAATTGTTGTGTATTTGAGTGATCTTACGAGTACCTCCCGTGAGTTCACTGGTATTATATTTTCGTTTCTAACGGAGCAGCGGAGTGCAATTTCCGCTATAATAGGCGAAGTCTTGGTGTTAAAGAAATGGCGAAGTCAAATGAGGCTTTGCATCAATTTAATTAACGTTTACCTTGTTGTTAAAGAAATGGCGAAGCCAAATAAGGCTTTGCACCTATTTAATTAACGTATAACTTTTTACTGAGGAATAGGCGAAGCCAAATAAGGCTTTGCACCTATTTAATTAACGTACGCTTTGTTGAAGACTGAACTAACTGAACCTTTATTCTTATTACTGCAGTATATTTATACAAAAATTGTCTTACTCTAAGACTACTAATACTATACAGAGTAATATATGAAATACCTCTGACCCAGCACTTTGTTTATTTAACGTATAATTCATACAAAATGTAAGTCGGAAGTATTGCATTAACAACTATTACTTAATTTTACTATTTACGGAAGCATGCAAGTCACGGCACTCGTTGCTTTTTATAAATTTATATGTATACCTTACCCAATCCATGTTGCAGGTTTTCAACTCATTGTTTATTTTAATTTCTTTCCTACTCGAATTACACTCAGAACTTTGCGGCTTATTACAAAAACAATTTAGTTACTCACAAACATATGTTCTACCTCTGGTGCAAGGTCGTCGTATTTCAACGTGCGAATTCTTGCGCGCAGTGGTATTATGACATCATTCACTGAAATAATTGAGGTAGATCAGTGATGATTAATTATGTATGTACGTATACCGTTCGTTTTTACATGCAGTGGAAACTGATGTAGGTATGTAGGTATACCATGCCGTAAACTTTTTGGTTTATTTCCTGATCGGATCTGATGTAGGTAGGTATGCAATGAGTTGCTTCCGGATGAAAATTGATGTTTTTAGATTGGGGTTTTTTTGGGATTTTATATTGTTTTTAGACTGGGGTTTATTTGGGATTTTATGTATGTAACAACTATTGTACCAACAAAACCTAAAGGCAGATCTATCTTCTATCTAAAATTTAAAGAACCCAGATAATAAATAATTGATAAAATATCTAAATAACCAATTATCAGCCTAAGTAACATAAATTATCATGTAAACTATAGATACCTAGCTCAACCAACTATAACCTACGTGTAATTTGTATTCTCTTCATGAATACGAAATTCCTCTTTAGGGCGAAGGTGTTATGACTACGTCACCGACTGACCTGAGATCGGCAAAATTACTCAAAAGGTGTTCCCTCGAATGGTTGCACTTCGTTGCACTGATAAGCTGATATGAAAATTCGCGAATTATGATGACCCTGAAAATTGTTATGCATAAAATCGATCGCCGAACCTTTAGGACACTTGTTATTTCCGTTCAAACTCTGGAATTTAATTATTTCCGTTCAAATTTCCTGAATTTGTTATTCAAAACGGAAAATTGAGCGATCATCATTTTCCTTCAGATTAGGAGAGTCCCCCTACCAGAGGTAAGGCCTCCTAAATTCTAAATAAGTGAAAAAAGAAAGTTATAATACGAGTTATTAAATATATTTAAAAAAAATGGAAACCGGACAAATAGCCCGAGATTGTCAGGGCATCAACTATTATTAAAGAAATTTTTATATTTAATTAATAAATTTGTATCCTCAGAAGCAGTTGTTTTTGATTATCTTGCTTATATTGCGCTATACTAAAGGAGATATAACGAAATGATAACAATAGACAGGGTAGCTTTTGAGAAGGTAAGGAAGCATGCTTTAAATTACTGGAAGACTATTTCCCTTTATGGATAGTAGTTTAGGCTCCATAGAATATATAAAATCAACGTGTGGCACTTTTTCATAAGTATTATTATAGAACATTTTAGGGAACGGACTCGCACGCACAAATAGATTTCTGTTTCATGGATTGGGAAGTTTTCTCGAGCATTTTGATCTGGCAGACATTTGCGTTGCTAAAGGAACCAAGGTAAATTGTATATCTGTGGTGTTAGGTGCGGACTATTATTGAGCCGTTGTTAAGGGGGAAACATAAATTCTCTCTAATGGTTAGTAGCTGCAAATAATACTTTCGGTTGGTCTATACAGGGATCTAACTCGAGCGAAAATTTCAGTGCTATTTTTGATTCTGTTTCTACTCTATTTGCAATGACTGTAAAAAATAATAGTGAATTTGTTATCAAGACTTTTTGGGACTTAGAATCCTTAGGTATTAAGGAAAAAAGTGGAGCAGGCTTAGAATTCATAATTATTATGAAAATTTTATTAAAAGCAGCGATAATCGATATGTAGTCCGTTGGCGCGCGAGTTAGATCATGGTCTGATTCTAGCAAAATAGAAGAGACCAATTTCCAAGAAATTCTAAAGAAATATGTAGAATCAGCAAAAGTAGAACAAATTTAAAGCATTCCACTTTCCCACACTTAAATACTTTCAAACTTAAAACATACAATTTCCCACATTATAACTACGATCTATGTAATTACAGCTTTGCCCAACATATTTCTTACGAATTTATCTTGCCTCGCCGTTCTTAGCGATCAGATTTCATTTTGTACGTGACAAATATGTAAAGATGATTTGTAGATAATTATTATGAACGAATAATTAAGTTAGTCTAACTTAAGTTTTGACGGAAAAGGTTTAGCAAAAGCTGACCACTGTTACAAAAGTAATAAAAGTATTAAATAAAGGTACATCAATCTAAAGATTGTTTTTTTATTTATTTTTGGAACCCGAACGATTTATCTAATTGGCGCAGTCGGTAGTATTGCTATCAAAAGATTGGCAACCCAGTGAAGTAAAAATCCAAGTGATTAAATTTAAATTCATGGAAAGTTTGTGCATAAGTGTCCAAAGCAAAATAATTGTGAAAATTACACATATCTTCCAAGTGCATCAATAAAAAAAATCAATTGTGAAAACCAAATATTCTATAATATTTAGTGACTGTGAAACGGAAAAGAATTTTTTTTTTCTGAAAGCTTTTAAAATAAAGGCGACGAGCAAAGTCTACTGCTATCGTTTTATGAGGAATATCAGACATAATATCTTTGATATAAATCGAAGGATGGAGAATGAAATGGCTAGAAAAATCATCGAGCAACAAGAAACTCAGATCGTGGCGCTCCAAGCTAGAGTTAATCAATTAGCTGCAGCCGCAGTACAGCAACCGATGCCAGCAAATCACCAAAACCATTTCACCTTAACAGCGGAGCAATTTCTCAACTATGTAAACAAATTGAGAAGTTTCAATGGAAAATATGAGTATACGGTGCAAGAATTAATCAGTTCAGTAGAGCAGACATTCCAACTTTGTCAGGATATACCAGGGTTGAGAAACTATGCTATGGCCATCAACATCAATGATAACGTTCAAGTTGAGGCAAAGAAATGTATTCAACGTTTAGGAGTAAATGCACAAAACAGATGGGCAGAAGTGAAACAGGAGCTTAAGCTACATTTCTGTACAAGACAGGATTACGCAGAATTGCTGAATCAATGCAGATCTTTAAGAGTGAGTACATTAAGAGAACTTTTCCATAACGTTAGGAAAATAAACTTTAAATTGAATGAATTGTATGAATTTGATGAGGCAAGACTCCCCACATATCACCCTAGTAATAAAGATAGATATTTAGTAGACATAGTTAGTAGTAAGGTGCATGATTTCTTAAGAGGTAATATACCTGAAAATTCAACAATTATCGGATTATTGGATAATAAAGATGCAATAGATTTTCGGAGCAGAAAAAATAAAATCAACTCTTCCACAAATTATAATACTAACAAGTATTTGTTCAAGAAGGAATTTATTTAGATTCTCCGGTATATAGCAAAAGCTAAAAATGTTTTTAATTTGTTATTTCATCACACAACCCATTATGTTTTTGGTGACAAGTTTCAAGTCTTGGTTTGACTCATCAACATGTCCCAAATAGCGAAATTGAGTGACTTGACGCTTCTTCTTCTTTCTTATTCTTTTTCCTTTTTTCAGCCCACTGCGGGCGAATACAGGTTCGATTCGTTTCGAATGAATCTGGGTTTTTTTTTAATTTTTTTTCTATTTTTCACAAATTATTTTCATTCTTTCATTTCTTTTCTTTATTCTATTTTTTCATTTGTTTTTCAAGTCACTCAATTTCGCTATTTGGGACATGTTGATGAGTGAAAAACAAGACTTGAAACTTGTCACCAAAAATATAATGGGTTGATGGGTGATGAAATAACAAATTAAAAATATTTTTAGTTTTGCTACTATATACAGGAGAATCTAAATAAATTCCTTCTTGAACAAGTATAAGTTTACCCCGGTAAAAAATCCTAAAGAGTAATCTCTACTTTTATTTAATACTAACAAGATCGAAAATTTTTCTAATAATAAATTAAATAAAGAAAAGATTAGTAGTAGTGGAAATGGAACATAGCTAATCCTAATAGTGATAATTTACTTAATAACAGGAATATCAATCGTAGATACAATGAATATACTAACTCTCATAGAAGTTATAGTAATAATTATAGAATCCAATTTAACTATAACAATCCGGGCCAATATCGCAATCGGAATCAAAATTATAATTCGTACCAAAGAAGACACAATTTTGAACAGGCTAACAATCATCCTATATCTGAGCCAATGGAAATTGGTGTAAACACTTTGCGTTTAAATACGCGGATCTTGTCTGTTGACCACTCTCCCACTCATATTTATTTTAAAAACGAAGAGTCGTATGGACCAGGACCCGCCATTGCGCCTCTTGCAGGGACTTCCCCTGAAGCCTACGGTAACTGTCAGTGTCTTCCACTAAGGACAATATCCCGCGATCGACTGACTGACTGACAAGTTATTTTCCTCGCTTCAAAGCACTCCCTACCACAATGACGGGGCGCCCTACCAACACAAAGGTTGATTTGGCAGTCAGTTAGTACAACTTACGTACATAGAGGATTTTCATGTACTTTCATACTCTCAAAAATCTCATACAGTCGCCACCATAATTACAAGACAGTCACACACAAAAATCACACAACAGTTGCTTACAGCTCGGCCATCCTACCCAGTCACTGTCCTCAGTGTCTATCTCATTCAAACATCTTTTGGTTAGAATACCTTTCATTCCTTCCAAACCTTGTGTACACAAGCTACTTGGTTAATTTGACTTAGACGAGGGACCTCAGGTTAGTTCATAGAATCGAAATCTAAGCCCACAATCTGAAGGCTCGTTTCAGTTTTGCCAATATTCGTATGCTCTTACTTCATCCGCTTCTAAAAAGCTTTTTCTCGCTGTCTCATACAGCTGGTACCATAACACAGCATATCAGAAACTCCAATGATTTCTTTTTCTTTTCACATATTTCCATTATTTACAACTCATTAATATTATATATATATAATATCAACATGATTAAGTATTCGCAAAATATTGCATTTAGATAATAATCCGGAACTGGAATAAAGAAACGTGTTCCTGAGTCTCTTTGGCGTCAGTACCTTTATGCTTGGAGTTTTGTAATGAATAAAAACAAACAGGAGTTTTTTTTAACATATAGATAGGAATAAGTATAAAGTAATTCAACGGATACAATACTTAAATATTTGAAAACTGTAACACAAATCAGAGAAAAACAACAAACTTTATTCAGTACTTTCGTCTATATCATCTTCAAAACCTTCTTCGCTTAATTCTAGTTCTTGCAGATTACCCCATGACTTCATTCGATCAGCGGCATAGACAGAAGTGAATCTTTGACTTTTAATTTGGATTCCTGGTGGATCCTTGATGAGATATCTATCCTTGTCCAGCACCTTATCCACAATGTATGGCCCCCTATATTTTGGAAGGTGTTTCCTGGGTTGTCCTGTTGAGCTGTGTTCATGTTTAATTAAGATGAGCTGTCCTTCGGTGTATTTGTGGGGAGTTCCTCTTTTAATGTTGACTACGTTTCGTTCGGTTAAGTTCAATGTTGTCCGCCGCTAGTCGTCGCAGTTCTTCGAGGGAAGGTTGCACCTCCTGTCTTTTATTAACATCGTCTTGCAATTCGATGGTTAACTGATTATCCAACATACGTCGTGGCTCGTATCCCAACAACAGTTTTTGAGGGCTTTGACCTGTGATCCGATGAGGCAAACAATTAAGTCCCCATTGTATGTCCAATAAATGAGCGTCCCAGTCACGTCCATCAGTCCGAGTAGTTGTTGTAGCGATTGCTGCAGATATCGTTCTAAAATATCTCTCAATCTGTCCATTGGCTCTGGGAGTCTGAACAGGTGTTTTTGAATGTATGATATGGTTTTGTTCACAATATTGCTCAAATGCCTTTAAAGTGAAGGCGGTGCCTCGGTCAGTAATTATTCGATTTGTAGATCCAAAGAATTGAGATATTTCCTCCAAAATTTTAATTACAAAATTAGTTGTTGTACTTTTAACAGGTCTCAGTATCGCAAACTTTGTGAAGGCATCTATAATACCGACTAAATGTATATTCTGCTTGCTACTCCTCGGGTAAGGACCCAGATGGTCTACGTGTATAGTGTTAAATGGAATTGGTTCAGTTCTAAAAACCTTAAGCTGGTATCGCGTTTCATCCTTGCCTCGTTTATTGTAGGCACATGCGACGCAATGGTCAATATACTTTCTTACGAATCCCTTCATTCTCGGGAACCAAAAAGTGTTTCGAATGTGGAGAAGAGTACGATCTAATCCCAGATGTCCCAGTGTGTCATGCGACACTCTCACAATGTACCACTTAATTCTTTTTGGCACCACGAACCTCGCTCCTTCTGAAGTTTTAAAGAATAGTTTTCCACCCTTGATTTCGTGGTCTTTTGCAATTTGCTTGTACTTATTGTGCTTTTTGTCCTGCAGAATGTCCATTGTTTCTGTTAGTTTAAGATCCTGTCGTTGAAGACTGTCAATTCAGTTCGTGGCCAAGGAAAAATTGAAAGAACTTAACGCCTTCAAAAGGACTAAAAAGAGACATTTTAAACACCAACAAAAAAAAACAAAAAATATGTCTAAATTATGAAATAAATAATTAGTTATATATTTATTTTCTTTTTCTTTCATTAAACCCAAAAGAAATTTTTACCATTTTTATCCCTGAATAGGTATTTTTCTGCATGAGAAGTTCTTCATTTGAATTTTTTTTAATAGGTGCCTACTATTGCTGCATGGGAATTGCAAAATTTTTGTTTTCTTTTTTTTTGGTTTTTTTTTTAGCCATTACTCATGGAATGGTTCTAATCTGTTGTTATGTACTGTTACTCTTCGTTTACCCATTTGAATAACAGTATTAACAGGGGTAAAAGCTTTTACCACGAGATATGGACCTAGCCATATCTGGGAAAGCTTGTGTTTTTTGGCCGGATTTTTCAGTAAAACTTTAACACTTGGTTGGAATGTTACCGGGCGTGAGTGTTTATCGTAATAAAGTTTTGACTTTTCCTTGGCGTTGAGCAGATTTTTCTGGGCGATAGCATACGCTTTTTGTATTTTGTACCTCAGAATGTGGTAGTAACTTTCGTGGTTGTAAATGGGCTCTGGTTCTCTTTTCAGATTTGATAGTACATCCGCTGTAAACCTTTGGATTTTCGGACACAATAGCTCTTAAGTACTCCACTAGAGGTCTGTGGGTTCGTTCAAGTGCGCCATTGAATTGCGGATGATAAGCGGAAGTCTGTAATTTTTTTATTTTTAGAAGTTTACAGACACGTTTGAAAAGATCGGTTAAAAAGTTAGTTTTAGGAATGCGATAACGAGTAATTATCTCATCGAAGAATATTCCTGCTACCGTTTCTGCTTCGCCATTCGGCATGTCATAACAATCTACGAATTTCGTAAGATTGTCTTGGAATGTCAATATATACTTGTTTCCGGAGTGGGTTTCTTCAAGTGGTCCTACTATATCTAAATAGACTTTCTCGAAGGGCATTAGGGCAGTATCTGTTATGATCATCGGCATATGGTACTCCGGGATAGCCTTCATTTTTTGGCATTTGGAACATTTCCGAATATATCTCTTAACAGAACTGAGCATATTCTTCCATTCATATTTTCTTTTTATTTTTTTGTACGTTTTAATGACTCCTTCGTGACCACCAAATGCCGAGTCATGATAGTCCTTTAGAATTATTTGAATTTCCTCGGGGTCTGTGATAATTTCAGGTAATTTATTTTGGGAATTTATAAAATTATTGCTCGGAGATAGTGCGCCGTGTTCAGATGTACTACTTCCAGATTGGTTGTTTGTAGTTGATTTGTGTTTCATTGAGTCATTTTGGGGACTCCCTGAACGTTCTTGAATTCTCTGGGGAGTTTTGTGAATTATGTCCTCAATTTCTGTTTCCCTTGCTTGAGCTCGTGTAACAGCATGGCAATGTGCTGGTTTGGACTTCGGTGGAGACGAAGAACTAGTATCTTCATCGTCTATGTCGGAATCAACACGGTGATGTACCTGGGCCTCTACCATGATCGAATTGGGGTTTGTTTGTTTCAGCTGGGCAGGTATTCGACTAAGCGCGTCTGCATTAGTGTTATATTTGCCAGGCTTATATTCAATCTTGTAGTCAAATTCCGAGAGTTTGTGGTGAAACCTTACTAATCTCGAAGTCGGATCTTTTACATTGAATACGCCTTTTAAGGGCTTATGATCTGTGTAAACCGTGAAGGTTCTACCCTGTAAATAACACCTAAAGTTCCTGGCGGCCCATACAATAGCGAGCAACTCTTTTTCTATTGTGGAGTATTTTTGTTCCGCCTTATTTAAACATCTACTTGCATACGCTATTGGCTTGTATATGTATATATATATATAATAATGAAAATTACGCCATAATATTTTTGTATTGTTTTTATTGCATGAAAATTCTTTGTTTGATGGTAGTAGATGTTTTTATATGTCAAATGGTCTCTATTTTACTGATTTTGCGTTCTATGTTCTTTGCTGTGTTTATTTTATTGATTCGTAAATATTATCGGGTCATGCCAATTTAGGTAAGCTCATTCTCCACTTGCGGTTGTAATTGTGTTATGACCTGTAATTCTGTTTATTTTTACAATTTTGTCATGACTTGCACTTGATGTCGACATGAATGGCTTCTAGTGTTGATCGGAGTTATATGGTGATTTACCAGATAAGCAGTTTTTATGTATAAATAGAATGTAACATAATTCAGTGTTATACATTGTTAATTTGTGTGTTACAAACTGTTGTGCTCTTGAGTGTTTATTTTTTGTTAAAAATATGGAGAAGAAAATTGGTGCTGCTTTTGGCAAGTTGATGGCCTTGGCTAAATCGACTATCCAGCCGGAGAGGAATGTTGAAGGTATGCCCTTATATCGAGTGGACCAGCCAATCGAGCCGTACGTGCCTCAGGGGCTGCCTGGGACCTCTCAAGAAGTGCCGGCTTACGTACCTGGACCTAGGAGGCTGACTTTAGAGGAATATCAAAGGAGGACTAAGAAGAACTGCGGAGATCAGCCAGATATGGCAAAGGAAACCAAGTCGACCGGAGGAGGTAGGCGTGTTAGGCTAAACCGAGAGTTGCATTATTTCAGGCTGAGGGCTAGTATAGCCGCTATAACCGAGGAGCGTGCTCAGTATGAAGATTTGGCCAAGGAAAAATTGAAAGAACTTAACGCCTTCCAAAGGACTAAAAAAACGAAAAATATGTCTAAATTATGAAATAAATAATTAGTTATATATTTATTTTCTTTTTCTTTCATTAAACCCAAAAGAAATTTTTACCATTTTTATCCCTGAATAGGTATTTTTCTGCATGAGAAGTTCTTCTTCTGAATTTTTTTTAATAGGTGCCTACTATTGCTGCATGGGAATTGCAAAATTTTTGTTTTCTTTTTTTTTGTTTTTTTTTTTTTTTTTAGCCATTACTCATGGAATGGTTCTAATCTGTTGTTATGTACTGTTACTCTTCGTTTACCGATTTGAATAACAGTATTAACAGGGGTAAAAGCTTTTACCACGAGATATGGACCTAGCCATATCTGGGAAAGCTTGTGTTTTTTGGCCGGATTTTTCAGTAAAACTTTAACACTTGGTTGGAATGTTACCGGGCGTGAGTGTTTATCGTAATAAAGTTTTGACTTTTCCTTGGCGTTGAGCAGATTTTTCTGGGCGATAGCATACGCTTTTTGTATTTTGTACCTCAGAATGTGGTAGTAACTTTCGTGGTTGTAAATGGGCTCTGGTTCTCTTTTCAGATTTGATGGTACATCCGCTGTAAACCTTTGGATTTTCGGACACAATAGCTCTTAAGTACTCCACTAGAGGTCTGTGGGTTCGTTCAAGTGCGCCATTGGATTGCGGATGATAAGCGGAAGTCTGTAATTTTTTATTTTTAGAAGTTTACAGACACGTTTGAAAAGATCGCTTAAAAAGTTAGTTTTAGGAATGCGATAACGAGTAATTATCTCATCGAAGAATATTCCTGCTACCGTTTCTGCTTCGCCATTCGGCATGTCATAACAATCTACGAATTTCGTAAGATTGTCTTGGAATGTCAATATATACTTGTTTCCGGAGTGGGTTTCTTCAAGTGGTCCTACTATATCTAAATAGACTTTCTCGAAGGGCATTAGGGCAGTATCTGTTATGATCATCGGCATATGGTACTCCGGGCTAGCCTTCATTTTTTGGCATTTGGAACATTTCCGAATATATCTCTTAACAGAACTGAGCATATTCTTCCATTCATATTTTCTTTTTCTTTTTTTGTACGTTTTAATGACTCCTTCGTGACCACCAAATGCCGAGTCATGATAGTCCTTTAGAATTATTTGAATTTCCTCGGGGTCTGTGATAATTTCAGGTAATTTATTTTGGGAATTTATAAAATTATTGCTCTTAGATAGTGCGCCGTGTTCAGATGTACTACTTCCAGATTGGTTGTTTGTAGTTGATTTGTGTTTCATTGAGTCATTTTGGGGACTCCCTGAACGTTCTTGAATTCTCCGGGGAGTTTTGTGAATTATGTCCTCAATTTCTGTTTCCCTTGCTTGAGCTCGTGTAACAGCATGGCAATGTGCTGGTTTGGACTTCGGTGGAGACGAAGAACTAGTATCTTCATCGTCTATGTCGGAATCGACACGGTGATGTACCTGGGCCTCTACCATGATCGAATTGGGGCTTGTTTGTTTCAGCTGGGCAGGTATTCGACTAAGCGCGTCTGCATTAGTGTTATATTTGCCAGGCTTATATTCAATCTTGTAGTCAAATTCCGAGAGTTTGTGGTGAAACCTTACTAATCTCGAAGTCGGATCTTTTACATTGAATACGCCTTTTAAGGGCTTATGATCTGTGTAAACCGTGAAGGTTCTACCCTGTAAATAACACCTAAAGTTCCTGGGGGCCCATACAATAGCGAGCAACTCTTTTTCTATTGTGGAGTATTTTTGTTCCGCCTTATTTAAACTTCTACTTGCATACGCTATTGGCTTGTCTTTGCCTATTATCCCTTGAGATAAAACAGCTTCCAATGCTTCGTTGCTAGCGTCTGTCGTTAGATTGAAAGGTTTGATGAAATCTGGGTAGGTGAGTAGAGGAGGATTAACAAGAGAAGTTTTAATTTCATTGAAAGCGTCTTGGTATTTTTGTGTCCAATTAAATTTGACGTCTTTCCTTGTGGCCTGACTATTTTTGAAAAGTTTGGAATGAACTTGCGATAGTAGTTGGCCAGTCCAAGAAATGATTGAGTTTGTCTCACCGTTCGGGGTTGAGGAAAATTTTGAACGCAACTTGTTTTACTGGGATCTGGAAATGCTCCTTCGTTTGAGCATTTGTGTTCAAGGTAGATCACTTCTCTGCGAAGGAACTGACACTTTTCGGTTTGTAATTTAAGATTATGGGCTCGAAGTCTGTCGAATACCTTAGCCAATTTCTCGTTGTGATCTTGTAAATTTTTTCCATATATTACAATATCATCGAGATAGACAAAGCATTCTAATCCTTGGAGACCCGTTAGAATGTAATTCATTAAGCGCTGAAAGGTCGCAGGTGCACCTTTCAGTCCAAATGGCATTCTCTTAAATTCATAATGCCCGTAAGAAGTACTAAACGCAGTTTCGGTCTATCCCTTGGGTCAACCAGTACTTGATGGTATCCACTTGCAAGATCAAGTGTGGTAAAATACCGTGAATGCCCAAGTTGATCCAGTATATCCTCTATCCTTGGTAGTGGAAAGTATCCCCTATAGACTTCTCGTTGACTTTACGGAAATCTTGGGGACTACAAGTAACGGAGAATTCCATGGGCTTTTGCTTATTTGAATGATGTCATTCTCTAGCATCTCTTTTATTTGTTCGTTAATAACAGCCCGATGTGTTTCTGGAAGTCTGTACATTTTTTGATTTATTGGTGGTTGATTATGCAATATGGTGTGTTTTATAGTACTAGTGCACGTTAGTGTATCGCCCTTCAAGTAGAAGAGGTCATTAAACTTATAACATAGCTCAAGAATTGACTTTTCTTCTTCGTGATTTAAATTTTTTTCCAATAGTAATTCTTTACGTAAAGCCGCAAGTCTGTCTTGATTAGAGCTTTTAGTATGGTTTACGTTTACTGAATATGGATTGGAAATGAAATTTGTCTTATCACTTTTGAAGTTGTAGTAGCTATTGTTTTGTGTACGAGGGAAAGGTGGACCACCTTTATTCTGAAAACTTTGGGAATTACTGACGTCCAAAGGTAAATACAGAGGCTGCAGGTTATAGTAATTAAGTGGAACTAGCGTAAGCGTTAAGTTCTTCCGGAATACTGGTTCTGTGTTTACGTTCAGAATGGATAACGGTATAAAACTTTTATTCGGACTAACTAAGCAATTTGCGACAAATACTCCTTCTCCTATCTCCTGAGACATACAGTCATTTTTTGATCCAATTGTAATGGTATGCTCAGTACGATTTGGGATCGAGGAGGTATTTTATTAGGTCGCTGAAGCACTACTTCAAATTGCCTACTTTCGTCTTCATTCTTGTTTTTCAAGGTACTCGAAATTTCTTCTATTTGAGGTAAGGAATTTTTGCTATTGGGTTCCATTGAAGTGGTAGCAGAAGATTTAAATTGCTCCTCTATTTGATCCCTTTGTATTTCCTCCCCATCTTCTGTGGATGTTTCCAGAGGTACCGTGAACTCAATAGGATTGGTTTCCGTGCGAGGAAACCGGAGTAATTTGTTAGGGCCTTCTATATTGCAATTTTTTGCAAGAAAGTCATTACCTAACAGCCCATCGTGAGAGAGTTGGGCGTTATCTTCTACAACCTGTAGATGGCATGGGATACTGCGACTTAGTAAAAAGTTGCCTTGGCAGCTACCCAATGTTTTTCCATCTCCAAATGGAGTTTTCAGAGTGACCTTTTGACTCTGTTCTATACGTTCTGGCGTATCAAGTGCTTCCTGTTTTATAAGACTTACTTCAGCTCCAGTGTCCACTATCAGCAGAACGGCTGCTACTTTGCTTATATCTAATAGCAAATCTACTATTGAAATGTTTTCCTTTTTTCGGGGGTTTTTCTTTTGAGTGGACCCTGAAGTAGTATGATAAGTTTTCTTTAATATCGAGTCGGTGACTTTTCGGTCGACAGTGTGCCGTTTCCTGAATTTGCAGTTTCCGATCGTTGTTTCTGCCGACAGGTGGCCTCTTCTGCTACAAAAACTACACATCTCTTGTCCATAATTAATTCTAGGTTCGCGATCTGAAGTGCCCCATTGAAAACTGTTTTTTGTATTTGCTCGCTCAGGTGGTGCCTTAGCATTTTGTCGACAATATTGGCCATCATGTCCTTTCGCTCTGCAGTTTATACAGAAAGGGGTGTTTTTGCGTTTTATGCACTCGTCATACGTGTGCCCCTTGTAGTTGCAATAGCTGCAGGTAATCTTGTTTAACAGTAATTTCTGTTTTTCGTCTCTTCTTTCTCCTGTATGATGAAAGGTAGAATTCTGGTATGGAGGTGGACTTCCTAAAGATTTTCTTGTCGAGCTGACTTGAGTCGAGTGCCAATTATCCGGTGAGTTTCTGCCAGTATTAAAGGATACTGAAACTAATTTTGTCGGCTCCTGTGTGGGAGGTATATGGAACTCAGTCTTTATGTTAGGTTTTCCTAGCTCATTTGTGTAAGGGTATGGAGCAACAGTCTCGTGAATAAGATGACTATAAGCATTAGCATAATTTGTGGATTTATGCCTTAAAAAGCTGTCCATTGGAAAATAGCTTGTGGGATTATGAATGTAACTGGCGGGTTGTGGATTATAAAAGAGGCTGTGTTGTAATCGATCCATGTCTAGTGCCTTTTGGATGAGTTGGTCTACCGAATCTTCATTTAAAGTAAGTAAATAGGCACTTAGATGCGGATTATTAGCACCACTCTTCACTGAAGCCATAGCAAAATCTTCTATTTGTCGTTTCACCATATTGAAATTTTCAGCACCACATTTATTCTGTGCTGCCTCATTACATTGTAACAATAGGCCTTTTAGCCTAGTTGTGAAGGAGTTAAATGACTCGTGCGGGTATTATCGGCAAGTGATTAATCTATTTATCAGCTCATGGTATGTCTCACGAGGTAAATAATTACGATAAGGTAATTGTTCAACCTCTTCAAATGTTGTGAGTGAGCTAGATGCGATTAGCTGGTATGCATTTCCTCTCAATCTGGTGAGAAAAATCTGCATAAAAGCTTGCTTTTCCTCCTCTTCTAGGCACAGTTGTACTTATTTGCAACAGCCTATAAAGGTTTGCAATTCTGTGAGGATTTGGGGACTAAATTCTCCAGAAAACAAGGGCACCATTTGTGCTGTCAGTTTAACTACCTTTTCATAATTCACTGGCATTTTGACTGGTTGGTTTGCTTGCTTTCTCTGGAGAATATCTGGAGTATCGTTATTAGAAGTAGGCGAGGTTAATGATTTTTCTGTGATTATGGCGTTTAAGCTATTGTTTCTTGCTAGAAAATTAATTAAGCTGTGCCTTCTGAAACGTTTACCTGAGCGATGCTCACGATACCAGTTTACGGAAGGTCGACTTTGGGGTGAACTACACTCTACACTTGGGCTATGTGGAGGGCTGGTATTGCTTATTGCTATTTTTAATGAGGAATAATAGTTTTGCCTCATTTTAACTTACTTAAGGAAGATTGTTGTCGTTTCAGTCAGCTTCGTTTAGCCGTACACTTTGTTGTGTATTATTTATTCGTAAACGGAAGTCGTATTCTCCAAGTTGGGGACTTCTTATCTTCTTAGGCTAGGTTCTGTCGCCAGATTCCCCGGTAAGTAATTCGTAACTCGTAGGTTGGAGGATCAAGGTTTTTCAAGGGTATGTAGATTGACCAACTTCCATGATTCTACCGGCTGCGCCAAAAATTGTTGTGTATTTGAGTGATCTTACGAGTACCTCCCGTGAGTTCACTGGTATTATATTTTCGTTTCTAACGGAGCAGCGGAGTGCAATTTCCGCTATAATAGGCGAAGTCTTGGTGTTAAAGAAATGGCGAAGTCAAATGAGGCTTTGCATCAATTTAATTAACGTTTACCTTGTTGTTAAAGAAATGGCGAAGCCAAATAAGGCTTTGCACCTATTTAATTAACGTATAACTTTTTACTGAGGAATAGGCGAAGCCAAATAAGGCTTTGCACCTATTTAATTAACGTACGCTTTGTTGAAGACTGAACTAACTGAACCTTTATTCTTATTACTGCAGTATATTTATACAAAAATTGTCTTACTCTAAGACTACTAATACTATACAGAGTAATATATGAAATACCTCTGACCCAGCACTTTGTTTATTTAACGTATAATTCATACAAAATGTAAGTCGGAAGTATTGCATTAACAACTATTACTTAATTTTACTATTTACGGAAGCATGCAAGTCACGGCACTCGTTGCTTTTTATAAATTTATATGTATACCTTACCCAATCCATGTTGCAGGTTTTCAACTCATTGTTTATTTTAATTTCTTTCCTACTCGAATTACACTCAGAACTTTGCGGCTTATTACAAAAACAATTTAGTTACTCACAAACATATGTTCTACCTCTGGTGCAAGGCCGTCGTATTTCAACGTGCGAATTCTTGCGCGCAGTGGTATTATGACATCATTCACTGAAATAATTGAGGTAGATCAGTGATGATTAATTATGTATGTACGTATACCGTTCGTTTTTACATGCAGTGGAAACTGATGTAGGTATGTAGGTATACCATGCCGTAAACTTTTTGGTTTATTTCCTGATCGGATCTGATGTAGGTAGGTATGCAATGAGTTGCTTCCGGATGAAAATTGATGTTTTTAGATTGGGGTTTTTTTGGGATTTTATATTGTTTTTAGACTGGGGTTTATTTGGGATTTTATGTATGTAACAACTATTGTACCAACAAAACCTAAAGGCAGATCTATCTTCTATCTAAAATTTAAAGAACCCAGATAATAAATAATTGATAAAATATCTAAATAACCAATTATCAGCCTAAGTAACATAAATTATCATGTAAACTATAGATACCTAGCTCAACCAACTATAACCTACGTGTAATTTGTATTCTCTTCATGAATACGAAATTCCTCTTTAGGGCGAAGGTGTTATGACTACGTCACCGACTGACCTGAGATCGGCAAAATTACTCAAAAGGTGTTCCCTCGAATGGTTGCACTTCGTTGCACTGATAAGCTTATATGAAAATTCGCGAATTATGATGACCCTGAAAATTGTTATGCATAAAATCGATCGCCGAACCTTTAGGACACTTGTTATTTCCGTTCAAACTCTGGAATTTAATTATTTCCGTTCAAATTTCCTGAATTTGTTATTCAAAACGGAAAATTGAGCGATCATCATTTTCCTTCAGATTAGGAGAGTCCCCCTACCAGAGGTAAGGCCTCCTAAATTCTAAATAAGTGAAAAAAGAAAGTTATAATACGAGTTATTAAATATATTTAAAAAAAATGGAAACCGGACAAATAGCCCGAGATTGTCAGGGCATCAACTATTATTAAAGAAATTTTTATATTTAATTAATAAATTTGTATCCTCAGAAGCAGTTGTTTTTGATTATCTTGCTTATATTGCGCTATACTAAAGGAGATATAACGAAATGATAACAATAGACAGGGTAGCTTTTGAGAAGGTAAGGAAGCATGCTTTAAATTACTGGAAGACTATTTCCCTTTATGGATAGTAGTTTAGGCTCCATAGAATATATAAAATCAACGTGTGGCACTTTTTCATAAGTATTATTATAGAACATTTTAGGGAACGGACTCGCACGCACAAATAGATTTCTGTTTCATGGATTGGGAAGTTTTCTCGAGCATTTTGATCTGGCAGACATTTGCGTTGCTAAAGGAACCAAGGTAAATTGTATATCTGTGGTGTTAGGTGCGGACTATTATTGAGCCGTTGTTAAGGGGGAAACATAAATTCTCTCTAATGGTTAGTAGCTGCAAATAATACTTTCGGTTGGTCTATACAGGGATCTAACTCGAGCGAAAATTTCAGTGCTATTTTTGATTCTGTTTCTACTCTATTTGCAATGACTGTAAAAAATAATAGTGAATTTGTTATCAAGACTTTTTGGGACTTAGAATCCTTAGGTATTAAGGAAAAAAGTGGAGCAGGCTTAGAATTCATAATTATTATGAAAATTTTATTAAAAGCAGCGATAATCGATATGTAGTCCGTTGGCGCGCGAGTTAGATCATGGTCTGATTCTAGCAAAATAGAAGAGACCAATTTCCAAGAAATTCTAAAGAAATATGTAGAATCAGCAAAAGTAGAACAAATTTAAAGCATTCCACTTTCCCACACTTAAATACTTTCAAACTTAAAACATACAATTTCCCACATTATAACTACGATCTATGTAATTACAGCTTTGCCCAACATATTTCTTACGAATTTATCTTGCCTCGCCGTTCTTAGCGATCAGATTTCATTTTGTACGTGACAAATATGTAAAGATGATTTGTAGATAATTATTATGAACGAATAATTAAGTTAGTCTAACTTAAGTTTTGACGGAAAAGGTTTAGCAAAAGCTGACCACTGTTACAAAAGTAATAAAAGTATTAAATAAAGGTACATCAATCTAAAGATTGTTTTTTTATTTATTTTTGGAACCCGAACGATTTATCTAATTGGCGCAGTCGGTAGTATTGCTATCAAAAGATTGGCAACCCAGTGAAGTAAAAATCCAAGTGATTAAATTTAAATTCATGGAAAGTTTGTGCATAAGTGTCCAAAGCAAAATAATTGTGAAAATTACACATATCTTCCAAGTGCATCAATAAAAAAAATCAATTGTGAAAACCAAATATTCTATAATATTTAGTGACTGTGAAACGGAAAAGAATTTTTTTTTTCTGAAAGCTTTTAAAATAAAGGCGACGAGCAAAGTCTACTGCTATCGTTTTATGAGGAATATCAGACATAATATCTTTGATATAAATCGAAGGATGGAGAATGAAATGGCTAGAAAAATCATCGAGCAACAAGAAACTCAGATCGTGGCGCTCCAAGCTAGAGTTAATCAATTAGCTGCAGCCGCAGTACAGCAACCGATGCCAGCAAATCACCAAAACCATTTCACCTTAACAGCGGAGCAATTTCTCAACTATGTAAACAAATTGAGAAGTTTCAATGGAAAATATGAGTATACGGTGCAAGAATTAATCAGTTCAGTAGAGCAGACATTCCAACTTTGTCAGGATATACCAGGGTTGAGAAACTATGCTATGGCCATCAACATCAATGATAACGTTCAAGTTGAGGCAAAGAAATGTATTCAACGTTTAGGAGTAAATGCACAAAACAGATGGGCAGAAGTGAAACAGGAGCTTAAGCTACATTTCTGTACAAGACAGGATTACGCAGAATTGCTGAATCAATGCAGATCTTTAAGAGTGAGTACATTAAGAGAACTTTTCCATAACGTTAGGAAAATAAACTTTAAATTGAATGAATTGTATGAATTTGATGAGGCAAGACTCCCCACATATCACCCTAGTAATAAAGATAGATATTTAGTAGACATAGTTAGTAGTAAGGTGCATGATTTCTTAAGAGGTAATATACCTGAAAATTCAACAATTATCGGATTATTGGATAATAAAGATGCAATAGATTTTCGGAGCAGAAAAAATAAAATCAACTCTTCCACAAATTATAATACTAACAAGTATTTGTTCAAGAAGGAATTTATTTAGATTCTCCGGTATATAGCAAAAGCTAAAAATGTTTTTAATTTGTTATTTCATCACACAACCCATTATGTTTTTGGTGACAAGTTTCAAGTCTTGGTTTGACTCATCAACATGTCCCAAATAGCGAAATTGAGTGACTTGACGCTTCTTCTTCTTTCTTATTCTTTTTCCTTTTTTCAGCCCACTGCGGGCGAATACAGGTTCGATTCGTTTCGAATGAATCTGGGTTTTTTTTTAATTTTTTTTCTATTTTTCACAAATTATTTTCATTCTTTCATTTCTTTTCTTTATTCTATTTTTTCATTTGTTTTTCAAGTCACTCAATTTCGCTATTTGGGACATGTTGATGAGTGAAAAACAAGACTTGAAACTTGTCACCAAAAATATAATGGGTTGATGGGTGATGAAATAACAAATTAAAAATATTTTTAGTTTTGCTACTATATACAGGAGAATCTAAATAAATTCCTTCTTGAACAAGTATAAGTTTACCCCGGTAAAAAATCCTAAAGAGTAATCTCTACTTTTATTTAATACTAACAAGATCGAAAATTTTTCTAATAATAAATTAAATAAAGAAAAGATTAGTAGTAGTGGAAATGGAACATAGCTAATCCTAATAGTGATAATTTACTTAATAACAGGAATATCAATCGTAGATACAATGAATATACTAACTCTCATAGAAGTTATAGTAATAATTATAGAATCCAATTTAACTATAACAATCCGGGCCAATATCGCAATCGGAATCAAAATTATAATTCGTACCAAAGAAGACACAATTTTGAACAGGCTAACAATCATCCTATATCTGAGCCAATGGAAATTGGTGTAAACACTTTGCGTTTAAATACGCGGATCTTGTCTGTTGACCACTCTCCCACTCATATTTATTTTAAAAACGAAGAGTCGTATGGACCAGGACCCGCCATTGCGCCTCTTGCAGGGACTTCCCCTGAAGCCTACGGTAACTGTCAGTGTCTTCCACTAAGGACAATATCCCGCGATCGACTGACTGACTGACAAGTTATTTTCCTCGCTTCAAAGCACTCCCTACCACAATGACGGGGCGCCCTACCAACACAAAGGTTGATTTGGCAGTCAGTTAGTACAACTTACGTACATAGAGGATTTTCATGTACTTTCATACTCTCAAAAATCTCATACAGTCGCCACCATAATTACAAGACAGTCACACACAAAAATCACACAACAGTTGCTTACAGCTCGGCCATCCTACCCAGTCACTGTCCTCAGTGTCTATCTCATTCAAACATCTTTTGGTTAGAATACCTTTCATTCCTTCCAAACCTTGTGTACACAAGCTACTTGGTTAATTTGACTTAGACGAGGGACCTCAGGTTAGTTCATAGAATCGAAATCTAAGCCCACAATCTGAAGGCTCGTTTCAGTTTTGCCAATATTCGTATGCTCTTACTTCATCCGCTTCTAAAAAGCTTTTTCTCGCTGTCTCATACAGCTGGTACCATAACACAGCATATCAGAAACTCCAATGATTTCTTTTTCTTTTCACATATTTCCATTATTTACAACTCATCCATATTATATATATATAATATCAACATGATTAAGTATTCGCAAAATATTGCATTTAGATAATAATCCGGAACTGGAATAAAGAAACGTGTTCCTGAGTCTCTTTGGCGTCAGTACCTTTATGCTTGGAGTTTTGTAATGAATAAAAACAAACAGGAGTTTTTTTTAACATATAGATAGGAATAAGTATAAAGTAATTCAACGGATACAATACTTAAATATTTGAAAACTGTAACACAAATCAGAGAAAAACAACAAACTTTATTCAGTACTTTCGTCTATATCATCTTCAAAACCTTCTTCGCTTAATTCTAGTTCTTGCAGATTACCCCATGACTTCATTCGATCAGCGGCATAGACAGAAGTGAATCTTTGACTTTTAATTTGGATTCCTGGTGGATCCTTGATGAGATATCTATCCTTGTCCAGCACCTTATCCACAATGTATGGCCCCCTATATTTTGGAAGGTGTTTCCTGGGTTGTCCTGTTGAGCTGTGTTCATGTTTAATTAAGATGAGCTGTCCTTCGGTGTATTTGTGGGGAGTTCCTCTTTTAATGTTGACTACGTTTCGTTCGGTTAAGTTCAATGTTGTCTGCCGCTAGTCGTCGCAGTTCTTCGAGGGAAGGTTGCTCCTCCTGTCTTTTATTAACATCGTCTTGCAATTCGATGGTTAACTGATTATCCAACATACGTCGTGGCTCGTATCCCAACAACAGTTTTTGAGGGCTTTGACCTGTGATCCGATGAGGCAAACAATTAAGTCCCCATTGTATGTCCAATAAATGAGCGTCCCAGTCACGTCCATCAGTCCGAGTAGTTGTTGTAGCGATTGCTGCAGATATCGTTCTAAAATATCTCTCAATCTGTCCATTGGCTCTGGGAGTCTGAACAGGTGTTTTTGAATGTATGATATGGTTTTGTTCACAATATTGCTCAAATGCCTTTAAAGTGAAGGCGGTGCCTCGGTCAGTAATTATTCGATTTGTAGATCCAAAGAATTGAGATATTTCCTCCAAAATTTTAATTACAAAATTAGTTGTTGTACTTTTAACAGGTCTCAGTATCGCAAACTTTGTGAAGGCATCTATAATACCGACTAAATGTATATTCTGCTTGCTACTCCTCGGGTAAGGACCCAGATGGTCTACGTGTATAGTGTTAAATGGAATTGGTTCAGTTCTAAAAACCTTAAGCTGGTATCGCGTTTCATCCTTGCCTCGTTTATTGTAGGCACATGCGACGCAATGGTCAATATACTTTCTTACGAATCCCTTCATTCTCGGGAACCAAAAAGTGTTTCGAATGTGGAGAAGAGTACGATCTAATCCCAGATGTCCCAGTGTGTCATGCGACACTCTCACAATGTACCACTTAATTCTTTTTGGCACCACGAACCTCGCTCCTTCTGAAGTTTTAAAGAATAGTTTTCCACCCTTGATTTCGTGGTCTTTTGCAATTTGCTTGTACTTATTGTGCTTTTTGTCCTGCAGAATGTCCATTGTTTCTGTTAGTTTAAGATCCTGTCGTTGAAGACTGTCAACTCAGTTCGTGGCCAAGGAAAAATTGAAAGAACTTAACGCCTTCAAAAGGACTAAAAAGAGACATTTTAAACACCAACAAAAAAAAACAAAAAATATGTCTAAATTATGAAATAAATAATTAGTTATATATTTATTTTCTTTTTCTTTCATTAAACCCAAAAGAAATTTTTACCATTTTTATCCCTGAATAGGTATTTTTCTGCATGAGAAGTTCTTCATTTGAATTTTTTTTAATAGGTGCCTACTATTGCTGCATGGGAATTGCAAAATTTTTGTTTTCTTTTTTTTGGTTTTTTTTTTTTTAGCCATTACTCATGGAATGGTTCTAATCTGTTGTTATGTACTGTTACTCTTCGTTTACCCATTTGAATAACAGTATTAACAGGGGTAAAAGCTTTTACCACGAGATATGGACCTAGCCATATCTGGGAAAGCTTGTGTTTTTTGGCCGGATTTTTCAGTAAAACTTTAACACTTGGTTGGAATGTTACCGGGCGTGAGTGTTTATCGTAATAAAGTTTTGACTTTTCCTTGGCGTTGAGCAGATTTTTCTGGGCGATAGCATACGCTTTTTGTATTTTGTACCTCAGAATGTGGTAGTAACTTTCGTGGTTGTAAATGGGCTCTGGTTCTCTTTTCAGATTTGATAGTACATCCGCTGTAAACCTTTGGATTTTCGGACACAATAGCTCTTAAGTACTCCACTAGAGGTCTGTGGGTTCGTTCAAGTGCGCCATTGGATTGCGGATGATAAGCGGAAGTCTGTAATTTTTTTATTTTTAGAAGTTTACAGACACGTTTGAAAAGATCGGTTAAAAAGTTAGTTTTAGGAATGCGATAACGAGTAATTATCTCATCGAAGAATATTCCTGCTACCGTTTCTGCTTCGCCATTCGGCATGTCATAACAATCTACGAATTTCGTAAGATTGTCTTGGAATGTCAATATATACTTGTTTCCGGAGTGGGTTTCTTCAAGTGGTCCTACTATATCTAATAGACTTTCTCGAAGGGCATTAGGGCAGTATCTGTTATGATCATCGGCATATGGTACTCCGGGATAGCCTTCATTTTTTGGCATTTGGAACATTTCCGAATATATCTCTTAACAGAACTGAGCATATTCTTCCATTCATATTTTATTTTTATTTTTTTGTACGTTTTAATGACTCCTTCGTGACCACCAAATGCCGAGTCATGATAGTCCTTTAGAATTATTTGAATTTCCTCGGGGTCTGTGATAATTTCAGGTAATTTATTTTGGGAATTTATAAAATTATTGCTCGGAGATAGTGCGCCGTGTTCAGATGTACTACTTCCAGATTGGTTGTTTGTAGTTGATTTGTGTTTCATTGAGTCATTTTGGGGACTCCCTGAACGTTCTTGAATTCTCTGGGGAGTTTTGTGAATTATGTCCTCAATTTCTGTTTCCCTTGCTTGAGCTCGTGTAACAGCATGGCAATGTGCTGGTTTGGACTTCGGTGGAGACGAAGAACTAGTATCTTCATCGTCTATGTCGGAATCAACACGGTGATGTACCTGGGCCTCTACCATGATCGAATTGGGGTTTGTTTGTTTCAGCTGGGCAGGTATTCGACTAAGCGCGTCTGCATTAGTGTTATATTTGCCAGGCTTATATTCAATCTTGTAGTCAAATTCCGAGAGTTTGTGGTGAAACCTTACTAATCTCGAAGTCGGATCTTTTACATTGAATACGCCTTTTAAGGGCTTATGATCTGTGTAAACCGTGAAGGTTCTACCCTGTAAATAACACCTAAAGTTCCTGGCGGCCCATACAATAGCGAGCAACTCTTTTTCTATTGTGGAGTATTTTTGTTCCGCCTTATTTAAACATCTACTTGCATACGCTATTGGCTTGTTATGTATATATATATATAATAATGAAAATTACGCCATAATATTTTTGTATTGTTTTTATTGCATGAAAATTCTTTGTTTGATGGTAGTAGATGTTTTTATATGTCAAATGGTCTCTATTTTACTGATTTTGCGTTCTATGTTCTTTGCTGTGTTTATTTTATTGATTCGTAAATATTATCGGGTCATGCCAATTTAGGTAAGCTCATTCTCCACTTGCGGTTGTAATTGTGTTATGACCTGTAATTCTGTTTATTTTTACAATTTTGTCATGACTTGCACTTGATGTCGACATGAATGGCTTCTAGTGTTGATCGGAGTTATATGGTGATTTACCAGATAAGCAGTTTTTATGTATAAATAGAATGTAACATAATTCAGTGTTATACATTGTTAATTTGTGTGTTACAAACTGTTGTGCTCTTGAGTGTTTATTTTTTGTTAAAAATATGGAGAAGAAAATTGGTGCTGCTTTTGGCAAGTTGATGGCCTTGGCTAAATCGACTATCCAGCGGAGAGGAATGTTGAAGGTATGCCCTTATATCGAGTGGACCAGCCAATCGAGCCGTACGTGCCTCAGGGGCTGCCTGGGACCTCTCAAGAAGTGCCGGCTTACGTACCTGGACCTAGGAGGCTGACTTTAGAGGAATATCAAAGGAGGACTAAGAAGAACTGCGGAGATCAGCCAGATATGGCAAAGGAAACCAAGTCGACCGGAGGAGGTAGGCGTGTTAGGCCTAAACCGAGAGTTGCATTATTTCAGGCTGAGGGCTAGTATAGCCGCTATAACCGAGGAGCGTGCTCAGTATGAAGATTGGCCAAGGAAAAATTGAAAGAACTTAACGCCTTCCAAAGGACTAAAAAAACGAAAAATATGTCTAAATTATGAAATAAAATAATTAGTTATATATTTATTTTCTTTTTCTTTCATTAAACCCAAAAGAAATTTTTACCATTTTATCCCTGAATAGGTATTTTTCTGCATGAGAAGTTCTTCTTCTGAATTTTTTTTAATAGGTGCCTACTATTGCTGCATGGGAATTGCAAAATTTTTGTTTTCTTTTTTTTGGTTTTTTTTTTTTTTTTTAGCCATTACTCATGGAATGGTTCTAATCTGTTGTTATGTACTGTTACTCTTCGTTTACCGATTTGAATAACAGTATTAACAGGGGTAAAAGCTTTTACCACGAGATATGGACCTAGCCATATCTGGGAAAGCTTGTGTTTTTTGGCCGGATTTTTCAGTAAAACTTTAACACTTGGTTGGAATGTTACCGGGCGTGAGTGTTTATCGTAATAAAGTTTTGACTTTTCCTTGGCGTTGAGCAGATTTTTCTGGGCGATAGCATACGCTTTTTGTATTTTGTACCTCAGAATGTGGTAGTAACTTTCGTGGTTGTAAATGGGCTCTGGTTCTCTTTTCAGATTTGATGGTACATCCGCTGTAAACCTTTGGATTTTCGGACACAATAGCTCTTAAGTACTCCACTAGAGGTCTGTGGGTTCGTTCAAGTGCGCCATTGGATTGCGGATGATAAGCGGAAGTCATGTAATTTTTTATTTTTAGAAGTTTACAGACACGTTTGAAAAGATCGCTTAAAAAGTTAGTTTTAGGAATGCGATAACGAGTAATTATCTCATCGAAGAATATTCCTGCTACCGTTTCTGCTTCGCCATTCGGCATGTCATAACAATCTACGAATTTCGTAAGATTGTCTTGGAATGTCAATATATACTTGTTTCCGGAGTGGGTTTCTTCAAGTGGTCCTACTATATCTAAATAGACTTTCTCGAAGGGCATTAGGGCAGTATCTGTTATGATCATCGGCATATGGTACTCCGGGCTAGCCTTCATTTTTTGGCATTTGGAACATTTCCGAATATATCTCTTAACAGAACTGAGCATATTCTTCCATTCATATTTTCTTTTTCTTTTTTTTGTACGTTTTAATGACTCCTTCGTGACCACCAAATGCCGAGTCATGATAGTCCTTTAGAATTATTTGAATTTCCTCGGGGTCTGTGATAATTTCAGGTAATTTATTTTGGGAATTTATAAAATTATTGCTCTTAGATAGTGCGCCGTGTTCAGATGTACTACTTCCAGATTGGTTGTTTGTAGTTGATTTGTGTTTCATTGAGTCATTTTGGGGACTCCCTGAACGTTCTTGAATTCTCTGGGGAGTTTTGTGAATTATGTCCTCAATTTCTGTTTCCCTTGCTTGAGCTCGTGTAACAGCATGGCAATGTGCTGGTTTGGACTTCGGTGGAGACGAAGAACTAGTATCTTCATCGTCTATGTCGGAATCGACACGGTGATGTACCTGGGCCTCTACCATGATCGAATTGGGGCTTGTTTGTTTCAGCTGGGCAGGTATTCGACTAAGCGCGTCTGCATTAGTGTTATATTTGCCAGGCTTATATTCAATCTTGTAGTCAAATTCCGAGAGTTTGTGGTGAAACCTTACTAATCTCGAAGTCGGATCTTTTACATTGAATACGCCTTTTAAGGGCTTATGATCTGTGTAAACCGTGAAGGTTCTACCCTGTAAATAACACCTAAAGTTCCTGGGGGCCCATACAATAGCGAGCAACTCTTTTTCTATTGTGGAGTATTTTTGTTCCGCCTTATTTAAACTTCTACTTGCATACGCTATTGGCTTGTCTTTGCCTATTATCCCTTGAGATAAAACAGCTTCCAATGCTTCGTTGCTAGCGTCTGTCGTTAGATTGAAAGGTTTGATGAAATCTGGGTAGGTGAGTAGAGGAGGATTAACAAGAGAAGTTTTAATTTCATTGAAAGCGTCTTGGTATTTTTGTGTCCAATTAAATTTGACGTCTTTCCTTGTGGCCTGACTATTTTTGAAAGTTTGGAATGAACTTGCGATAGTAGTAGGCCAGTCCAAGAAATGATTGAGTTTGTCTCACCGTTCGGGGTTGAGGAAAATTTTGAACGCAACTTGTTTTACTGGGATCTGGAAATGCTCCTTCGTTTGAGCATTTGTGTTCAAGGTAGATCACTTCTCTGCGAAGGAACTGACACTTTTCGGTTTGTAATTTAAGATTATGGGCTCGAAGTCTGTCGAATACCTTAGCCAATTTCTCGTTGTGATCTTGTAAATTTTTCCATATATTACAATATCATCGAGATAGACAAAGCATTCTAATCCTTGGAGACCCGTTAGAATGTAATTCATTAAGCGCTGAAAGGTCGCAGGTGCACCTTCAGTCCAAATGGCATTCTCTTAAATTCATAATGCCCGTAAGAAGTACTAAACGCAGTTTTCGGTCTATCCCTTGGGTCAACCAGTACTTGATGGTATCCACTTGCAAGATCAAGTGTGGTAAAATACCGTGAATGCCCAAGTTGATCCAGTATATCCTCTATCCTTGGTAGTGGAAAGTATCCCCTATAGACTTCTCGTTGACTTTACGGAAATCTTGGGGACTACAAGTAACGGAGAATTCCATGGGCTTTTGCTTATTTGAATGATGTCATTCTCTAGCATCTCTTTTATTTGTTCGTTAATAACAGCCCGATGTGTTTCTGGAAGTCTGTACATTTTTTGATTTATTGGTGGTTGATTATGCAATATGGTGTGTTTTATAGTACTAGTGCACGTTAGTGTATCGCCCTTCAAGTAGAAGAGGTCATTAAACTTATAACATAGCTCAAGAATTGACTTTTCTTCTTCGTGATTTAAATTTTTTTCCAATAGTAATTCTTTACGTAAAGCCGCAAGTCTGTCTTGATTAGAGCTTTTAGTATGGTTTACGTTTACTGAATATGGATTGGAAATGAAATTTGTCTTATCACTTTTGAAGTTGTAGTAGCTATTGTTTTGTGTACGAGGGAAAGGTGGACCACCTTTATTCTGAAAACTTTGGGAATTACTGACGTCCAAAGGTAAATACAGAGGCTGCAGGTTATAGTAATTAAGTGGAACTAGCGTAAGCGTTAAGTTCTTCAGGAATACTGGTTCTGTGTTTACGTTCAGAATGGATAACGGTATAAAACTTTTATTCGGACTAACTAAGCAATTTGCGACAAATACTCCTTCTCCTATCTCCTGAGACATACAGTCATTTTTTGATCCAATTGTAATGGTATGCTCAGTACGATTTGGGATCGAGGAGGTATTTTATTAGGTCGCTGAAGCACTACTTCAAATTGCCTACTTTCGTCTTCATTCTTGTTTTTCAAGGTACTCGAAATTTCTTCTATTTGAGGTAAGGAATTTTTGCTATTGGGTTCCATTGAAGTGGTAGCAGAAGATTTAAATTGCTCCTCTATTTGATCCCTTTGTATTTCCTCCCCATCTTCTGTGGATGTTTCCAGAGGTACCGTGAACTCAATAGGATTGGTTTCCGTGCGAGGAAACCGGAGTAATTTGTTAGGGCCTTCTATATTGCAATTTTTTGCAAGAAAGTCATTACCTAACAGCCCATCGTGAGAGAGTTGGGCGTTATCTTCTACAACCTGTAGATGGCATGGGATACTGCGACTTAGTAAAAAGTTGCCTTGGCAGCTACCCAATGTTTTTCCATCTCCAAATGGAGTTTTCAGAGTGACCTTTTGACTCTGTTCTATACGTTCTGGCGTATCAAGTGCTTCCTGTTTTATAAGACTTACTTCAGCTCCAGTGTCCACTATCAGCAGAACGGCTGCTACTTTGCTTATATCTAATAGCAAATCTACTATTGAAATGTTTTCCTTTTTTCGGGGGTTTTTCTTTTGAGTGGACCCTGAAGTAGTATGATAAGTTTTCTTTAATATCGAGTCGGTGACTTTTCGGTCGACAGTGTGCCGTTTCCTGAATTTGCAGTTTCCGATCGTTGTTTCTGCCGACAGGTGGCCTCTTCTGCTACAAAAACTACACATCTCTTGTCCATAATTAATTCTAGGTTCGCGATCTGAAGTGCCCCATTGAAAACTGTTTTTTGTATTTGCTCGCTCAGGTGGTGCCTTAA
>CAWUPM010000782.1:0-73748 GCA_963924295.1 Dioctria rufipes
TAAAAAAATTTTTTTTGAAAAATTTACTATAGAAAAGGCAATCCTCGGCGTATTTAAAATTTGCGACAGTAAAATGTTATTTTTTGAAAAATTTACTCTAGAAAAGGCAACCCTCGGCGTATTTAAAATTTGCGACAGTAAAAAATTATTTTTTGAAAAATTTACTATAGAAAAGGCAATCCTCGGCGTATTTAAAATTTGCGACAGTAAAAAACTATTTTTTGAAAAATTTACTATAGAAAATGCAATCTTCGGCGTATTTAAAATTTGCGACAATAAAAAAATTATTTTTTTAAAAATTTACTATAGAAAAGGCAGTCCTCGGCGTATTTAAAATTTGCGACAATAAAAAATTATTTTTTGAAAAATTTACTATAGAAAAGGCAATCTTCGGCGTATTTAAAATTTGCGACAGCAAAAAATTATTTTTTGAAAAATTTACTATGGAAAAGGCAATCCTCGGCGTATTTTTATAATTTGCGACAGTAACAAATTATTTTTTGAAAAATTTACTATAGAAAAGGCAATCCTCGGCGTATTTAAAATTTGCGACAGTAAAAAATTATTTTTTGAAAAATTTACTATAGAAAAGGCAATCCTCGGCGTATTAAAAATTTGCGACCGTAAAAATAATTTTTTGAAAAATTTGCTTTAGAAAAGGCAATCCTCGGCGTATTTAAAATTTGCGACAGTAAAAAATTATTTTTTGACAAATTCACTATAGAAAAGGCAATCCTCGGCGTATTAAAAATTTGCGACCGTAAAAAATAATTTTTTGAGAAGTTTACTATAGAAAAGGCAATCCTGGGCGTATTTAAAATTTGCGACAGTAAAAAATTCTTTTTTGAAAAATTTACTATAGAAAAGGCAATCCTCGGCGTATTTAAAATTTGCGACAGTAAAAAATTATTTTTTGAAAAATTTACTAAGAAAAGGCAATCCACGGCGTATTTAAAATTTGCGACAGTAAAAAATTATTTTTTGAAAAATTTACTATAGAAAAGGCAATCCTCGGCGTATTTAAAATTTGCGACAGTAAAAAATTATTTTTTGAAAAATTTACTATAGAAAAGGCAATCCTCGGCGTATTTAAAATTTGCGACAGTAAAAAATTATTTTTTGAAAAATTTACTATAGAAAATGCAATCCTCGGCGTATTTAAAATTTGCGACAATAAAAAATTATTTTTTGAAAAATTTACAATAGAAAAGGCAATCCTGGGCGTATTTAAAATTTGCGACAGTAAAAAATTATTTTTTGAAAAATTTACTATAGAAAAGGCATTCCTCGGCGTATTTAAAATTTGCGACAGCAAAAAGTTATTTTTTGAAAAATTTACTATAGAAAAGGCAATCCTGGGCGTATTTAAAATTTGCGACAGTAAAAAATTATTTTTTGAAAAATTTACTATAGAAAAGGCAATCCTCGGTGTATTTAAAATTTGCGACAGCAAAAAATTATTTTTTGAAAAATTTACTATAGAAAAGGCAATCCTCGGCGTATTTAAAATTTGCTACAGTAAAAAATTATTTTTTGAAAAGTTTACTATAGAAAAGGCAATCCCCGACGTTTTTAAAATTTGCGACAGTAAAATGTTATTTTTTGAAAAATTTACTATAGAAAAGGCAATCCTCGGCGTATTTAAAATTTGCGACAGTAAAAAATTATTTTTTTAAAAATTTACTATAGAAAAGGCAATCCTCGGCGTATTTAAAATTTGCGACAGTAAAAAATTATTTTTTGGAAAATTTACTATAGAAAAGGCAATCCTCGGCGTATTTAAAATTAGCGACAGTAAAAAATTATTTTTTTGAATAATTTACTATAGAAAATGCAATCCTCGGCGTATTTAAAATTTGCGACAATAAAAAATTATTTTTTGAAAAATTTACTATAGAAAAGGCAATCCTCGGCGTATTTAAAATTTGCGACAGTAAAAAATTATTTTTTGAAAAATTTACTATAGAAAAGGCAATCTTCGACGTATTTAAAATTTGCGACAGCAAAAAATTATTTTTTGAAAAATTTACTATGGAAAAGGCAATCCTCGGCGTATTTAAAATTTGCGACAGTAAAAAATTGTTTTTTGAAAAATTTACTATAGAAAAGGCAATCCTCGGCGTATTTAAAATTTGCGACAATAAAAAATTATTTTTTGAAAAATTTACTATAGAAAAGGCAATCCTCGGCGTATTTAAAATTTGCGACAGTAAAATGTTATTTTTTGAAAAATTTACTCTAGAAAAGGCAACCCTCGGCGTATTTAAAATTTGCGACAGTAAAAAATTATTTTTTGAAAAATTTACTATAGAAAAGGCAATCCTCGGCGTATTTAAAATTTGCTACAGTAAAAAATTATTTTTTGAAAAGTTTACTATAGAAAAGGCAATCCCCGACGTTTTTAAAATTTGCGACAGTAAAATGTTATTTTTTGAAAAATTTACTATAGAAAAGGCAATCCTCGGCGTATTTAAAATTTGCGACAGTAAAAAATTATTTTTTTAAAAATTTACTATAGAAAAGGCAATCCTCGGCGTATTTAAAATTTGCGACAGTAAAAAATTATTTTTTGGAAAATTTACTATAGAAAAGGCAATCCTCGGCGTATTTAAAATTAGCGACAGTAAAAAATTATTTTTTGAATAATTTACTATAGAAAATGCAATCCTCGGCGTATTTAAAATTTGCGACAATAAAAAATTATTTTTTGAAAAATTTACTATAGAAAAGGCAATCCTCGGCATATTTAAAATTTGCGACAGTAAAAAATTATTTTTTGAAAAATTTACTATAGAAAAGGCAATCTTCGACGTATTTAAAATTTGCGACAATAAAAAATTATTTTTTGAAAAATTTACTATAGAAAAGGCAATCTTCGGCGTATTTAAAATTTGCGACAGCAAAAAATTATTTTTTGAAAGATTTACTATGGAAAAGGCAATCCTCGGCGTATTTTTATAATTTGCGACAGTAACAAATTATTTTTTGAAAAATTTACTATAGAAAAGGCAATCCTCGGCGTATTTAAAATTTGCGACAGTAAAAAATTATTTTTGAAAAATTTACTATAGAAAAGGCAATCCTCGGCGTATTAAAAATTTGCGACCGTAAAAAATAATTTTTTGAAAAATTTGCTTTAGAAAAGGCAATCCTCGGCGTATTTAAAATTTGCGACAGTAAAAAATTATTTTTTGACAAATTCACTATAGAAAAGGCAATCCTCGGCGTATTAAAAATTTGCGACCGTAAAAAATAATTTTTTGAGAAATTTACTATAGAAAAGGCAATCCTGGGCGTATTTAAAATTTGCGACAGTAAAAAATTCTTTTTTGAAAAATTTACTATAGAAAAGGCAATCCTCGGCGTATTTAAAATTTGCGACAGTAAAAAATTATTTTTTGAAAAATTTACTAAGAAAAGGCAATCCACGGCGTATTTAAAATTTGCGACAGTAAAAAATTATTTTTTGAAAAATTTACTATAGAAAAGGCAATCCTCGGCGTATTTAAAATTTGCGACAGTAAAAAATTATTTTTTGAAAAATTTACTATAGAAAAGGCAATCCTCGGCGTATTTAAAATTTGCGACAGTAAAAAATTATTTTTTGAAAAATTTACTATAGAAAATGCAATCCTCGGCGTATTTAAAATTTGCGACAATAAAAAATTATTTTTTGAAAAATTTACAATAGAAAAGGCAATCCTGGGCGTATTTAAAATTTGCGACAGTAAAAAATTATTTTTTGAAAAATTTACTATAGAAAAGGCATTCCTCGGCGTATTTAAAATTTGCGACAGCAAAAACTTATTTTTTGAAAAATTTACTATAGAAAAGGCAATCCTGGGCGTATTTAAAATTTGCGACAGTAAAAAATTATTTTTTGAAAAATTTACTATAGAAAAGGCAATCCTCGGCGTATTTAAAATTTGCGACAGTAAAAAATTATTTTTTGAAAAATTTACTATAGAAAAGGCAATCCTCGGCGTATTTAAAATTTGCTACAGTAAAAAATTATTTTTTGAAAAGTTTACTATAGAAAAGGCAATCCCCGACGTTTTTAAAATTTGCGACAGTAAAATGTTATTTTTTGAAAAATTTACTATAGAAAAGGCAATCCTCGGCGTATTTAAAATTTGCGACAGTAAAAAATTATTTTTTTAAAAATTTACTATAGAAAAGGCAATCCTCGGCGTATTTAAAATTTGCGACAGTAAAAAATTATTTTTTGGAAAATTTACTATAGAAAAGGCAATCCTCGGCGTATTTAAAATTAGCGACAGTAAAAAATTATTTTTTGAATAATTTACTATAGAAAATGCAATCCTCGGCGTATTTAAAATTTGCGACAATAAAAAATTATTTTTTGAAAAATTTACTATAGAAAAGGCAATCCTCGGCGTATTTAAAATTTGCGACAGTAAAAAATTATTTTTTGAAAAATTTACTATAGAAAAGGCAATCTTCGACGTATTTAAAATTTGCGACAGCAAAAAATTATTTTTTGAAAAATTTACTATGGAAAAGGCAATCCTCGGCGTATTTAAAATTTGCGACAGTAAAAAATTGTTTTTTGAAAAATTTACTATAGAAAAGGCAATCCTCGGCGTATTTAAAATTTGCGACAGTAAAAAACTATTTTTTGAAAAATTTACTATAGAAAAGGCAATCCTCGGCGTATTTAAAATTTGCGACAGTAAAAAATAATTTTTTGAAAAATTTATTATAGAAAAGGCAATCCTCGGCGTATTTAAAATTTGCGACAGTAAAAAATTATTTTTTGAAAAATTTACTATAGAAAATGCAATCCTCGGCGTATTTAAAATTTGCGACAGCAAAAAATTATTTTCTGAAAAATTTACTATGGAAAAGGCAATCCTCGGCGTATTTAAAATTTGCGACAGTAAAAAATTATTTTTTGAAAAATTTACTATAGAAAAGGCAATCCTCGGCGTATTTAAAATTTGCGACAGTAAAAAATTATTTTTTGAAAAATTTACTATAGAAAAGGAAATCCTCGGCGTATTTAAAATTTGCGACAGTAAAAAATAATTTTTTGAAAAATTTACTATAGAAAAGGCAATCCTCGGCGTATTTAAAATCTGCGACAGTAAAAAATTTTTTTTTGAAAAATTTACTATAGAAAAGGCAATCCTCGGCGTATTTAAAATTTGCGACAGTAAAAAAATATTTTTTGAAAAATTTACTATAGAAAAGGCAATCCTCGGCGTATTTAAAATTTGCGACAGTAAAAAATTATTTTTTGAAAAATTTACTATAGAAAATGCAATCCTCGGCGTATTTAAAATTTGCGACAATAAAAAATTATTTTTTGAAAAATTTACTATAGAAAAGGCAATCCTCGGCGTATTTAAAATTTGCGACAGTAAAATGTTAATTTTTGAAAAATTTACTCTAGAAAAGGCAATCCTCGGCGTATTTAAAATTTGCGACAGTAAAAACTTATTTTTTGAAAAATTTACTATAGAAAAGGCAATCCTCGGAGTATTTAAAATTTGCGACAGTAAAAAATTATTTTTTGAAAAATTTACTATAGAAAAGGCAATCCTCGGCGTATTTAAAATTTGCTACAGTAAAAAATTATTTTTTGAAAAATTTACTATAGAAAAGGCAATCCTCGTCGTATTTAAAATTTGCGACAGTAAATAATTATTTTTTGAAAAATTTACTATAGAAAATGCAATCTTCGGCGTATTTAAAATTTGCGACAATAAAAAATTATTTTTTTAAAAATTTACTATAGAAAAGGCAGTCCTCGGCGTATTTAAAATTTGCGACAGTAAAAAATTATTTTTTGAAAAATTTACTATAGAAAATGCAATCCTCGGCGTATTTAAAATTTGCGACAGCAAAAAATTATTTTCTGAAAAATTTACTATGGAAAAGGCAATCCTCGGCGTATTTAAAATTTGCGACAGTAAAAAATTATTTTTTGAAAAATTTACTATAGAAAAGGCAATCCTCGGCGTATTTAAAATTTGCGACAGTAAAAAATTATTTTTTGAAAAATTTACTATAGAAAAGGCAATCCTCGGCGTATTTAAAATTTGCGACAGTAAAAAATTATTTTTTGAAAAATTTACTATAGAAAAGCCAATCCTCGGCGTATTTAAAATTTGCGACAGTAAAAAATTATTTTTTGAAAAATTGACTATAGAAAAGGCAATCCTCGGCGTATTTAAAATTTGCGACAGTAAAAAATTATTTTTTGAAAAATTTACTATAGAAAAGCCAATCCTCGGCGTATTTAAAATTTGCGACAGTAAAAAATTATTTTTTGAAAAATTTACTATAGAAAAGGCAATCCTCGGCGTATTTAAAATTTTCGACAATAAAAAATTATTTTTTGAAAAATTTACTATAGATAAGGCAATCCTCGGCGTATTTAAAATTTGCGACAGTAAAAAATAATGTTTTGAAAAATTTACTATAGAAAAGGCAATCCTCGGCGTATATAAAATTTGCGACAGTAAAAAATAATTTTTTGAAAAATTTACTTTAGAAAAGGCAATCCTCGGCGTATTTAAAATTTGCGACAGTAAAAAATTATTTTTTGACAAATTCACTATAGAAAAGGCAATCCTCGGCGTATTAAAAATTTGCGACCGTAAAAAATAATTTTTTGAGAAATTTACTATAGAAAAGGCAATCCTCGGCGTATTTAAAATTTGCGACAGTAAAAAATTCTTTTTTGAAAAATTTACTATAGAAAAGGCAATCCTCGGCGTATTTAAAATTTGCGACAGTAAAAAATTATTTTTTGAAAAATTTACTATAGAAAAGGCAATCCACGGCGTATTTAAAATTTGCGACAGTAAAAAATTATTTTTTGAAAAATTTACTATAGAAAAGGCAATCCTCGGCGTATTTAAAATTTGCGACAGTAAAAAATATTATTTTGACTAATTCACTATAGAAAAGGAAATCCTCGGCGTATTTAAAATTTGCGACTGTAAAAAATTATTTTTTGAAAAATTTACTATAGAAAAGGCAATCCTCGGCGTATTTAAAATTTGCGACAGTAAAAAATTATGTTTTGAAAAATTTACTATAGAAAAGGCAATCCTCGGCGTATTTAAAATTTGCGACAGTAAAAAATATTATTTTGACAAATTCACTATAGAAAAGGCAATCCTCGGCGTATTAAAAATTTGCGACCGTAAAAAATAATTTTTTGAGAAATTTACTATAGAAAAGGCAATCCTCGGCGTATTTAAAATTTGCGACAGTAAAAAATTCTTTTTTGAAAAATTTACTATAGAAAAGGCAATCCTCGGCGTATTTAAAATTTGCGACAGTAAAAAATTATTTTTTGAAAAATTTACTATAGAAAAGGCAATCCCCGACGTTTTTAAAATTTGCGACAGTAAAATGTTATTTTTTGCAAAATTTACTATAGAAAAGGCAATCCTCGGCGTATTTAAAATTTGCGACAGTAAAAAATTATTTTTTTAAAAATTTACTATAGAAAAGGCAATCCTCGGCGTATTTAAAATTTGCGACAGTAAAAAATTATTTTTTGGAAAATTTACTATAGAAAAGGCAATCCTCGGCGTATTTAAAATTAGCGACAGTAAAAAATTATTTTTTGAATAATTTACTATAGAAAATGCAATCCTCGGCGTATTTAAAATTTGCGACAATAAAAAATAATTTTTTGAAAAATTTACTATAGAAAAGGCAATCCCCGGCGTATTTAAAATTTGCGACAGTAAAAAATTATTTTTTGAAAAATTTACTATAGAAAAGGCAATCTTCGACGTATTTAAAATTTGCGACAGCAAAAAATTATTTTTTGAAAAATTTACTATGGAAAAGGCAATCCTCGGCGTATTTAAAATTTGCGACAGTAAAAAATTGTTTTTTGAAAAATTTACTATAGAAAAGGCAATCCTCGGCGTATTTAAAATTTGCGACAGTAAAAAACTATTTTTTGAAAAATTTACTATAGAAAAGGCAATCCTCGGCGTATTTAAAATTTGCGACAGTAAAAAATAATTTTTTGAAAAATTTATTATAGAAAAGGCAATCCTCGGCGTATTTAAAATTTGCGACAGTAAAAAATTATTTTTTGAAAAATTTACTATAAAAAATGCAATCCTCGGCGTATTTAAAATTTGCGACAGCAAAAAATTATTTTCTGAAAAATTTACTATGGAAAAGGCAATCCTCGGCGTATTTAAAATTTGCGACAGTAAAAAATTATTTTTTGAAAAATTTACTATAGAAAAGGCAATCCTCGGCGTATTTAAAATTTGCGACAGTAAAAAACTATTTTTTGAAAAATTTACTATAGAAAATGCAATCTTCGGCGTATTTAAAATTTGCGACAATAAAAAATTATTTTTTTAAAAATTTACTATAGAAAAGGCAGTCCTCGGCGTATTTAAAATTTGCGACAATAAAAAATTATTTTTTGAAAATTTTACTATAGAAAAGGCAATCTTCGGCGTATTTAAAACTTGCGACAGCAAAAAATTATTTTTTGAAAAATTTACTATGGAAAAGGCAATCCTCGGCGTATTTTTATAATTTGCGACAGTAACAAATTATTTTTTGAAAAATTTACTATAGAAAAGGCAATCCTCGGCGTATTTAAAATTTGCGACAGTAAAAAATTATTTTTTAAAAAATTTACTATAGAAAAGGCAATCCTCGGCGTATTTAAAATTTGCTACAGTAAAAAATTATTTTTTGAAAAATTTACTATAGAAAAGGCAATCCTCGTCGTATTTAAAATTTGCGACAGTAAATAATTATTTTTTGAAAAATTTACTATAGAAAGGAAATCCTCGGCGTATTTAAAATTTGCGACAGTAAAAAAATATTTTTTGAAAAATTTACTATAGAAAAGGCAATCCTCGGTGTATTTAAAATTTGCGACAGTAAAAAATAATTTTTTGAAAAATTTACTATAGAAAAGGCAATCCTCGGCGTATTTAAAATTTGCGACAATAAAAAATTATTTTTTGACAAATTTACTATAGAAAAGGCAATCTTCGGCGTATTTAAAATTTGCGACAGCAAAAAATTATTTCTTGAAAAATTTACTATGGAAAAGGCAATCCTCGGCGTATTTAAAATTTTCGACAGTAAAAAATTATTTTTTGAAAAATTTACTATAGAAAAGGCAATCCTCGGCGTATTTAAAATTTGCGACAGTAAAAAATTATTTTTTGAAAAATTGACTATAGAAAAGGCAATCCTCGGCGTATTTAAAATTTGCGACAGTAAAAAAATATTTTTTGAAAAATTTACTATAGAAAAGCCAATCCTCGGCGTATTTAAAATTTGCGACAGTAAAAAATTATTTTGTGAAAAATTTACTATAGAAAAGGCAATCCTCGGCGTATTTAAAATTTGCGACAGTAAAAAATTATTTTTTGAAAAATTTACTATAGAAAAGCCAATCCTCGGCGTATTTAAAATTTGCGACAGTAAAAAATTATTTTTTGAAAAATTTACTATAGAAAAGGCAATCCTCGGCGTATTTAAAATTTTCGACAATAAAAAATTATTTTTTGAAAAATTTACTATAGATAAGGCAATCCTCGGCGTATTTAAAATTTGCGACAGTAAAAAATAATTTTTTGAAAAATTTACTATAGAAAAGGCAATCCTCGGCGTATATAAAATTTGCGACAGTAAAAAATAATTTTTTGAAAAATTTACTATAGAAAAGGCAATCCTCGGCGTATTAAAAATTTGCGACCGTAAAAAATAATTTTTTGAGAAATTTACTATAGAAAAGGCAATCCTCGGCGTATTTAAAATTTGCGACAGTAAAAAATTCTTTTTTGAAAAATTTACTATAGAAAAGGCAATCCACGGCGTATTTAAAATTTGCGACAGTAAAAAATTATGTTTTGAAAAATTTACTATAGAAAAGGCAATCCTCGGCGTATTTAAAATTTGCGACAGTAAAAAATATTATTTTGACAAATTCACTATAGAAAAGGCAATCCTCGGCGTATTAAAAATTTGCGACCGTAAAAAATAATTTTTTGAGAAATTTACTATAGAAAAGGCAATCCTCGGCGTATTTAAAATTTGCGACAGTAAAAAATTCTTTTTTGAAAAATTTACTATAGAAAAGGCAATCCTCGGCGTATTTAAAATTTGCGACAGTAAAAAATTATTTTTTGAAAAATTTACTATAGAAAAGGCAATCCTCGGCGTATTTAAAATTTGCGACAGTAAAAAATATTATTTTGACTAATTCACTATAGAAAAGGAAATCCTCGGCGTATTTAAAATTTGCGACAGTAAAAAATATTATTTTGACAAATTCACTATAGAAAAGGCAATCCTCGGCGTATTAAAAATTTGCGACCGTAAAAAATAATTTTTTGAGAAATTTACTATAGAAAAGGCAATCCTCGGCGTATTTAAAATTTGCGACAGTAAAAAATATTATTTTGACAAATTCACTATAGAAAAGGCAATCCTCGGCGTATTAAAAATTTGCGACCGTAAAAAATAATTTTTTGAGAAATTTACTATAGAAAAGGCAATCCTCGGCGTATTTAAAATTTGCGACAGTAAAAAATTCTTTTTTGAAAAATTTACTATAGAAAAGGCAATCCTCGGCGTATTTAAAATTTGCGACAGTAAAAAATTATTTTTTGAAAAATTTACTATAGAAAAGGCAATCCTCGGCGTATTTAAAATTTGCGACAGTAAAAAATATTATTTTGACAAATTCACTATAGAAAAGGCAATCCTCGGCGTATTAAAAATTTGCGACCGCAAAAAATAATTTTTTGAGAAATTTACTATAGAAAAGGCAATCCTCGGCGTATTTAAAATTTGCGACAGTAAAAAATTCTTTTTTGAAAAATTTACTATAGAAAAGGCAATCCTCGGCGTATTTAAAATTTGCGACAGTAAAAAATAATTTTTTGAGAAATTTACTATAGAAAAGGCAATCCTCGGCGTATTTAAAATTTGCGACAGTAAAAAATTCTTTTTTGAAAAATTTACTATAGAAAAGGAAATCCTCGGCGTATTTAAAATTTGCGACAGTAAAAAATTATTTTTTGAAAAATTTACTATAGAAAAGGCAATCCTCGGCGTATTTAAAATTTGCGACAGTAAAAAATATTATTTTGACTAATTCACTATAGAAAAGGAAATCCTCGGCGTATTTAAAATTTGCGACTGTAAAAAATTATTTTTTGAAAAATTTACTATAGAAAAGGCAATCCTCGGCGTATTTAAAATTTGCGACAGTAAAAAATTATGTTTTGAAAAATTTACTATAGAAAAGGCAATCCTCGGCGTATTTAAAATTTGCGACAGTAAAAAATATTATTTTGACAAATTCACTATAGAAAAGGCAATCCTCGGCGTATTAAAAATTTGCGACCGTAAAATATAATTTTTTGAGAAATTTACTATAGAAAAGGCAATCCTCGGCGTATTTAAAATTTGCGACAGTAAAAAATTCTTTTTTGAAAAATTTACTATAGAAAAGGCAATCCTCGGCGTATTTAAAATTTGCGACAGTAAAAAATTATTTTTTGAAAAATTTACTATAGAAAAGGCAATCCCCGACGTTTTTAAAATTTGCGACAGTAAAATGTTATTTTTTGAAAAATTTACTATAGAAAAGGCAATCCTCGGCGTATTTAAAATTTGCGACAGTAAAAAATTATTTTTTTAAAAATTTACTATAGAAAAGGCAATCCTCGGCGTATTTAAAATTTGCGACAGTAAAAAATTATTTTTTGGAAAATTTACTATAGAAAAGGCAATCCTCGGCGTATTTAAAATTAGCGACAGTAAAAAATTATTTTTTGAATAATTTACTATAGAAAATGCAATCCTCGGCGTATTTAAAATTTGCGACAATAAAAAATTATTTTTTGAAAAATTTACTATAGAAAAGGCAATCCTCGGCGTATTTAAAATTTGCGACAGTAAAAAATTATTTTTTGAAAAATTTACTATAGAAAAGGCAATCTTCGACGTATTTAAAATTTGCGACAGCAAAAAATTATTTTTTGAAAAATTTACTATGGAAAAGGCAATCCTCGGCGTATTTAAAATTTGCGACAGTAAAAAATTGTTTTTTGAAAAATTTACTATAGAAAAGGCAATCCTCGGCGTATTTAAAATTTGCGACAGTAAAAAACTATTTTTTGAAATATTTACTATAGAAAAGGCAATCCTCGGCGTATTTAAAATTTGCGACAGTAAAAAATAATTTTTTGAAAAATTTATTATAGAAAAGGCAATCCTCGGCGTATTTAAAATTTGCGACAGTAAAAAATTATTTTTTGAAAAATTTACTATAGAAAATGCAATCCTCGGCGTATTTAAAATTTGCGACAGCAAAAAATTATTTTCTGAAAAATTTACTATGGAAAAGGCAATCCTCGGCGTATTTAAAATTTGCGACAGTAAAAAATTATTTTTTGAAAAATTTACTATAGAAAAGGCAATCCTCGGCGTATTTAAAATTTGCGACAGTAAAAAATAATTTTTTGAAAAATTTACTATAGAAAAGGCAATCCTCGGCGTATTTAAAATTTGCGACAGTAAAAAATAATTTTTTGAAAAATTTACTATAGAAAAGGCAATCCTCGGCGTATTTAAAATCTGCGACAGTAAAAAAATTTTTTTTGAAAAATTTACTATAGAAAAGGCAATCCTCGGCGTATTTAAAATTTGCGACAGTAAAAAAATATTTTTTGAAAAATTTACTATAGAAAAGGCAATCCTCGGCGTATTTAAAATTTGCGACAGTAAAATATTATTTTTTGGAAAATTTACTATAGAAAATGCAATCCTCGGCGTATTTAAAATTTGCGACAATAAAAAATTATTTTTTGAAAAATTTACTATAGAAAAGGCAATCCTCGGCGTATTTAAAATTTGCGACAGTAAAATGTTATTTTTTGAAAAATTTACTCTAGAAAAGGCAACCCTCGGCGTATTTAAAATTTGCGACAGTAAAAAATTATTTTTTGAAAAATTTACTATAGAAAAGGCAATCCTCGGCGTATTTAAAATTTGCGACAGTAAAAAACTATTTTTTGAAAAATTTACTATAGAAAATGCAATCTTCGGCGTATTTAAAATTTGCGACAATAAAAAATTATTTTTTTAAAAATTTACTATAGAAAAGGCAGTCCTCGGCGTATTTAAAATTTGCGACAATAAAAAATTATTTTTTGAAAAATTTACTATAGAAAAGGCAATCTTCGGCGTATTTAAAATTTGCGACAGCAAAAAATTATTTTTTGAAAAATTTACTATGGAAAAGGCAATCCTCGGCGTATTTTTATAATTTGCGACAGTAACAAATTATTTTTTGAAAAATTTACTATAGAAAAGGCAATCCTCGGCGTATTTAAAATTTGCGACAGTAAAAAATTATTTTTTGAAAAATTTACTATAGAAAAGGCAATCCTCGGCGTATTTAAAATTTGCTACAGTAAAAAATTATTTTTTGAAAAATTTACTATAGAAAAGGCAATCCTCGTCGTATTTAAAATTTGCGACAGTAAATAATTATTTTTTGAAAAATTTACTATAGAAAGGAAATCCTCGGCGTATTTAAAATTTGCGACAGTAAAAAAATATTTTTTGAAAAATTTACTATAGAAAAGGCAATCCTCGGTGTATTTAAAATTTGCGACAGTAAAAAATAATTTTTTGAAAAATTTACTATAGAAAAGGCAATCCTCGGCGTATTTAAAATTTGCGACAATAAAAAATTATTTTTTGAAAAATTTACTATAGAAAAGGCAATCTTCGGCGTATTTAAAATTTGCGACAGCAAAAAATTATTTCTTGAAAAATTTACTATGGAAAAGGCAATCCTCGGCGTATTTAAAATTTTCGACAGTAAAAAATTATTTTTTGAAAAATTTACTATAGAAAAGGCAATCCTCGGCGTATTTAAAATTTGCGACAGTAAAAAATTATTTTTTGAAAAATTGACTATAGAAAAGGCAATCCTCGGCGTATTTAAAATTTGCGACAGTAAAAAATTATTTTTTGAAAAATTTACTATAGAAAAGCCAATCCTCGGCGTATTTAAAATTTGCGACAGTAAAAAATTATTTTTTGAAAAATTGACTATAGAAAAGGCAATCCTCGGCGTATTTAAAATTTGCGACAGTAAAAAATTATTTTTTGAAAAATTTACTATAGAAAAGCCAATCCTCGGCGTATTTAAAATTTGCGACAGTAAAAAATTATTTTTTGAAAAATTTACTATAGAAAAGGCAATCCTCGGCGTATTTAAAATTTTCGACAATAAAAAATTATTTTTTGAAAAATTTACTATAGATAAGGCAATCCTCGGCGTATTTAAAATTTGCGACAGTAAAAAATAATTTTTTGAAAAATTTACTATAGAAAAGGCAATCCTCGGCGTATATAAATTTTGCGACAGTAAAAAATAATTTTTTGAAAAATTTACTATAGAAAAGGCAATCCTCGGCGTATTTAAAATTTGCGACAGTAAAAAATTATTTTTTGAAAAATTTACTATAGAAAAGGCAATCTTCGACGTATTTAAAATTTGCGACAGCAAAAAATTATTTTTTGAAAAATTTACTATGGAAAAGGCAATCCTCGGCGTATTTAAAATTTGCGACAGTAAAAAATTGTTTTTTGAAAAATTTACTATAGAAAAGGCAATCCTCGGCGTATTTAAAATTTGCGACAGTAAAAAACTATTTTTTGAAAAATTTACTATAGAAAAGGCAATCCTCGGCGTATTTAAAATTTGCGACAGTAAAAAATAATTTTTTGAAAAAATTTATTATAGAAAAGGCAATCCTCGGCGTATTTAAAATTTGCGACAGTAAAAAATTATTTTTTGAAAAATTTACTATAGAAAATGCAATCCTCGGCGTATTTAAAATTTGCGACAGCAAAAAATTATTTTCTGAAAAATTTACTATGGAAAAGGCAATCCTCGGCGTATTTAAAATTTGCGACAGTAAAAAATAATTTTTTGAAAAATTTACTATAGAAAAGGCAATCCTCGGCGTATTTAAAATTTGCGACAGTAAAAAATTATTTTTTGAAAAATTTACTATAGAAAAGGCAATCCTCGGCGTATTTAAAATTTGCGACAGTAAAAAAGAATTTTTTGAAAAATTTACTATAGAAAAGGCAATCCTCGGCGTATTTAAAATCTGCGACAGTAAAAAAATTTTTTTTGAAAAATTTACTATAGAAAAGGCAATCCTCGGCGTATTTAAAATTTGCGACAGTAAAAAAATATTTTTTGAAAAATTTACTATAGAAAAGGCAATCCTCGGCGTATTTAAAATTTGCGACAGTAAAATATTATTTTTTGGAAAATTTACTATAGAAAATGCAATCCTCGGCGTATTTAAAATTTGCGACAATAAAAAATTATTTTTTGAAAAATTTACTATAGAAAAGGCAATCCTCGGCGTATTTAAAATTTGCGACAGTAAAATGTTATTTTTTGAAAAATTTACTCTAGAAAAGGCAACCCTCGGCGTATTTAAAATTTGCGACAGTAAAAAATTATTTTTTGAAAAATTTACTATAGAAAAGGCAATCCTCGACGTATTTAAAATTTGCGACAGTAAAAAACTATTTTTTGAAAAATTTACTATAGAAAATGCAATCTTCGGCGTATTTAAAATTTGCGACAATAAAAAATTATTTTTTTAAAAATTTACTATAGAAAAGGCAGTCCTCGGCGTATTTAAAATTTGCGACAATAAAAAGTTATTTTTTGAAAAATTTACTATAGAAAAGGCAATCTTCGGCGTATTTAAAATTTGCGACAGCAAAAAATTATTTTTTGAAAAATTTACTATGGAAAAGGCAATCCTCGGCGTATTTTTATAATTTGCGACAGTAACAAATTATTTTTTGAAAAATTTACTATAGAAAAGGCAATCCTCGGCGTATTTAAAATTTGCGACAGTAAAAAATTATTTTTTGAAAAATTTACTATAGAAAAGGCAATCCTCGGCGTATTTAAAATTTGCTACAGTAAAAAATTATTTTTTGAAAAATTTACTATAGAAAAGGCAATCCTCGTCGTATTTAAAATTTGCGACAGTAAATAATTATTTTTTGAAAAATTTACTATAGAAAGGAAATCCTCGGCGTATTTAAAATTTGCGACAGTAAAAAAATATTTTTTGAAAAATTTACTATAGAAAAGGCAATCCTCGGTGTATTTAAAATTTGCGACAGTAAAAAATAATTTTTTGAAAAATTTACTATAGAAAAGGCAATCCTCGGCGTATTTAAAATTTGCGACAATAAAAAATTATTTTTTGAAAAATTTACTATAGAAAAGGCAATCTTCGGCGTATTTAAAATTTGCGACAGCAAAAAATTATTTCTTGAAAAATTTACTATGGAAAAGGCAATCCTCGGCGTATTTAAAATTTTCGACAGTAAAAAATTATTTTTTTAAAAATTTACTATAGAAAAGGCAATCCTCGGCGTATTTAAAATTTGCGACAGTAAAAAATTATTTTTTGAAAAATTGACTATAGAAAAGGCAATCCTCGGCGTATTTAAAATTTGCGACAGTAAAAAATTATTTTTTGAAAAATTTACTATAGAAAAGCCAATCCTCGGCGTATTTAAAATTTGCGACAGTAAAAAATTATTTTTTGAAAAATTGACTATAGAAAAGGCAATCCTCGGCGTATTTAAAATTTGCGACAGTAAAAAATTATTTTTTGAAAAATTTACTATAGAAAAGCCAATACTCGGCGTATTTAAAATTTGCGACAGTAAAAAATTATTTTTTGAAAAATTTACTATAGAAAAGGCAATCCTCGGCGTATTTAAAATTTTCGACAATGAAAAATTATTTTTTGAAAAATTTACTATAGATAAGGCAATCCTCGGCGTATTTAAAATTTGCGACAGTAAAAAATAATTTTTTGAAAAATTTACTATAGAAAAGGCAATCCTCGGCGTATATAAATTTTGCGACAGTAAAAAATAATTTTTTGAAAAATTTACTATAGAAAAGGCAATCCTCGGCGTATTTAAAATTTGCGACAGTAAAAAATTATTTTTTGAAAAATTTACTATAGAAAAGGCAATCCTCGGCGTATTTAAAATTTGCGACAGTAAAAAATTATTTTTTGAAAAATTTACTATAGAAAAGGCAATCCTCGGCGTATTTAAAATTTTCGACAATAAAAAATTCTTTTTTGAAAAATTTACTATAGAAAAGGCAATCCTCGGCGTATTTAAAATTTGCGACAGTAAAAAATTATTTTTTGAAAAATTTACTATAGAAAAGGCAATCCACGGCGTATTTAAAATTTGCGACAGTAAAAAATTATTTTTTGAAAAATTTACTATAGAAAAGGCAATCCTCGGCGTATTTAAAATTTGCGACAGTAAAAAATTATTTTTTGAAAAATTTACTATAGAAAAGGCAATCCTCGGCGTATTTAAAATTTGCGACAGTAAAAAATTATTTTTTGAAAAATTTACTATAGAAAACGCAATCCTCGGCGTATTTAAAATTTGCGGCAATAAAAAATTATTTTTTGAAAAATTTACTATAGAAAAGGCAATCCTGGGCGTATTTAAAATTTGCGACAGTAAAAAATTATTTTTTGAAAAATTTACTATAGAAAAGGCATTCCTCGGCGTATTTAAAATTTGCGACAGCAAAAACTAATTTTTTGAAAAATTTACTATAGAAAAGGCAATCCTGGGCGTATTTAAAATTTGCGACAGTAAAAAATTATTTTTTGAAAAATTTACTATAGAAAAGGCAATCCTCGGCGTATTTAAAATTTGCGACAGTAAAAAATTATTTTTTGAAAATTTACTATGCAAAAGGCAATCCTCGGCGTATTTAAAATTTGCGACAGTAAAAAATTATTTTTTGAAAAATTTACTATAGAAAAGGCAATCCTGGGCGTATTTAAAATTAGCGACAGTAAAAAATTATTTTTTGAAAAATTTACTATATAAAATGCAATCCTCGACGTATTTAAAATTTGCGACAATAAAAAATTATTTTTTGAAAAATTTACTATAGAAAAGGCAATCCTCGGCGTATTTAAAATTTGCTACAGTAAAAAATTATTTTTTGAAAAGTTTACTATAGAAAAGGCAATCCTCGACGTTTTTAAAATTTGCGACAGTAAAATGTTATTTTTTGAAAAATTTACTATAGAAAAGGCAATCCTCGGCGTATTTAAACTTTGCGACAGTAAAAAATTATTTTTTTAAAAATTTACTATAGAAAAGGCAATCCTCGGCGTATTTAAAATTTGCGACAGTAAAAAATTATTTTTTGGAAAATTTACTATAGAAAAGGCAATCCTCGGCGTATTTAAAATTAGCGACAGTAAAAAATTATTTTTTGAAAAATTTACTATAGAAAATGCAATCCTCGGCGTATTTAAAATTTGCGACAATAAAAAATTATTTTTTGAAAAATTTACTATAGAAAAGGCAATCCTCGGCGTATTTAAAATTTGCGACAGTAAAAAATTATTTTTTGAAAAATTTACTATAGAAAAGGCAATCTTCGACGTATTTAAAATTTGCGACAGCAAAAAATTATTTTTTGAAAAATTTACTATGGAAAAGGCAATCCTCGGCGTATTTAAAATTTGCGACAGTAAAAAATTGTTTTTTGAAAAATTTACTATAGAAAAGGCAATCCTCGGCGTATTTAAAATTTGCGACAGTAAAAAACTATTTTTTGAAAAATTTACTATAGAAAAGGCAATCCTCGGCGTATTTAAAATTTGCGACAGTAAAAAATAATTTTTTGAAAAATTTATTATAGAAAAGGCAATCCTCGGCGTATTTAAAATTTGCGACAGTAAAAAATTATTTTTTGAAAAATTTACTATAGAAAATGCAATCCTCGGCGTATTTAAAATTTGCGACAGCAAAAAATTATTTTCTGAAATATTTACTATGGAAAAGGCAATCCTCGGCGTATTTAAAATTTGCGACAGTAAAAAATTATTTTTTGAAAAATTTACTATAGAAAAGGCAATCCTCGGCGTATTTAAAATTTGCGACAGTAAAAAATTATTTTTTGAAAAATTTACTATAGAAAAGGCAATCCTCGGCGTATTTAAAATTTGCGACAGTAAATAATAATTTTTTGAAAAATTTACTATAGAAAAGGCAATCCACGGCGTATTTAAAATCTGCGACAGTAAAAAATTATTTTTTGAAAAATTTACTATAGAAAAGGCAATCCTCGGCGTATTTAAAATTTGCGACAGTAAAAAAATATTTTTTGAAAAATTTACTATAGAAAAGGCAATCCTCGGCCTATTTAAAATTTGCGACAGTAAAAAATTATTTTTTGAAAAATTTACTATAGAAAATGCAATCCTCGGCGTATTTAAAATTTGCGACAATAAAAAAATATTTTTTGAAAAATTTACTATAGAAAAGGCAATCCTCGGCGTATTTAAAATTTGCGACAGTAAAATGTTATTTTTGAAAAATTTACTCTAGAAAAGGCAATCCTCGGCGTATTTAAAATTTGCGACAGTAAAATATTATTTTTTGAAAAATTTACTATAGAAAAGGCAATCCTCGGCGTATTTAAAATTTGCGACAGTAAAAAACTATTTTTTGAAAAATTTACTATAGAAAATGCAATCTTCGGCGTATTTAAAATTTGCGACAATAAAAAATTATTTTTTTAAAAATTTACTATAAAAAGGCAGTCCTCGGCGTATTTAAAATTTGCGACAATAAAAAATTATTTTTTGAAAAATTTAAAATAGAAAAGGCAATCTTCGGCGTATTTAAAATTTGCGACAGCAAAAAATTATTTTTTGAAAAATTTACTATGGAAAAGGCAATCCTCGGCGTATTTAAAATTTGCGACAGTAACAAATTATTTTTTGAAAAATTTACTATAGAAAAGGCAATCCTCGGCGTATTTAAAATTTGCGACAGTAAAAAATTATTTTTTGAAAAATTTACTATAGAAAAGGCAATCCTCGGCGTATTTAAAATTTGCGACAATAAAAAATTATTTTTTGAAAAATTTACTATAGAAAAGGCAATCTTCGGCGTATTTAAAATTTGCGACAGCAAAAAATTATTTTTTGAAAAATTTACTATGGAAAAGGCAATCCTCGGCGTATTTAAAATTTTCGACAGTAAAAAATTATTTTTTGAAAAATTTACTATAGAAAAGGCAATCCTCGGCGTATTTAAAATTTGCGACAGTAAAAAATTATTTTTTGAAAAATTTACTATAGAAAAGGCAATCCTCGGCGTATTTAAAATTTGCTACAGTAAATAATTATTTTTTGAAAAATTTACTATAGAAAAGGCAAACCTCGTCGTATTTAAAATTTGCGACAGTAAATAATTATTTTTTGAAAAATTTACTATAGAAAAGGAAATCCTCGGCGTATTTAAAATTTGCGACAGTAAAAAATATTTTTTGAAAAATTTACTATAGAAAAGGCAATCCTCGGCGTATTTAAAATTTGCGACAGTAAAAAATAATTTTTTGAAAAATTTACTATAGAAAAGGCAATCCTCGGCGTATTTAAAATTTGCGACCGTAAAAAATAATTTTTTGAGAAATTTACTATAGAAAAGGCAATCCTCGGCGTATTTAAAATTTGTGACAGTAAAAATTATTTTTTGAAAAATTTACTATAGAAAAGCCAATCCTCGGCGTATTTAAAATTTGCGGCAATAAAAAATTATTTTTTGAAAAATTTACTATAGAAAAGGCTATCCTGGGCGTATTTAAAATTTGCGACAGTAAAAAATTATTTTTTGAAAAATTTACTATAGAAAAGGCATTCCTCGGCGTATTTAAAATTTGCGACAGCAAAAACTAATTTTTTGAAAAATTTACTATAGAAAAGGCAATCCTGGGCGTATTTAAAATTTGCGACAGTAAAAAATTATTTTTTGAAAAATTTACTATAGAAAAGGCAATCCTCGGCGTATTTAAAATTTGCGACAGTAAAAAATTATTTTTTGAAAATTTACTATGCAAAAGGCAATCCTCGGCGTATTTAAAATTTGCGACAGTAAAAAATTATTTTTTGAAAAATTTACTATAAAAAGGCAATCCTGGGCGTATTTAAAATTTGCGACAGTAAAAAATTATTTTTGGAAAAATTTACTATAGAAAATGCAATCCTCGACGTATTTAAAATTTGCGACAATAAAAAATTATTTTTTGAAAAATTTACTATAGAAAAGGCAATCCTCGGCGTATTTAAAATTTGCTACAGTAAAAAATTATTTTTTGAAAAGTTTACTATAGAAAAGGCAATCCTCGACGTTTTTAAAATTTGCGACAGTAAAATGTTATTTTTTGAAAAATTTACTATAGAAAAGGCAATCCTCGGCGTATTTAAAATTTGCGACAGTAAAAAATTATTTTTTTAAAAATTTACTATAGAAAAGGCAATCCTCGGCGTATTTAAAATTTGCGACAGTAAAAAATTATTTTTTGGAAAATTTACTATAGAAAAGGCAATCCTCGGCGTATTTAAAATTAGCGACAGTAAAAAATTATTTTTTGAAAAATTTACTATAGAAAATGCAATCCTCGGCGTATTTAAAATTTGCGACAATAAAAAATTATTTTTTAAAAAATTTACTATAGAAAAGGCAATCCTCGGCGTATTTAAAATTTGCGACAGTAAAAAATTATTTTTTGAAAAATTTACTATAGAAAAGGCAATCTTCGACGTATTTAAAATTTGCGACAGCAAAAAATTATTTTTTGAAAAATTTACTATGGAAAAGGCAATCCTCGGCGTATTTAAAATTTGCGACAGTAAAAAATTGTTTTTTGAAAAATTTACTATAGAAAAGGCAATCCTCGGCGTATTTAAAATTTGCGACAGTAAAAAACTATTTTTTGAAAAATTTACTATAGAAAAGGCAATCCTCGGCGTATTTAAAATTTGCGACAGTAAAAAATAATTTTTTGAAAAATTTATTATAGAAAAGGCAATCCTCGGCGTATTTAAAATTTGCGACGGTAAAAAATTATTTTTTGAAAAATTTACTATAGAAAATGCAATCCTCGGCGTATTTAAAATTTGCGACAGCAAAAAATTATTTTCTGAAAAATTTACTATGGAAAAGGCAATCCTCGGCGTATTTAAAATTTGCGACAGTAAAAAATAATTTTTTGAAAAATTTACTATAGAAAAGGCAATCCTCGGCGTATTTAAAATTTGCGACAGTAAAAAATTATTTTTTGAAAAATTTACTATAGAAAAGGCAATCCTCGGCGTATTTAAAATTTGCGACAGTAAATAATAATTTTTTGAAAAATTTACTATAGAAAAGGCAATCCACGGCGTATTTAAAATCTGCGACAGTAAAAAATTATTTTTTGAAAAATTTACTATAGAAAAGGCAATCCTCGGCGTATTTAAAATTTGCGACAGTAAAAAAATATTTTTTGAAAAATTTACTATAGAAAAGGCAATCCTCGACGTATTTAAAATTTGCGACAGTAAAAAATTATTTTTTGAAAAATTTACTATAGAAAATGCAATCCTCGGCGTATTTAAAATTTGCGACAATAAAAAATTATTTTTTGAAAAATTTACTATAGAAAAGGCAATCCTCGGCGTATTTAAAATTTGCGACAGTAAAATGTTATTTTTTGAAAAATTTACTCTAGAAAAGGCAATCCTCGGCGTATTTAAAATTTGCGACAGTAAAAAATTATTTTTTGAAAAATTTACTATAGAAAAGGCAATCCTCGGAGTATTTAAAATTTGCGACAGTAAAAAATTATTTTTTGAAAAATTTACTATAGAAAAGGCAATCCTCGGCGTATTTAAAATTGGCGACAGTAAAAAACTATTTTTTGAAAAATTTACTATAGAAAATGCAATCTTCGGCGTATTTAAAATTTGCGACAATAAAAAATTATTTTTTTAAAAATTTACTATAGAAAAGGCAGTCCTCGGCGTATTTAAAATTTGCGACAATAAAAAATTATTTTTTGAAAAATTTACTATAGAAAAGGCAATCTTCGGCGTATTTAAAATTTGCGACAGCAAAAAATTATTTTTTGAAAAATTTACTATGGAAAAGGCAATCCTCGGCGTATTTAAAATTTGCGACAGTAACAAATTATTTTTTGAAAAATTTACTATAGAAAAGGCAATCCTCGGCGTATTTAAAATTTGCGACAGTAAAAAATTATTTTTTGAAAAATTTACTATAGAAAAGGCAATCCTCGGCGTATTTAAAATTTGCGACAATAAAAAATTATTTTTTGAAAAATTTACTATAGAAAAGGCAATCTTCGGCGTATTTAAAATTTGCGACAGCAAAAAATTATTTTTTGAAATATTTACTATGGAAAAGGCAATCCTCGGCGTATTTAAAATTTTCGACAGTAAAAAATTATTTTTTGAAAAATTTACTATAGAAAAGGCAATCCTCGGCGTATTTAAAATTTGCGACAGTAAAAAATTATTTTTTGAAAAATTTACTATAGAAAAGGCAATCCTCGGCGAATGTAAAATTTGCTACAGTAAAAAATTATTTTTTGAAAAATTTACTATAGAAAAGGCAAACCTCGTCGTATTTAAAATTTGCGACAGTAAATAATTATTTTTTGAAAAATTTACTATAGAAAAGGAAATCCTCGGCGTATTTAAAATTTGCGACAGTAAAAAATATTTTTTGAAAAATTTACTATAGAAAAGGCAATCCTCGGCGTATTTAAAATTTGCGACAGTAAAAAATAATTTTTTGAAAAATTTACTATAGAAAAGGCAATCCTCGGCGTATTTAAAATTTGCGACCGTAAAAAATAATTTTTTGAGAAATTTACTATAGAAAAGGCAATCCTCGGCGTATTTAAAATTTGCGACAGTAAAAAATAATTTTTTGAAAAATTTACTATAGAAAAGCCAATCCTCGGCGTATTTAAAATTTGCGACAGTAAAAAATTATTTTTTGAAAAATTTACTATAGAAAAGGCAATCCTCGGCGTATTTAAAATTTTCGACAATAAAAAATTATTTTTTGAAAAATTTACTATAGAAAAGGCAATCCTCGGCGTATTTAAAATTTGCGACAGTAAAAAATTATTTTTTGAAAAATTTACTATAGAAAAGGCAATCCTCGGCGTATTTAAAATTTGCGACAGTAAAAAATTATTTTTTGAAAAATTTACTATAGAAAAGGCAATCCTCGGCGTATTTAAAATTTGCGACAATAAAAAATTATTTTTTGAAAATTTTACTATAGAAAAGGCAATCCTCGGCGTATAGTAAAAAATTATTTTTTGAAAATTTGCTATAGTAAGGGCAATCCTCGGCGTATTTAAAATTTGCTACAGTAAAAAATTATTTTTTGAAAAATTTACTATAGAAAAGGCAATCCTGGGCGTATTTAAAATTTACGACAGTAAAAAATTATTTTTTGAAAAATTTACTATAGAAAAGGCAATCCTCGGCGTATTTAAAATTTGCGACAGCAAAAACTTATTTTTTGAAAAATTTACTATAGAAAAGGCAATCCTGGGCGTATTTAAAATTTGCGACAGTAAAAAATTATTTTTTGAAAAACTTACTATAGAAAAGGCAATCCTCGGCGTATTTAAAATTTGCGACAGTAAAAAATTATTTTTTGAAAAATTTACTATGGAAAAGGCAATCCTCGGCGTATTTAAAATTTGCGACAGTAAAAAATAATTTTTTGAAAAATTTACTATAGAAAAGGCAATCCTCGGCGTATTTAAAATTTGCGACAGTAAAAATTATTTTTTGACAAATTCGCTATAGAAAAGGCAATCCTCGGCGTATTAAAAATTATCGACCGTAGAAAATAATTTTTTGAGAAATTTACTATAGAAAAGGCAATCCTCGGCGTTTTAAAATTTGCGACAGTAAAAAATTATTTTTTGAAAAATTTACTATAGAAAAGGCAATCCTCGGCGTATTTAAAATTTGCGACAGTAAAAAATTATTTTTTGAAAAATTTACTATAGAAAAGGCAATCCTCGGCGTATTTAAAATTTGCGACAATAAAAAATGATTTTTTGAAAAATTTACTATAGAAAAGGCAATCCTCGGCGTATAGTAAAAAATTATTTTTTGAAAAATTTGCTATATAAAAGGCAATCCTCGGCGTATTTAAAATTTGCGACAGTTAAAAATTATTTTTTGAAAAATTTACTATAGAAAAGGCAATCCTCGGCGTATTTAAAATTTGCGACAGTAAAAAATTATTTTTTGAAAAATTTACTATAGAAAAGGCAATCCTCGGCGTATTTAAAATTTGCCACAGTAAAAAATTATTTTTTGAAAAATTTACTATAGAAAAGGCAATCCTCGGCGTATTTAAAATTTGCGACAATAAAAAATTATTTTATGAAAAATTTACTATAGAAAAGGCAATCCTCGGCGTATAGTAAAAAATTATTTTTTGAAAAATTTGCTATAGTAAAGGCAATCCTCGGCGTATTTAAAATTTGCTACAGTAAAAAATTATTTTTTGAAAAATTTACTATAGAAAAGGCAATCCTGGGCGTATTTAAAATTTGCGACAGTAAAAAATTATTTTTTGAAAAATTTACTATAGAAAAGGCAATCCTCGGCGTATTTAAAATTTGCGACAGCAAAAACTTATTTTTTGAAAAATTTACTATAGAGAAGGCAATCCTGGGCGTATTTAAAATTTGCGACAGTAAAAAATTATTTTTTGAAAAACTTACTATAGAAAAGGCAATCCTCGGCGTATTTAAAATTTGCGACAGTAAAAAATTATTTTTTGAAAATTTACTATGCAAAAGGCAATCCTCGGCGTATTTAAAATTTGCGACAGTAAAAAATTATTTTTTGAAAAATTTACTATAGAAAAGGCAATCCTGGGCGTATTTAAAATTTGCGACAGTAAAAAATTATTTTTTGAAAAATTTACTATAGAAAAGGCAATCCTGGGCGTATTTAAAATTTGCGACAGTAAAAAATTATTTTTTGAAAAATTTACTATAGAAAATGCAATCCCAGACGTTTTTAAAATTTGCGACAGTAAAATGTTATTTTTTGAAAAATTTACTATAGAAAAGGCAATCCTCGGCGTATTTAAAATTTGCGACAGTAAAAAATTATTTTTTGAAAAATTTACTATAGAAAAGGCAATCCTCGGCGTATTTAAAATTTGCGACAGTAAAAAATTATTTTTTGAAAATTTACTATGCAAAAGGCAATCCTCGGCGTATTTAAAATTTGCGACAGTAAAAAATTATTTTTGAAAAGTTTACTATAGAAAAGGCAATCCTCGGCGTATTTAAAATTTGCGACAGCAAAAACTTATTTTTTGAAAAATTTACTATAGAAAAGGCAATCCTGGGCGTATTTAAAATTTGCGACAGTAAAAAATTATTTTTTGAAAAATTTACTATAGAAAAGGCAATCCTCGGCGTATTTAAAATTTGCGACAGTAAAAAATTATTTTTTGAAAATTTACTATGCAAAAGGCAATCCTCGGCGTATTTAAAATTTGCGACAGTAAAAAATTATTTTTTGAAAAATTTACTATAGAAAAGGCAATCCTGGGCGTATTTAAAATTTGCGACAGTAAAAAATTATTTTTTGAAAAATTTACTATAGAAAATGCAATCCTCGACGTATTTAAAATTTGCGACAATAAAAAATTATTTTTTGAAAAATTTACTATAGAAAAGGCAATCCTCGGCGTATTTAAAATTTGCTACAGTAAAAAATTATTTTTTGAAAAGTTTACTATAGAAAAGGCAATCCCCGACGTTTTTAAAATTTGCGACAGTAGAATGTTATTTTTTGAAAAATTTACTATAGAAAAGGCAATCTTCGGCGTATTTAAAATTTGCGACAGTAAAAAATTATTTTTTTAAAAATTTACTATAGAAAAGGCAATCCTCGGCGTATTTAAAATTTGCGACAGTAAAAAATTATTTTTTGGAAAATTTACTATAGAAAAGGCAATCCTCGGCGTATTTAAAATTAGCGACAGTAAAAAATTATTTTTTGAATAATTTACTATAGAAAATGCAATCCTCGGCGTATTTAAAATTTGCGACAATAAAAAATTATTTTTTGAAAAATTTACTATAGAAAAGGCAATCCTCGGCGTATTTAAAATTTGCGACAGTAAAAAATTATTTTTTGAAAAATTTACTATAGAAAAGGCAATCTTCGACGTATTTAAAATTTGCGACAGCAAAAAATTATTTTTTGAAAAATTTACTATGGAAAAGGCAATCCTCGGCGTATTTAAAATTTGCGACAGTAAAAAATTGTTTTTTGAAAAATTTACTATAGAAAAGGCAATCCTCGGCGTATTTAAAATTTGCGACAGTAAAAAACTTTTTTTTGAAAAATTTACTATAGAAAAGGCAATCCTCGGCGTATTTAAAATTTGCGACAGTAAAAAATAATTTTTTGAAAAATTTATTATAGAAAAGGCAATCCTCGGCGTATTTAAAATTTGCGACAGTAAAAAATTATTTTTTGAAAAATTTACTATAGAAAATGCAATCCTCGGCGTATTTAAAATTTGCGACAGCAAAAAATTATTTTCTGAAAAATTTACTATGGAAAAGGCAATCCTCGGCGTATTTAAAATTTGCGACAGTAAAAAATTATTTTTTGAAAAATTTACTATAGAAAAGGCAATCCTCGGCGTATTTAAAATTTGCGACAGTAAAAAATTATTTTTTGAAAAATTTACTATAGAAAAGGCAATCCTCGGCGTATTTAAAATTTGCGACAGTAAAAAATAATTTTTTGAAAAATTTACTATAGAAAAGGCAATCCTCGGCGTATTTAAAATCTGCGACAGTAAAAAAATTTTTTTTGAAAAATTTACTATAGAAAAGGCAATCCTCGGCGTATTTAAAATTTGCGACAGTAAAAAAATATTTTTTGAAAAATTTACTCTAGAAAAGGCAATCCTCGGCGTATTTAAAATTTGCGACAGTAAAAAATTATTTTTTGAAAAATTTACTATAGAAAAGGCAATCCTCGGAGTATTTAAAATTTGCGACAGTAAAAAATTATTTTTTGAAAAATTTACTATAGAAAAGGCAATCCTCGGCGTATTTAAAATTGGCGACAGTAAAAAACTATTTTTTGAAAAATTTACTATAGAAAATGCAATCTTCGGCGTATTTAAAATTTGCGACAATAAAAAATTATTTTTTTAAAAATTTACTATAGAAAAGGCAGTCCTCGGCGTATTTAAAATTTGCGACAATAAAAAATTATTTTTTGAAAAATTTACTATAGAAAAGGCAATCTTCGGCGTATTTAAAATTTGCGACAGCAAAAAATTATTTTTTGAAAAATTTACTATGGAAAAGGCAATCCTCGGCGTATTTAAAATTTGCGACAGTAACAAATTATTTTTTGAAAAATTTACTATAGAAAAGGCAATCCTCGGCGTATTTAAAATTTGCGACAGTAAAAAATTATTTTTTGAAAAATTTACTATAGAAAAGGCAATCCTCGGCGTATTTAAAATTTGCGACAATAAAAAATTATTTTTTGAAAAATTTACTATAGAAAAGGCAATCTTCGGCGTATTTAAAATTTGCGACAGCAAAAAATTATTTTTTGAAATATTTACTATGGAAAAGGCAATCCTCGGCGTATTTAAAATTTTCGACAGTAAAAAATTATTTTTTGAAAAATTTACTATAGAAAAGGCAATCCTCGGCGTATTTAAAATTTGCGACAGTAAAAAATTATTTTTTGAAAAATTTACTATAGAAAAGGCAATCCTCGGCGAATGTAAAATTTGCTACAGTAAAAAATTATTTTTTGAAAAATTTACTATAGAAAAGGCAAACCTCGTCGTATTTAAAATTTGCGACAGTAAATAATTATTTTTTGAAAAATTTACTATAGAAAAGGAAATCCTCGGCGTATTTAAAATTTGCGACAGTAAAAAATATTTTTTGAAAAATTTACTATAGAAAAGGCAATCCTCGGCGTATTTAAAATTTGCGACAGTAAAAAATAATTTTTTGAAAAATTTACTATAGAAAAGGCAATCCTCGGCGTATTTAAAATTTGCGACCGTAAAAAATAATTTTTTGAGAAATTTACTATAGAAAAGGCAATCCTCGGCGTATTTAAAATTTGCGACAGTAAAAAATAATTTTTTGAAAAATTTACTATAGAAAAGCCAATCCTCGGCGTATTTAAAATTTGCGACAGTAAAAAATTATTTTTTGAAAAATTTACTATAGAAAAGGCAATCCTCGGCGTATTTAAAATTTTCGACAATAAAAAATTATTTTTTGAAAAATTTACTATAGAAAAGGCAATCCTCGGCGTATTTAAAATTTGCGACAGTAAAAAATTATTTTTTGAAAAATTTACTATAGAAAAGGCAATCCTCGGCGTATTTAAAATTTGCGACAGTAAAAAATTATTTTTTGAAAAATTTACTATAGAAAAGGCAATCCTCGGCGTATTTAAAATTTGCGACAATAAAAAATTATTTTTTGAAAATTTTACTATAGAAAAGGCAATCCTCGGCGTATAGTAAAAAATTATTTTTTGAAAATTTGCTATAGTAAGGGCAATCCTCGGCGTATTTAAAATTTGCTACAGTAAAAAATTATTTTTTGAAAAATTTACTATAGAAAAGGCAATCCTGGGCGTATTTAAAATTTACGACAGTAAAAAATTATTTTTTGAAAAATTTACTATAGAAAAGGCAATCCTCGGCGTATTTAAAATTTGCGACAGCAAAAACTTATTTTTTGAAAAATTTACTATAGAAAAGGCAATCCTGGGCGTATTTAAAATTTGCGACAGTAAAAAATTATTTTTTGAAAAACTTACTATAGAAAAGGCAATCCTCGGCGTATTTAAAATTTGCGACAGTAAAAAATTATTTTTTGAAAAATTTACTATGGAAAAGGCAATCCTCGGCGTATTTAAAATTTGCGACAGTAAAAAATAATTTTTTGAAAAATTTACTATAGAAAAGGCAATCCTCGGCGTATTTAAAATTTGCGACAGTAAAAATTATTTTTTGACAAATTCGCTATAGAAAAGGCAATCCTCGGCGTATTAAAAATTATCGACCGTAGAAAATAATTTTTTGAGAAATTTACTATAGAAAAGGCAATCCTCGGCGTTTTAAAATTTGCGACAGTAAAAAATTATTTTTTGAAAAATTTACTATAGAAAAGGCAATCCTCGGCGTATTTAAAATTTGCGACAGTAAAAAATTATTTTTTGAAAAATTTACTATAGAAAAGGCAATCCTCGGCGTATTTAAAATTTGCGACAATAAAAAATGATTTTTTGAAAAATTTACTATAGAAAAGGCAATCCTCGGCGTATAGTAAAAAATTATTTTTTGAAAAATTTGCTATATAAAAGGCAATCCTCGGCGTATTTAAAATTTGCGACAGTTAAAAATTATTTTTTGAAAAATTTACTATAGAAAAGGCAATCCTCGGCGTATTTAAAATTTGCGACAGTAAAAAATTATTTTTTGAAAAATTTACTATAGAAAAGGCAATCCTCGGCGTATTTAAAATTTGCCACAGTAAAAAATTATTTTTTGAAAAATTTACTATAGAAAAGGCAATCCTCGGCGTATTTAAAATTTGCGACAATAAAAAATTATTTTATGAAAAATTTACTATAGAAAAGGCAATCCTCGGCGTATAGTAAAAAATTATTTTTTGAAAAATTTGCTATAGTAAAGGCAATCCTCGGCGTATTTAAAATTTGCTACAGTAAAAAATTATTTTTTGAAAAATTTACTATAGAAAAGGCAATCCTGGGCGTATTTAAAATTTGCGACAGTAAAAAATTATTTTTTGAAAAATTTACTATAGAAAAGGCAATCCTCGGCGTATTTAAAATTTGCGACAGCAAAAACTTATTTTTTGAAAAATTTACTATAGAGAAGGCAATCCTGGGCGTATTTAAAATTTGCGACAGTAAAAAATTATTTTTTGAAAAACTTACTATAGAAAAGGCAATCCTCGGCGTATTTAAAATTTGCGACAGTAAAAAATTATTTTTTGAAAATTTACTATGCAAAAGGCAATCCTCGGCGTATTTAAAATTTGCGACAGTAAAAAATTATTTTTTGAAAAATTTACTATAGAAAAGGCAATCCTGGGCGTATTTAAAATTTGCGACAGTAAAAAATTATTTTTTGAAAAATTTACTATAGAAAAGGCAATCCTGGGCGTATTTAAAATTTGCGACAGTAAAAAATTATTTTTTGAAAAATTTACTATAGAAAATGCAATCCCAGACGTTTTTAAAATTTGCGACAGTAAAATGTTATTTTTTGAAAAATTTACTATAGAAAAGGCAATCCTCGGCGTATTTAAAATTTGCGACAGTAAAAAATTATTTTTTGAAAAATTTACTATAGAAAAGGCAATCCTCGGCGTATTTAAAATTTGCGACAGTAAAAAATTATTTTTTGAAAATTTACTATGCAAAAGGCAATCCTCGGCGTATTTAAAATTTGCGACAGTAAAAAATTATTTTTGAAAAGTTTACTATAGAAAAGGCAATCCTCGGCGTATTTAAAATTTGCGACAGCAAAAACTTATTTTTTGAAAAATTTACTATAGAAAAGGCAATCCTGGGCGTATTTAAAATTTGCGACAGTAAAAAATTATTTTTTGAAAAATTTACTATAGAAAAGGCAATCCTCGGCGTATTTAAAATTTGCGACAGTAAAAAATTATTTTTTGAAAATTTACTATGCAAAAGGCAATCCTCGGCGTATTTAAAATTTGCGACAGTAAAAAATTATTTTTTGAAAAATTTACTATAGAAAAGGCAATCCTGGGCGTATTTAAAATTTGCGACAGTAAAAAATTATTTTTTGAAAAATTTACTATAGAAAATGCAATCCTCGACGTATTTAAAATTTGCGACAATAAAAAATTATTTTTTGAAAAATTTACTATAGAAAAGGCAATCCTCGGCGTATTTAAAATTTGCTACAGTAAAAAATTATTTTTTGAAAAGTTTACTATAGAAAAGGCAATCCCCGACGTTTTTAAAATTTGCGACAGTAGAATGTTATTTTTTGAAAAATTTACTATAGAAAAGGCAATCTTCGGCGTATTTAAAATTTGCGACAGTAAAAAATTATTTTTTTAAAAATTTACTATAGAAAAGGCAATCCTCGGCGTATTTAAAATTTGCGACAGTAAAAAATTATTTTTTGGAAAATTTACTATAGAAAAGGCAATCCTCGGCGTATTTAAAATTAGCGACAGTAAAAAATTATTTTTTGAATAATTTACTATAGAAAATGCAATCCTCGGCGTATTTAAAATTTGCGACAATAAAAAATTATTTTTTGAAAAATTTACTATAGAAAAGGCAATCCTCGGCGTATTTAAAATTTGCGACAGTAAAAAATTATTTTTTGAAAAATTTACTATAGAAAAGGCAATCTTCGACGTATTTAAAATTTGCGACAGCAAAAAATTATTTTTTGAAAAATTTACTATGGAAAAGGCAATCCTCGGCGTATTTAAAATTTGCGACAGTAAAAAATTGTTTTTTGAAAAATTTACTATAGAAAAGGCAATCCTCGGCGTATTTAAAATTTGCGACAGTAAAAAACTTTTTTTTGAAAAATTTACTATAGAAAAGGCAATCCTCGGCGTATTTAAAATTTGCGACAGTAAAAAATAATTTTTTGAAAAATTTATTATAGAAAAGGCAATCCTCGGCGTATTTAAAATTTGCGACAGTAAAAAAATTATTTTTTGAAAAATTTACTATAGAAAATGCAATCCTCGGCGTATTTAAAATTTGCGACAGCAAAAAAATTATTTTCTGAAAAATTTACTATGGAAAAGGCAATCCTCGGCGTATTTAAAATTTGCGACAGTAAAAAATTATTTTTTGAAAAATTTACTATAGAAAAGGCAATCCTCGGCGTATTTAAAATTTGCGACAGTAAAAAATTATTTTTTGAAAAATTTACTATAGAAAAGGCAATCCTCGGCGTATTTAAAATTTGCGACAGTAAAAAATAATTTTTTGAAAAATTTACTATAGAAAAGGCAATCCTCGGCGTATTTAAAATCTGCGACAGTAAAAAAATTTTTTTTGAAAAATTTACTATAGAAAAGGCAATCCTCGGCGTATTTAAAATTTGCGACAGTAAAAAAATATTTTTGAAAAATTTACTATAGAAAAGGCAATCCTCGGCGTATTTAAAATTTGCGACAGTAAAATATTATTTTTTGGAAAATTTACTATAGAAAATGCAATCCTCGGCGTATTTAAAATTTGCGACAATAAAAAATTATTTTTTGAAAAATTTACTATAGAAAAGGCAATCCTCGGCGTATTTAAAATTTGCGACAGTAAAATGTTATTTTTTGAAAAATTTACTCTAGAAAAGGCAACCCTCGGCGTATTTAAAATTTGCGACAGTAAAAAATTATTTTTTGAAAAATTTACTATAGAAAAGGCAATCCTCGGCGTATTTAAAATTTGCGACAGTAAAAAACTATTTTTTGAAAAATTTACTATAGAAAATGCAATCTTCGGCGTATTTAAAATTTGCGACAATAAAAAATTATTTTTTTAAAAATTTACTATAGAAAAGGCAGTCCTCGGCGTATTTAAAATTTGCGACAATAAAAAATTATTTTTTGAAAAATTTACTATAGAAAAGGCAATCTTCGGCGTATTTAAAATTTGCGACAGCAAAAAATTATTTTTTGAAAAATTTACTATGGAAAAGGCAATCCTCGGCGTATTTTTATAATTTGCGACAGTAACAAATTATTTTTTGAAAAATTTACTATAGAAAAGGCAATCCTCGGCGTATTTAAAATTTGCGACATTAAAAAATTATTTTTTGAAAAATTTACTATAGAAAAGGCAATCCTCGGCGTATTTAAAATTTGCTACAGTAAAAAATTATTTTTTGAAAAATTTACTATAGAAAAGGCAATCCTCGTCGTATTTAAAATTTGCGACAGTAAATAATTATTTTTTGAAAAATTTACTATAGAAAGGAAATCCTCGGCGTATTTAAAATTTGCGACAGTAAAAAAATATTTTTTGAAAAATTTACTATAGAAAAGGCAATCCTCGGTGTATTTAAAATTTGCGACAGTAAAAAATAATTTTTTGAAAAATTTACTATAGAAAAGGCAATCCTCGGCGTATTTAAAATTTGCGACAATAAAAAATTATTTTTTGAAAAATTTACTATAGAAAAGGCAATCTTCGGCGTATTTAAAATTTGCGACAGCAAAAAATTATTTCTTGAAAAATTTACTATGGAAAAGGCAATCCTCGGCGTATTTAAAATTTTCGACAGTAAAAATTTATTTTTTGAAAAATTTACTATAGAAAAGGCAATCCTCGGCGTATTTAAAATTTGCGACAGTAAAAAATTATTTTTTGAAAAATTGACTATAGAAAAGGCAATCCTCGGCGTATTTAAAATTTGCGACAGTAAAAAATTATTTTTTGAAAAATTTACTATAGAAAAGCCAATCCTCGGCGTATTTAAAATTTGCGACAGTAAAAAATTATTTTTTGAAAAATTGACTATAGAAAAGGCAATCCTCGGCGTATTTAAAATTTGCGACAGTAAAAAATTATTTTTTGAAAAATTTACTATAGAAAAGCCAATCCTCGGCGTATTTAAAATTTGCGACAGTAAAAAATTATTTTTTGAAAAATTTACTATAGAAAAGGCAATCCTCGGCGTATTTAAAATTTTCGACAATAAAAAATTATTTTTTGAAAAATTTACTATAGATAAGGCAATCCTCGGCGTATTTAAAATTTGCGACAGTAAAAAATAATTTTTTGAAAAATTTACTATAGAAAAGGCAATCCTCGGCGTATATAAATTTTGCGACAGTAAAAAATAATTTTTTGAAAAATTTACTATAGAAAAGGCAATCCTCGGCGTATTTAAAATTTGCGACAGTAAAAAATTATTTTTTGAAAAATTTACTATAGAAAAGGCAATCTTCGACGTATTTAAAATTTGCGACAGCAAAAAATTATTTTTTGAAAAATTTACTATGGAAAAGGCAATCCTCGGCGTATTTAAAATTTGCGACAGTAAAAAATTGTTTTTTGAAAAATTTACTATAGAAAAGGCAATCCTCGGCGTATTTAAAATTTGCGACAGTAAAAAACTATTTTTTGAAAAATTTACTATAGAAAAGGCAATCCTCGGCGTATTTAAAATTTGCGACAGTAAAAAATAATTTTTTGAAAAAATTTATTATAGAAAAGGCAATCCTCGGCGTATTTAAAATTTGCGACAGTAAAAAATTATTTTTTGAAAAATTTACTATAGAAAATGCAATCCTCGGCGTATTTAAAATTTGCGACAGCAAAAAATTATTTTCTGAAAAATTTACTATGGAAAAGGCAATCCTCGGCGTATTTAAAATTTGCGACAGTAAAAAATAATTTTTTGAAAAATTTACTATAGAAAAGGCAATCCTCGGCGTATTTAAAATTTGCGACAGTAAAAAATTATTTTTTGAAAAATTTACTATAGAAAAGGCAATCCTCGGCGTATTTAAAATTTGCGACAGTAAAAAAGAATTTTTTGAAAAATTTACTATAGAAAAGGCAATCCTCGGCGTATTTAAAATCTGCGACAGTAAAAAAATTTTTTTTGAAAAATTTACTATAGAAAAGGCAATCCTCGGCGTATTTAAAATTTGCGACAGTAAAAAAATATTTTTTGAAAAATTTACTATAGAAAAGGCAATCCTCGGCGTATTTAAAATTTGCGACAGTAAAATATTATTTTTTGGAAAATTTACTATAGAAAATGCAATCCTCGGCGTATTTAAAATTTGCGACAATAAAAAATTATTTTTTGAAAAATTTACTATAGAAAAGGCAATCCTCGGCGTATTTAAAATTTGCGACAGTAAAATGTTATTTTTTGAAAAATTTACTCTAGAAAAGGCAACCCTCGGCGTATTTAAAATTTGCGACAGTAAAAAATTATTTTTTGAAAAATTTACTATAGAAAAGGCAATCCTCGACGTATTTAAAATTTGCGACAGTAAAAAACTATTTTTTGAAAAATTTACTATAGAAAATGCAATCTTCGGCGTATTTAAAATTTGCGACAATAAAAAAATTATTTTTTTAAAAATTTACTATAGAAAAGGCAGTCCTCGGCGTATTTAAAATTTGCGACAATAAAAAATTATTTTTTGAAAAATTTACTATAGAAAAGGCAATCTTCGGCGTATTTAAAATTTGCGACAGCAAAAAATTATTTTTTGAAAAATTTACTATGGAAAAGGCAATCCTCGACGTTTTTAAAATTTGCGACAGTAAAATGTTATTTTTTGAAAAGTTTACTATAGAAAAGGCAATCCTCGACGTTTTTAAAATTTGCGACAGTAAAATGTTATTTTTTGAAAAATTTACTATAGAAAAGGCAATCCTCGGCGTATTTAAACTTTGCGACAGTAAAAAATTATTTTTTTAAAAATTTACTATAGAAAAGGCAATCCTCGGCGTATTTAAAATTTGCGACAGTAAAAAATTATTTTTTGGAAAATTTACTATAGAAAAGGCAATCCTCGGCGTATTTAAAATTAGCGACAGTAAAAAATTATTTTTTGAAAAATTTACTATAGAAAATGCAATCCTCGGCGTATTTAAAATTTGCGACAATAAAAAATTATTTTTTGAAAAATTTACTATAGAAAAGGCAATCCTCGGCGTATTTAAAATTTGCGACAGTAAAAAATTATTTTTTGAAAAATTTACTATAGAAAAGGCAATCTTCGACGTATTTAAAATTTGCGACAGCAAAAAATTATTTTTTGAAAAATTTACTATGGAAAAGGCAATCCTCGGCGTATTTAAAATTTGCGACAGTAAAAAATTGTTTTTTGAAAAATTTACTATAGAAAAGGCAATCCTCGGCGTATTTAAAATTTGCGACAGTAAAAAACTATTTTTTGAAAAATTTACTATAGAAAAGGCAATCCTCGGCGTATTTAAAATTTGCGACAGTAAAAAATAATTTTTTGAAAAATTTATTATAGAAAAGGCAATCCTCGGCGTATTTAAAATTTGCGACAGTAAAAAATTATTTTTTGAAAAATTTACTATAGAAAATGCAATCCTCGGCGTATTTAAAATTTGCGACAGCAAAAAATTATTTTCTGAAATATTTACTATGGAAAAGGCAATCCTCGGCGTATTTAAAATTTGCGACAGTAAAAAATTATTTTTTGAAAAATTTACTATAGAAAAGGCAATCCTCGGCGTATTTAAAATTTGCGACAGTAAAAAATTATTTTTTGAAAAATTTACTATAGAAAAGGCAATCCTCGGCGTATTTAAAATTTGCGACAGTAAATAATAATTTTTTGAAAAATTTACTATAGAAAAGGCAATCCACGGCGTATTTAAAATCTGCGACAGTAAAAAATTATTTTTTGAAAAATTTACTATAGAAAAGGCAATCCTCGGCGTATTTAAAATTTGCGACAGTAAAAAAATATTTTTTGAAAAATTTACTATAGAAAAGGCAATCCTCGGCGTATTTAAAATTTGCGACAGTAAAAAATTATTTTTTGAAAAATTTACTATAGAAAATGCAATCCTCGGCGTATTTAAAATTTGCGACAATAAAAAAATATTTTTTGAAAAATTTACTATAGAAAAGGCAATCCTCGGCGTATTTAAAATTTGCGACAGTAAAATGTTATTTTTTGAAAAATTTACTCTAGAAAAGGCAATCCTCGGCGTATTTAAAATTTGCGACAGTAAAATATTATTTTTTGAAAAATTTACTATAGAAAAGGCAATCCTCGGAGTATTTAAAATTTGCGACAGTAAAAAATTATTTTTTGAAAAATTTACTATAGAAAAGGCAATCCTCGGCGTATTTAAAATTTGCGACAGTAAAAAACTATTTTTTGAAAAATTTACTATAGAAAATGCAATCTTCGGCGTATTTAAAATTTGCGACAATAAAAAATTATTTTTTTAAAAATTTACTATAGAAAAGGCAGTCCTCGGCGTATTTAAAATTTGCGACAATAAAAAATTATTTTTTGAAAAATTTAAAATAGAAAAGGCAATCTTCGGCGTATTTAAAATTTGCGACAGCAAAAAATTATTTCTTGAAAAATTTACTATGGAAAAGGCAATCCTCGGCGTATTTAAAATTTTCGACAGTAAAAAATTATTTTTTGAAAAATTTACTATAGAAAAGGCAATCCTCGGCGTATTTAAAATTTGCGACAGTAAAAAATTATTTTTTGAAAAATTGACTATAGAAAAGGCAATCCTCGGCGTATTTAAAATTTGCGACAGTAAAAAATTATTTTTTGAAAAATTTACTATAGAAAAGCCAATCCTCGGCGTATTTAAAATTTGCGACAGTAAAAAATTATTTTTTGAAAAATTGACTATAGAAAAGGCAATCCTCGGCGTATTTAAAATTTGCGACAGTAAAAAATTATTTTTTGAAAAATTTACTATAGAAAAGCCAATCCTCGGCGTATTTAAAATTTGCGACAGTAAAAAATTATTTTTGAAAAATTTACTATAGAAAAGGCAATCCTCGGCGTATTTAAAATTTTCGACAATGAAAAATTAACTATAGATAAGGCAATCCTCGGCGTATTTAAAATTTGCGACAGTAAAAAATAATTTTTTGAAAAATTTACTATAGAAAAGGCAATCCTCGGCGTATATAAATTTTGCGACAGTAAAAAATAATTTTTTGAATAATTTACTATAGAAAAGGCAATCCTCGGCGTATTTAAAATTTGCGACAGTAAAAAATTATTTTTTGAAAAATTTACTATAGAAAAGGCAATCCTCGGCGTATTTAAAATTTGCGACAGTAAAAAATTATTTTTTGAAAAATTTACTATAGAAAAGGCAATCCTCGGCGTATTTAAAATTTTCGACAATAAAAAATTCTTTTTTGAAAAATTTACTATAGAAAAGGCAATCCTCGGCGTATTTAAAATTTGCGACAGTAAAAAATTATTTTTTGAAAAATTTACTATAGAAAAGGCAATCCACGGCGTATTTAAAATTTGCGACAGTAAAAAATTATTTTTTGAAAAATTTACTATAGAAAAGGCAATCCTCGGGCGTATTTAAAATTTGCGACAGTAAAAAATTATTTTTTGAAAAATTTACTATAGAAAAGGCAATCCTCGGCGTATTTAAAATTTGCGACAGTAAAAAATTATTTTTTGAAAAATTTACTATAGAAAACGCAATCCTCGGCGTATTTAAAATTTGCGGCAATAAAAAATTATTTTTTGAAAAATTTACTATAGAAAAGGCAATCCTGGGCGTATTTAAAATTTGCGACAGTAAAAAATTATTTTTTGAAAAATTTACTGTAGAAAAGGCATTCCTCGGCGTATTTAAAATTTGCGACAGCAAAAACTAATTTTTTGAAAAATTTACTATAGAAAAGGCAATCCTGGGCGTATTTAAAATTTGCGACAGTAAAAAATTATTTTTTGAAAAATTTACTATAGAAAAGGCAATCCTCGGCGTATTTAAAATTTGCGACAGTAAAAAATTATTTTTTGAAAATTTACTATGCAAAAGGCAATCCTCGGCGTATTTAAAATTTGCGACAGTAAAAAATTATTTTTTGAAAAATTTACTATAGAAAAGGCAATCCTGGGGGTATTTAAAATTTGCGACAGTAAAAAATTATTTTTTGAAAAATTTACTATATAAAATGCAATCCTCGACGTATTTAAAATTTGCGACAATAAAAAATTATTTTTTGAAAAATTTACTATAGAAAAGGCAATCCTCGGCGTATTTAAAATTTGCTACAGTAAAAAATTATTTTTTGAAAAGTTTACTATAGAAAAGGCAATCCTCGACGTTTTTAAAATTTGCGACAGTAAAATGTTATTTTTTGAAAAATTTACTATAGAAAAGGCAATCCTCGGCGTATTTAAACTTTGCGACAGTAAAAAATTATTTTTTTAAAAATTTACTATAGAAAAGGCAATCCTCGGCGTATTTAAAATTTGCGACAGTAAAAAATTATTTTTTGGAAAATTTACTATAGAAAAGGCAATCCTCGGCGTATTTAAAATTAGCGACAGTAAAAAATTATTTTTTGAAAAATTTACTATAGAAAATGCAATCCTCGGCGTATTTAAAATTTGCGACAATAAAAAATTATTTTTTGAAAAATTTACTATAGAAAAGGCAATCCTCGGCGTATTTAAAATTTGCGACAGTAAAAAATTATTTTTTGAAAAATTTTACTATAGAAAAGGCAATCTTCGACGTATTTAAAATTTGCGACAGCAAAAAATTATTTTTTGAAAAATTTACTATGGAAAAGGCAATCCTCGGCGTATTTAAAATTTGCGACAGTAAAAAATTGTTTTTTGAAAAATTTACTATAGAAAAGGCAATCCTCGGCGTATTTAAAATTTGCGACAGTAAAAAACTATTTTTTGAAAAATTTACTATAGAAAAGGCAATCCTCGGCGTATTTAAAATTTGCGACAGTAAAAAATAATTTTTTGAAAAATTTATTATAGAAAAGGCAATCCTCGGCGTATTTAAAATTTGCGACAGTAAAAAATTATTTTTTGAAAAATTTACTATAGAAAATGCAATCCTCGGCGTATTTAAAATTTGCGACAGCAAAAAATTATTTTCTGAAATATTTACTATGGAAAAGGCAATCCTCGGCGTATTTAAAATTTGCGACAGTAAAAAATTATTTTTTGAAAAATTTACTATAGAAAAGGCAATCCTCGGCGTATTTAAAATTTGCGACAGTAAAAAATTATTTTTTGAAAAATTTACTATAGAAAAGGCAATCCTCGGCGTATTTAAAATTTGCGACAGTAAATAATAATTTTTTGAAAAATTTACTATAGAAAAAGGCAATCCACGGGCGTATTTAAAATCTGCGACAGTAAAAAATTATTTTTTGAAAAATTTACTATAGAAAAGGCAATCCTCGGCGTATTTAAAATTTGCGACAGTAAAAAAATATTTTTTGAAAAATTTACTATAGAAAAGGCAATCCTCGGCGTATTTAAAATTTGCGACAGTAAAAAATTATTTTTGAAAAATTTACTATAGAAAATGCAATCCTCGGCGTATTTAAAATTTGCGACAATAAAAAAATATTTTTGAAAAATTTACTATAGAAAAGGCAATCCTCGGCGTATTTAAAATTTGCGACAGTAAAATGTTATTTTTTGAAAAATTTACTCTAGAAAAGGCAATCCTCGGCGTATTTAAAATTTGCGACAGTAAAATATTATTTTTTGAAAAATTTACTATAGAAAAGGCAATCCTCGGAGTATTTAAAATTTGCGACAGTAAAAAATTATTTTTTGAAAAATTTACTATAGAAAAGGCAATCCTCGGCGTATTTAAAATTTGCGACAGTAAAAAACTATTTTTTGAAAAATTTACTATAGAAAATGCAATCTTCGGCGTATTTAAAATTTGCGACAATAAAAAATTATTTTTTTAAAAATTTACTATAGAAAAGGCAGTCCTCGGCGTATTTAAAATTTGCGACAATAAAAAATTATTTTTTGAAAAATTTAAAATAGAAAAGGCAATCTTCGGCGTATTTAAAATTTGCGACAGCAAAAAATTATTTCTGAAAAATTTACTATGGAAAAGGCAATCCTCGGCGTATTTAAAATTTTCGACAGTAAAAAGTATTTTTTGAAAAATTTACTATAGAAAAGGCAATCCTCGGCGTATTTAAAATTTGCGACAGTAAAAAATTATTTTTTGAAAAATTGACTATAGAAAAGGCAATCCTCGGCGTATTTAAAATTTGCGACAGTAAAAAATTATTTTTTGAAAAATTTACTATAGAAAAGCCAATCCTCGGCGTATTTAAAATTTGCGACAGTAAAAAATTATTTTTTGAAAAATTGACTATAGAAAAGGCAATCCTCGGCGTATTTAAAATTTGCGACAGTAAAAAAATTATTTTTTGAAAAATTTACTATAGAAAAGCCAATCCTCGGCGTATTTAAAATTTGCGACAGTAAAAAATTATTTTTTGAAAAATTTACTATAGAAAAGGCAATCCTCGGCGTATTTAAAATTTTCGACAATGAAAAATTATTTTTTGAAAAATTTACTATAGATAAGGCAATCCTCGGCGTATTTAAAATTTGCGACAGTAAAAAATAATTTTTTGAAAAATTTACTATAGAAAAGGCAATCCTCGGCGTATATAAATTTTGCGACAGTAAAAAATAATTTTTTGAAAAATTTACTATAGAAAAGGCAATCCTCGGCGTATTTAAAATTTGCGACAGTAAAAAATTATTTTTTGAAAAATTTACTATAGAAAAGGCAATCCTCGGCGTATTTAAAATTTGCGACAGTAAAAAATTATTTTTTGAAAAATTTACTATAGAAAAGGCAATCCTCGGCGTATTTAAAATTTGCGACAGTAAAAAATTATTTTTTGAAAAATTTACTATAGAAAAGGCAATCCTCGGCGTATTTAAAATTTGCGACAGTAAAAAATTATTTTTTGAAAAATTTACTATAGAAAACGCAATCCTCGGCGTATTTAAAATTTGCGGCAATAAAAAATTATTTTTTGAAAAATTTACTATAGAAAAGGCAATCCTGGGCGTATTTAAAATTTGCGACAGTAAAAAATAATTTTTTGAAAAATTTACTATAGAAAAGGCAATCCTCGGCGTATATAAATTTTGCGACAGTAAAAAATAATTTTTTGAAAAATTTACTATAGAAAAGGCAATCCTCGGCGTATTTAAAATTTGCGACAGTAAAAAATTATTTTTTGAAAAATTTACTATAGAAAAGGCAATCCTCGGCGTATTTAAAATTTGCGACAGTAAAAAATTATTTTTTGAAAAATTTACTATAGAAAAGGCAATCCTCGGCGTATTTAAAATTTGCGACAGTAAAAAATTATTTTTTGAAAAATTTACTATAGAAAACGCAATCCTCGGCGTATTTAAAATTTGCGGCAATAAAAAATTATTTTTTGAAAAATTTACTATAGATAAGGCAATCCTCGGCGTATTTAAAATTTGCGACAGTAAAAAATAATTTTTTGAAAAATTTACTATAGAAAAGGCAATCCTCGGCGTATATAAATTTTGCGACAGTAAAAAATAATTTTTTGAAAAATTTACTATAGAAAAGGCAATCCTCGGCGTATTTAAAATTTGCGACAGTAAAAAATTATTTTTTGAAAAATTTACTATAGAAAAGGCAATCCTCGGCGTATTTAAAATTTGCGACAGTAAAAAATTATTTTTTGAAAAATTTACTATAGAAAAGGCAATCCTCGGCGTATTTAAAATTTGCGACAGTAAAAAATTATTTTTTGAAAAATTTACTATAGAAAAGGCAATCCTCGGGAGTATTTAAAATTTGCGACAGTAAAAAATTATTTTTTGAAAATTTACTATAGAAAAGGCAATCCTCGGCGTATTTAAAATTTGCGACAGTAAAAAATTATTTTTTGAAAAATTTACTATAGAAAAGGCAATCCTCGGCGTATTTAAAATTTTCGACAATGAAAAATTATTTTTTGAAAAATTTACTATAGATAAGGCAATCCTCGGCGTATTTAAAATTTTGCGACAGTAAAAAATAATTTTTTGAAAAATTTACTATAGAAAAGGCAATCCTCGGCGTATATAAATTTTGCGACAGTAAAAAATAATTTTTTGAAAAATTTACTATAGAAAAGGCAATCCTCGGCGTATTTAAAATTTGCGACAGTAAAAAATTATTTTTTGAAAAATTTACTATAGAAAAGGCAATCCTCGGGCGTATTTAAAATTTGCGACAGTAAAAAATTATTTTTTGAAAAATTTACTATAGAAAAGGCAATCCTCGGCGTATTTAAAATTTGCGACAGGTAAAAAATTATTTTTTGAAAAATTGTACTATAGAAAACGCAATCCTCGGCGTATTTAAAATTTGCGGCAATAAAAAATTATTTTTTGAAAAATTTACTATAGAAAAAGGGCGTATTTAAAATTTGCGACAGTAAAAAATTATTTTTTGAAAAATTTACTATAGAAAAGGCATTCCTCGGCGTATTTAAAATTTGCGACAGCAAAAACTAATTTTTTGAAAAATTTACTATAGAAAAGGCAATCCTGGGCGTATTTAAAATTTGCGACAGTAAAAAATTATTTTTTGAAAAATTTACTATAGAAAAGGCAATCCTCGGCGTATTTAAAATTTGCGACAGTAAAAAATTATTTTTTGAAAATTTACTATGCAAAAGGCAATCCTCGGCGTATTTAAAATTTGCGACAGTAAAAAATTATTTTTTGAAAAATTTACTATAGAAAAGGCAATCCTGGCGTATTTAAAATTTGCGACAGTAAAAAATTATTTTTTGAAAAATTTACTATATAAAATGCAATCCTCGACGTATTTAAAATTTGCGACAATAAAAATTATTTTTTGAAAAATTTACTATAGAAAAGGCAATCCTCGGCGTATTTAAAATTTGCTACAGTAAAAAATTATTTTTTGAAAAGTTTACTATAGAAAAGGCAATCCTCGACGTTTTTAAAATTTGCGACAGTAAAATGTTATTTTTTGAAAAATTTACTATAGAAAAGGCAATCCTCGACGTTTTTAAAATTTGCGACAGTAAAATGTTATTTTTTGAAAAATTTACTATAGAAAAGGCAATCCTCGACGTTTTTAAAATTTGCGACAGTAAAATGTTATTTTTTGAAAATTTACTATAGAAAAGGCAATCCTCGGCGTATTTAAAATTTGCGACAGTAAAAAATTATTTTTTGAAAAATTTACTATAGAAAAGGCAATCCTCGGCGTATTTAAAATTTGCGACAGTAAAAAATTATTTTTGAAAAATTTACTATAGAAAACGCAATCCTCGGCGTATTTAAAATTTGCGGCAATAAAAAATTATTTTTTGAAAAATTTACTATAGAAAAGGCAATCCTGGGCGTATTTAAAATTTGCGACAGTAAAAAAATTATTTTTTGAAAAATTTACTATAGAAAAGGCATTCCTCGGCGTATTTAAAATTTGCGACAGCAAAAACTAATTTTTTGAAAAATTTACTATAGAAAAGGCAATCCTGGGCGTATTTAAAATTTGCGACAGTAAAAAATTATTTTTTGAAAAATTTACTATAGAAAAGGCAATCCTCGGCGTATTTAAAATTTGCGACAGTAAAAAAATTATTTTTTGAAAATTTACTATGCAAAAGGCAATCCTCGGCGTATTTAAAATTTGCGACAGTAAAAAATTATTTTTTGAAAAATTTACTATAGAAAAGGCAATCCTGGGCGTATTTAAAATTTGCGACAGTAAAAAATTATTTTTTGAAAAATTTACTATATAAAATGCAATCCTCGACGTATTTAAAATTTGCGACAATAAAAAATTATTTTTGAAAAATTTACTATAGAAAAGGCAATCCTCGGCGTATTTAAAATTTGCTACAGTAAAAAATTATTTTTTGAAAAGTTTACTATAGAAAAGGCAATCCTCGACGTTTTAAAATTTGCGACAGTAAAATGTTATTTTTTGAAAAATTTACTATAGAAAAGGCAATCCTCGGCGTATTTAAACTTTGCGACAGTAAAAAATTATTTTTTTAAAAATTTACTATAGAAAAGGCAATCCTCGGCGTATTTAAAATTTGCGACAGTAAAAAATTATTTTTTGGAAAATTTACTATAGAAAAGGCAATCCTCGGCGTATTTAAAATTAGCGACAGTAAAAAATTATTTTTTGAAAAATTTACTATAGAAAATGCAATCCTCGGCGTATTAAAATTTGCGACAATAAAAAATTATTTTTTGAAAAATTTACTATAGAAAAGGCAATCCTCGGCGTATTTAAAATTTGCGACAGTAAAAAATTATTTTTTGAAAAATTTACTATAGAAAAGGCAATCTTCGACGTATTTAAAATTTGCGACAGCAAAAAATTATTTTTTGAAAAATTTACTATGGAAAAGGCAATCCTCGGCGTATTTAAAATTGCGACAGTAAAAAATTGTTTTTTGAAAAATTTACTATAGAAAAGGCAATCCTCGGCGTATTTAAAATTTGCGACAGTAAAAAACTATTTTTTGAAAAATTTACTATAGAAAAGGCAATCCTCGGCGTATTTAAAATTTGCGACAGTAAAAAATAATTTTTTGAAAAATTTATTATAGAAAAGGCAATCCTCGGCGTATTTAAAATTTGCGACAGTAAAAAATTATTTTTTGAAAAATTTACTATAGAAAATGCAATCCTCGGCGTATTTAAAATTGCGACAGCAAAAAATTATTTTCTGAAATATTTACTATGGAAAAGGCAATCCTCGGCGTATTTAAAATTTGCGACAGTAAAAAATTATTTTTTGAAAAATTTACTATAGAAAAGGCAATCCTCGGCGTATTTAAAATTTGCGACAGTAAAAAATTATTTTTTGAAAAATTTACTATAGAAAAGGCAATCCTCGGCGTATTTAAAATTTGCGACAGTAAATAATAATTTTTTGAAAAAATTTACTATAGAAAAGGCAATCCACGGCGTATTTAAAATCTGCGACAGTAAAAAATTATTTTTTGAAAAATTTACTATAGAAAAGGCAATCCTCGGCGTATTTAAAATTTGCGACAGTAAAAAAATATTTTTTGAAAAATTTACTATAGAAAAGGCAATCCTCGGCGTATTTAAAATTTGCGACAGTAAAAAATTATTTTTTGAAAAATTTACTATAGAAAATGCAATCCTCGGCGTATTTAAAATTTGCGACAATAAAAAAATATTTTTTGAAAAATTTACTATAGAAAAGGCAATCCTCGGCGTATTTAAAATTTGCGACAGTAAAATGTTATTTTTTGAAAAATTTACTCTAGAAAAGGCAATCCTCGGCGTATTTAAAATTTGCGACAGTAAAATATTATTTTTTGAAAAATTTACTATAGAAAAGGCAATCCTCGGAGTATTTAAAATTTGCGACAGTAAAAAATTATTTTTTTGAAAAATTTACTATAGAAAAGGCAATCCTCGGCGTATTTAAAATTTGCGACAGTAAAAAATTATTTTTTGAAAAATTTACTATAGAAAAGGCAATCCTCGGCGTATTTAAAATTTTCGACAATGAAAAATTATTTTTTGAAAAATTTACTATAGATAAGGCAATCCTCGGCGTATTTAAAATTTGCGACAGTAAAAAATAATTTTTTGAAAAATTTACTATAGAAAAGGCAATCCTCGGCGTATATAAATTTTGCGACAGTAAAAAATAATTTTTGAAAAATTTACTATAGAAAAGGCAATCCTCGGCGTATTTAAAATTTGCGACAGTAAAAAATTATTTTTTGAAAAATTTACTATAGAAAAGGCAATCCTCGGCGTATTTAAAATTTGCGACAGTAAAAAATTATTTTTTGAAAAATTTACTATAGAAAAGGCAATCCTCGGCGTATTTAAAATTTGCGACAGTAAAAAATTATTTTTTGAAAAATTTACTATAGAAAACGCAATCCTCGGCGTATTTAAAATTTGCGGCAATAAAAAATTATTTTTGAAAAATTTACTATAGAAAAGGCAATCCTGGGCGTATTTAAAATTTGCGACAGTAAAAAAATTATTTTTTGAAAAATTTACTATAGAAAAGGCATTCCTCGGCGTATTTAAAATTTGCGACAGCAAAAACTAATTTTTTGAAAAATTTACTATAGAAAAGGCAATCCTGGGCGTATTTAAAATTTGCGACAGTAAAAATTATTTTTTGAAAAATTTACTATAGAAAAGGCAATCCTCGGCGTATTTAAAATTTGCGACAGTAAAAAATTATTTTTTGAAAATTTACTATGCAAAAGGCAATCCTCGGCGTATTTAAAATTTGCGACAGTAAAAAATTATTTTTGAAAAATTTACTATAGAAAAGGCAATCCTGGGCGTATTTAAAATTTGCGACAGTAAAAAATTATTTTTTGAAAAATTTACTATATAAAATGCAATCCTCGACGTATTTAAAATTTGCGACAATAAAAAATTATTTTTTGAAAAATTTACTATAGAAAAGGCAATCCTCGGCGTATTTAAAATTTGCTACAGTAAAAAATTATTTTTTGAAAAGTTTACTATAGAAAAGGCAATCCTCGACGTTTTTAAAATTTGCGACAGTAAAATGTTATTTTTTGAAAAATTTACTATAGAAAAGGCAATCCTCGACGTTTTTAAAATTTGCGACAGTAAAATGTTATTTTTTGAAAAATTTACTATAGAAAAGGCAATCCTCGGCGTATTTAAAATTTGCGACAGTAAAAAATTATTTTTGAAAAATTTACTATAGAAAAGGCAATCCTCGGCGTATTTAAAATTTGCGACAGTAAAAAATTATTTTTTGAAAAATTTACTATAGAAAACGCAATCCTCGGCGTATTTAAAATTTGCGGCAATAAAAAATTATTTTTTGAAAATTTACTATAGAAAAGGCAATCCTGGGCGTATTTAAAATTTGCGACAGTAAAAAATTATTTTTTGAAAAATTTACTATAGAAAAGGCATTCCTCGGCGTATTTAAAATTTGCGACAGCAAAAACTAATTTTTTGAAAAATTTACTATAGAAAAGGCAATCCTGGGCGTATTTAAAATTTGCGACAGTAAAAAATTATTTTTTGAAAAATTTACTATAGAAAAGGCAATCCTCGGCGTATTTAAAATTTGCGACAGTAAAAAATTATTTTTTGAAAATTTACTATGCAAAAGGCAATCCTCGGCGTATTTAAAATTTGCGACAGTAAAAAATTATTTTTTGAAAAATTTACTATAGAAAAGGCAATCCTGGGCGTATTTAAAATTTGCGACAGTAAAAAATTATTTTTTGAAAAATTTACTATATAAAATGCAATCCTCGACGTATTTAAAATTTGCGACAATAAAAAATTATTTTTTGAAAATTTACTATAGAAAAGGCAATCCTCGGCGTATTTAAAATTTGCTACAGTAAAAAATTATTTTTTGAAAAGTTTACTATAGAAAAGGCAATCCTCGACGTTTTTAAAATTTGCGACAGTAAAATGTTATTTTTTGAAAAATTTACTATAGAAAAGGCAATCCTCGGCGTATTTAAACTTTGCGACAGTAAAAAATTATTTTTTTAAAAATTTACTATAGAAAAGGCAATCCTCGGCGTATTTAAAATTTGCGACAGTAAAAAATTATTTTTTGGAAAATTTACTATAGAAAAGGCAATCCTCGGCGTATTTAAAATTAGCGACAGTAAAAAATTATTTTTTGAAAAATTTACTATAGAAAATGCAATCCTCGGCGTATTTAAAATTTGCGACAATAAAAAATTATTTTTTGAAAAATTTACTATAGAAAAGGCAATCCTCGGCGTATTTAAAATTTGCGACAGTAAAAAATTATTTTTTGAAAAATTTACTATAGAAAAGGCAATCTTCGACGTATTTAAAATTTGCGACAGCAAAAAATTATTTTTTGAAAAATTTACTATGGAAAAGGCAATCCTCGGCGTATTTAAAATTTGCGACAGTAAAAAATTGTTTTTTGAAAAATTTACTATAGAAAAGGCAATCCTCGGCGTATTTAAAATTTGCGACAGTAAAAAACTATTTTTTGAAAAATTTACTATAGAAAAGGCAATCCTCGGCGTATTTAAAATTTGCGACAGTAAAAAATAATTTTTTGAAAAATTTATTATAGAAAAGGCAATCCTCGGCGTATTTAAAATTTGCGACAGTAAAAAATTATTTTTTGAAAAATTTACTATAGAAAATGCAATCCTCGGCGTATTTAAAATTTGCGACAGCAAAAAATTATTTTCTGAAATATTTACTATGGAAAAGGCAATCCTCGGCGTATTTAAAATTTGCGACAGTAAAAAATTATTTTTTGAAAAATTTACTATAGAAAAGGCAATCCTCGGCGTATTTAAAATTTGCGACAGTAAAAAATTATTTTTTGAAAAATTTACTATAGAAAAGGCAATCCTCGGCGTATTTAAAATTTGCGACAGTAAATAATAATTTTTTGAAAAATTTACTATAGAAAAGGCAATCCACGGCGTATTTAAAATCTGCGACAGTAAAAAATTATTTTTTGAAAAATTTACTATAGAAAAGGCAATCCTCGGCGTATTTAAAATTTGCGACAGTAAAAAAATATTTTTTGAAAAATTTACTATAGAAAAGGCAATCCTCGGCGTATTTAAAATTTGCGACAGTAAAAAATTATTTTTTGAAAAATTTACTATAGAAAATGCAATCCTCGGCGTATTTGAAATTTGCGACAATAAAAAAATATTTTTTGAAAAATTTACTATAGAAAAGGCAATCCTCGGCGTATTTAAAATTTGCGACAGTAAAATGTTATTTTTTGAAAAATTTACTCTAGAAAAGGCAATCCTCGGCGTATTTAAAATTTGCGACAGTAAAATATTATTTTTTGAAAAATTTACTATAGAAAAGGCAATCCTCGGAGTATTTAAAATTTGCGACAGTAAAAAATTATTTTTTGAAAAATTTACTATAGAAAAGGCAATCCTCGGCGTATTTAAAATTTGCGACAGTAAAAAACTATTTTTTGAAAAATTTACTATAGAAAATGCAATCTTCGGCGTATTTAAAATTTGCGACAATAAAAAATTATTTTTTAAAAATTTACTATAGAAAAGGCAGTCCTCGGCGTATTTAAAATTTGCGACAATAAAAAATTATTTTTTGAAAAATTTAAAATAGAAAAGGCAATCTTCGGCGTATTTAAAATTTGCGACAGCAAAAAATTATTTTTTGAAAAATTTACTATGGAAAAGGCAATCCTCGGCGTATTTAAAATTTGCGACAGTAACAAATTATTTTTTGAAAAATTTACTATAGAAAAGGCAATCCTCGGCGTATTTAAAATTTGCGACAGTAAAAAATTATTTTTTGAAAAATTTACTATAGAAAAGGCAATCCTCGGCGTATTTAAAATTTGCGACAATAAAAAATTATTTTTTGAAAAATTTACTATAGAAAAGGCAATCTTCGGCGTATTTAAAATTTGCGACAGCAAAAAATTATTTTTTGAAAAATTTACTATGGAAAAGGCAATCCTCGGCGTATTTAAAATTTTCGACAGTAAAAAATTATTTTTTGAAAAATTTACTATAGAAAAGGCAATCCTCGGCGTATTTAAAATTTGCGACAGTAAAAAATTATTTTTTGAAAAATTTACTATAGAAAAGGCAATCCTCGGCGTATTTAAAATTTGCTACAGTAAATAATTATTTTTTGAAAAATTTACTATAGAAAAGGCAAACCTCGTCGTATTTAAAATTTGCGACAGTAAATAATTATTTTTTGAAAAATTTACTATAGAAAAGGAAATCCTCGGCGTATTTAAAATTTGCGACAGTAAAAAATATTTTTTGAAAAATCTACTATAGAAAAGGCAATCCTCGGCGTATTTAAAATTTGCGACAGTAAAAAATAATTTTTTGAAAAATTTACTATAGAAAAGGCAATCCTCGGCGTATTTAAAATTTGCGACCGTAAAAAATAATTTTTTGAGAAATTTACTATAGAAAAGGCAATCCTCGGCGTATTTAAAATTTGTGACAGTAAAAATTATTTTTTGAAAAATTTACTATAGAAAAGCCAATCCTCGGCGTATTTAAAATTTGCGGCAATAAAAAATTATTTTTTGAAAAATTTACTATAGAAAAGGCTATCCTGGGCGTATTTAAAATTTGCGACAGTAAAAAATTATTTTTTGAAAAATTTACTATAGAAAAGGCATTCCTCGGCGTATTTAAAATTTGCGACAGCAAAAACTAATTTTTGAAAAATTTACTATAGAAAAGGCAATCCTGGGCGTATTTAAAATTTGCGACAGTAAAAAATTATTTTTTGAAAAATTTACTATAGAAAAGGCAATCCTCGGCGTATTTAAAATTTGCGACAGTAAAAAATTATTTTTTGAAAATTTACTATGCAAAAGGCAATCCTCGGCGTATTTAAAATTTGCGACAGTAAAAAATTATTTTTTGAAAAATTTACTATAGAAAAGGCAATCCTGGGCGTATTTAAAATTTGCGACAGTAAAAAATTATTTTTTGGAAAAATTTACTATAGAAAATGCAATCCTCGACGTATTTAAAATTTGCGACAAGAAAAAATTATTTTTTGAAAAATTTACTATAGAAAAGGCAATCCTCGGCGTATTTAAAATTTGCTACAGTAAAAAATTATTTTTTGAAAAGTTTACTATAGAAAAGGCAATCCTCGACGTTTTTAAAATTTGCGACAGTAAAATGTTATTTTTTGAAAAATTTACTATAGAAAAGGCAACCCTCGGCGTATTTAAAATTTGCGACAGTAAAAAATTATTTTTTAAAAATTTACTATAGAAAAGGCAATCCTCGGCGTATTTAAAATTTGCGACAGTAAAAAATTATTTTTTGGAAAATTTACTATAGAAAAGGCAATCCTCGGCGTATTTAAAATTAGCGACAGTAAAAAATTATTTTTGAAAAATTTACTATAGAAAATGCAATCCTCGGCGTATTTAAAATTTGCGACAATAAAAAATTATTTTTTAAAAAATTTACTATAGAAAAGGCAATCCTCGGCGTATTTAAAATTTGCGACAGTAAAAAATTATTTTTTGAAAAATTTACTATAGAAAAGGCAATCTTCGACGTATTTAAAATTTGCGACAGCAAAAAATTATTTTTTGAAAAATTTACTATGGAAAAGGCAATCCTCGGCGTATTTAAAATTTGCGACAGTAAAAAATTGTTTTTTGAAAAATTTACTATAGAAAAGGCAATCCTCGGCGTATTTAAAATTTGCGACAGTAAAAAACTATTTTTTGAAAAATTTACTATAGAAAAGGCAATCCTCGGCGTATTTAAAATTTGCGACAGTAAAAAATAATTTTTTGAAAAATTTATTATAGAAAAGGCAATCCTCGGCGTATTTAAAATTTGCGACGGTAAAAAATTATTTTTTGAAAAATTTACTATAGAAAATGCAATCCTCGGCGTATTTAAAATTTGCGACAGCAAAAAATTATTTCTGAAAAATTTACTATGGAAAAGGCAATCCTCGGCGTATTTAAAATTTGCGACAGTAAAAAATAATTTTTTGAAAAATTTACTATAGAAAAGGCAATCCTCGGCGTATTTAAAATTTGCGACAGTAAAAAATTATTTTTTGAAAAATTTACTATAGAAAAGGCAATCCTCGGCGTATTTAAAATTTGCGACAGTAAATAATAATTTTTTGAAAAATTTACTATAGAAAAGGCAATCCACGGCGTATTTAAAATCTGCGACAGTAAAAAATTATTTTTTGAAAAATTTACTATAGAAAAGGCAATCCTCGGCGTATTTAAAATTTGCGACAGTAAAAAAATATTTTTTGAAAAATTTACTATAGAAAAGGCAATCCTCGGCGTATTTAAAATTTGCGACAGTAAAAAATTATTTTTTGAAAAATTTACTATAGAAAATGCAATCCTCGGCGTATTTAAAATTTGCGACAATAAAAAATTATTTTTTGAAAAATTTACTATAGAAAAGGCAATCCTCGGCGTATTTAAAATTTGCGACAGTAAAATGTTATTTTTTGAAAAATTTACTCTAGAAAAGGCAATCCTCGGCGTATTTAAAATTTGCGACAGTAAAAAATTATTTTTTGAAAAATTTACTATAGAAAAGGCAATCCTCGGAGTATTTAAAATTTGCGACAGTAAAAAATTATTTTTTGAAAAATTTACTATAGAAAAGGCAATCCTCGGCGTATTTAAAATTTGCGACAGGAAAAAACTATTTTTTGAAAAATTTACTATAGAAAATGCAATCTTCGGCGTATTTAAAATTTGCGACAATAAAAAATTATTTTTTTAAAAATTTACTATAGAAAAGGCAGTCCTCGGCGTATTTAAAATTTGCGACAATAAAAAATTATTTTTTGAAAAATTTACTATAGAAAAGGCAATCTTCGGCGTATTTAAAATTTGCGACAGCAAAAAATTATTTTTTGAAAAATTTACTATGGAAAAGGCAATCCTCGGCGTATTTAAAATTTGCGACAGTAACAAATTATTTTTTGAAAAATTTACTATAGAAAAGGCAATCCTCGGCGTATTTAAAATTTGCGACAGTAAAAAATTATTTTTTGAAAAATTTACTATAGAAAAGGCAATCCTCGGCGTATTTAAAATTTGCGACAATAAAAAATTATTTTTTGAAAAATTTACTATAGAAAAGGCAATCTTCGGCGTATTTAAAATTTGCGACAGCAAAAAATTATTTTTTGAAATATTTACTATGGAAAAGGCAATCCTCGGCGTATTTAAAATTTTCGACAGTAAAAAATTATTTTTTGAAAAATTTACTATAGAAAAGGCAATCCTCGGCGTATTTAAAATTTGCGACAGTAAAAAATTATTTTTTGAAAAATTTACTATAGAAAAGGCAATCCTCGGCGAATGTAAAATTTGCTACAGTAAAAAATTATTTTTTGAAAAATTTACTATAGAAAAGGCAAACCTCGTCGTATTTAAAATTTGCGACAGTAAATAATTATTTTTTGAAAAATTTACTATAGAAAAGGAAATCCTCGGCGTATTTAAAATTTGCGACAGTAAAAAATATTTTTTGAAAAATTTACTATAGAAAAGGCAATCCTCGGCGTATTTAAAATTTGCGACAGTAAAAAATAATTTTTTGAAAAATTTACTATAGAAAAGGCAATCCTCGGCGTATTTAAAATTTGCGACCGTAAAAAATAATTTTTTGAGAAATTTACTATAGAAAAGGCAATCCTCGGCGTATTTAAAATTTGCGACAGTAAAAAATAATTTTTTGAAAAATTTACTATAGAAAAGCCAATCCTCGGCGTATTTAAAATTTGCGACAGTAAAAAATTATTTTTTGAAAAATTTACTATAGAAAAGGCAATCCTCGGCGTATTTAAAATTTTCGACAATAAAAAATTATTTTTTGAAAAATTTACTATAGAAAAGGCAATCCTCGGCGTACTTAAAATTTGCGACAGTAAAAAATTATTTTTGAAAATTTACTATAGAAAAGGCAATCCTCGGCGTATTTAAAATTTGCGACCGTAAAAAATAATTTTTTGAGAAATTTACTATAGAAAAGGCAAATCCTCGGCGTATTTAAAATTTGCGACAATAAAAAATTATTTTTTGAAAATTTTACTATAGAAAAGGTAATCCTCGGCGTATAGTAAAAAATTATTTTTTGAAAAATTTGCTATAGTAAGGGCAATCCTCGGCGTATTTAAAATTTGCTACAGTAAAAAATTATTTTTTGAAAAATTTACTATAGAAAAGGCAATCCTGGGCGTATTTAAAATTTACGACAGTAAAAAATTATTTTTTGAAAAATTTACTATAGAAAAGGCAATCCTCGCCGTATTTAAAATTTGCGACAGCAAAAACTTATTTTTTGAAAAATTTACTATAGAAAAGGCAATCCTGGGCGTATTTAAAATTTGCGACAGTAAAAAATTATTTTTTGAAAAACTTACTATAGAAAAGGCAATCCTCGGCGTATTTAAAATTTGCGACAGTAAAAAATTATTTTTTGAAAAATTTACTATGGAAAAGGCAATCCTCGGCGTATTTAAAATTTGCGACAGTAAAAAATAATTTTTTGAAAAATTTACTATAGAAAAGGCAATCCTCGGCGTATTTAAAATTTGCGACAGTAAAAATTATTTTTTGACAAATTCGCTATAGAAAAGGCAATCCTCGGCGTATTAAAAATTATCGACCCTAGAAAATAATTTTTTGAGAAATTTACTATAGAAAAGGCACTCCTCGGCGTATTTAAAATTTGCGACAGTAAAAAATAATTTTTTGAAAAATTTACTATAGAAAAGGCAATCCTCGGCGAATTTAAAATTTGCGACAGTAAAAAATTATTTTTTGAAAAATTTACTATAGAAAATGCAATCCTCGGCGTATTTAAAATTTGCGACAATAAAAAATGATTTTTTGGAAAATTTACTATAGAAAAGGCAATCCTCGGCGTATAGTAAAAAATTATTTTTTGAAAAATTTGCTATATAAAAGGCAATCCTCGGCGTATTTAAAATTTGCGACAGTTAAAAATTATTTTTTGAAAAATTTACTATAGAAAAGGCAATCCTCGGCGTATTTAAAATTTGCGACAGTAAAAAATTATTTTTTGAAAAATTTACTATAGAAAAGGCAATCCTCGGCGTATTTGAAATTTGCGACAATAAAAAATTATTTTATGAAAAATTTACTATAGAAAAGGCAATCCTCGGCGTATAGTAAAAAATTATTTTTTGAAAAATTTGCTATAGTAAAGGCAATCCTCGGCGTATTTAAAATTTGCTACAGTAAAATATTATTTTTTGAGAAATTTACTATAGAAAAGGCAATCCTGGGCGTATTTAAAATTTGCGACAGTAAAAAATTATTTTTTGAAAAATTTACTATAGAAAAGGCAATCCTCGGCGTATTTAAAATTTGCGACAGCAAAAACTTATTTTTTGAAAAATTTACTATAGAGAAGGCGATCCTGGGCGTATTTAAAATTTGCGACAGTAAAAAATTATTTTTTGAAAAACTTACTATAGAAAAGGCAATCCTCGGCGTATTTAAAATTTGCGACAGTAAAAAATTATTTTTTGAAAAATTTACTATGGAAAAGGCAATCCTCGGCGTATTTAAAATTTGCGACAGTAAAAAATTATTTTTTGAAAAATTTACCATAGAAAAGGCAATCCTGGGCGTATTTAAAATTTGCGACAGCAAAAACTTATTTTTTGAAAAATTTAGTATAGAAAAGGCAATCCTGGGCGTATTTAAAATTTGCGACAGTAAAATGTTATTTTTTGAAAAATTTACTATAGAAAAGGCAATCCTCGGCGTATTTAAAATTTGCGACAGTAAAAAATTATTTTTTGAAAAATTTACTATAGAAAAGGCATTCCTCGGCGTATTTAAAATTTCCGACAGTAAAAAATTATTTTTTGAAAAATTTACTATAGAAAAGGCAATCCTCGGCGTATTTAAAATTTGCGACAGTAAAAAATTATTTTTTGAAAAATTTACTATAGAAAATGCAATCCTCGGCGTATTTAAAATTTGCGACAATAAAAAATTATTTTTTGAAAAATTTACTATAGAAAAGGCAATCCTGGGCGTATTTAAAATTTCCGACAGTAAAAAATTATTTTTTGAAAAATTTACTATAGAAAAGGCAATACTCGACGTTTTTAAAATTTGCGACAGGAAAATGTTATTTTTTGAAAAATTTACTATAGAAAAGGCAATCCTCGGCGCATTTAAAATTTGCGACAGTAAAAAATTATTTTTTGAAAAATTTACTATAGAAAAGGCAATCCTCGGCGTATTTAAAATTTGCAACAATAAAAAATTATTTTTTGAAAAATTTGCTATAGAAAAGGCAATCCTCGGCGTATTTAAAATTTGCGACAGTAAAATTTATTTTTTGAAAAATTTACTATAGAAAATGCAATCCTCGGCGTATTTAAAATTTGCGACAATAAAAAATTATTTTTTGAAAAATTTACTATAGAAAAGGCAAACCTCGGCGTATTTAAAATTTGCGACAGTAAAAAATTATTTTTTGAAAAATTTACTATAGAAAATGCAATCCTCGGGGTATTTAAAATTTGCGACAGTAAAAAATTATTTTTTGAAAAATTTACTATAGAAAAGGCAATCCTCGACGTTTTTAAAATTTGCGACAGTAAAATGTTATTTTTTGAAAAATTTACTATAGAAAAGCAATCCTCGGCGTATTTAAAATTTGCGACAGTAAAAAATTATTTTTTGAAAAATTTACTATAGAAAAGGCAATCCTCGGCGTATTTAAAATTTGCGACAGTAAAAAATTATTTTTTGAAAAATTTACTATAGAAAAGGCAATCCTCGGCGTATTTAAAATTTGCGACAGTAAAAAATTATTTTTTGAAAAATTTACTATAGAAAAGGCAATCTTCGGCGTATTTAAAATTTGCGACAGCAAAAACTTATTTTTTGAAAAATTTACTATAGAAAGGCAATCCTGGGCGTATTTAAAATTTGCGACAGTAAAAAATTATTTTTTGAAAAATTTACTATAGAAAACGCAATCCTCGGCGTATTTAAAATTTGCGACAGTAAAAAATTAATTTTTGAAAAATTTATTATGGAAAAGGCAATCCTCGGCGTATTTAAAATTTGCGACAGTAAAAAATTATTTTTTGAAAAATTTACTATAGGAAAGGCAATCGTGGGCGTATTTAAAATTTGCGACAGTAAAAAATTATTTTTTGAAAAATTTACTATAGAAAATGCAATCCTCGGCGTATTTAAAATTTGCGACAATAAACAATTATTTTTTGAAAAATTTACTATAGAAAAGGCAATCCTCGGCGTATTTAAAATTTGCGACAATAAACAATTATTTTTTGAAAAATTTACTATAGAAAAGGCAATCCTCGGCGTATTTAAAATTTGCGACAGTAAAAAATTATTTTTTGAAAAATTTACTATAGAAAAGGCAATCCTGGGCGTATTTAAAATTTGCGACAGTAAAAAATTATTTTTTGAAAAATTTACGATAGAAAAGGCAATCCTCGGCGTATTTAAAATTTGCGACAGCAAAAACTTATTATTTGAAAAATTTACTATAGAAAAGGCAATCCTCGGCGTATTTAAAATTTGCTAAAGTAAAAAATTATTTTTTGAGAAATTTACTATAGAAAAGGCAATCCTCGACGTTTTTAAAATTTGCGACAGAAAATGTTATTTTTTGAAAAATTTACTATAGAAAAGGCAATCCTCAGCGTATTTAAAATTTGCGACCGTAAAAAATAATTTTTTGAGAAATTTACTATAGAAAAGGCAATCCTCGGCGTATTTCAAATTTGCGACAGTAAAAAATTATTTTTTGAAAAATTTACTATAGAAAAGGCAATCCTCGGCGTATTTAAAATTTGCGACAGTAAAAAATAATTTTTTGAAAAATTTGCTATAGAAAAGGCAATCCTCGGCGTATTTAAAATTTGCGACAATAAAAAATTATTTTTTGAAAAATTTACTATAGAAAAGGCAATCCTCAGCGTATAGTAAAAAATTATTTTTTGAAAAATTTGCTATAGTAAAGGCAATCCTCGGCGAATTTAAAATTTGCTACAGTAAAAAATTATTTTTTGAAAAATTTACTATAGAAAAGGCAATCCTGGGCGTATTTAAAATTTGCGACAGTAAAAAATTATTTTTTGAAAAATTTACTATAGAAAAGGCATTCCTCGGCGTATTTAAAATTTCCGACAGTAAGAAATTATTTTTTGAAAAATTTACTATAGAAAAGGCAATCCTCGGCGTATTTAAAATTTGCGACAGTAAAAAATTATTTTTTGAAAAATTTACTATAGAAAATGCAATCCTCGGCGTATTTAAAATTTGCGACAATAAAAAATTATTTTTTGAAAAATTTACTATAGAAAAGTAATCCTGGGCGTATTTAAAATTTGCGACAGTAAAAAATTATTTTTTGAAAAATTTACTATAGAAAAGGCAATCCTCGACGTTTTTAAAATTTACGACAGGAAAATGTTATTTTTTGAAAAATTTACTATAGAAAAGGCAATCCTCGGCGCATTTAAAATTTGCGACAGTAAAAAATTATTTTTTGAAAAATTTACTATAGAAAAGGCAATCCTCGGCGTATTTAAAATTTGCAACAATAAAAAATTATTTTTTGAAAAATTTACTATAGAAAAGGCAATCCTCGGCGTATTTAAAATTTGCGACAGTAAAATTTATTTTTTGAAAAATTTACTATAGAAAATGCAATCCTCGGCGTATTTAAAATTTGCGACAATAAAAAATTATTTTTTGAAAAATTTACTATAGAAAAGGCAAACCTCGGCGTATTTAAAATTTGCGACAGTAAAAAATTATTTTTTGAAAAATTTACTATAGAAAATGCAATCCTCGGGGTATTTAAAATTTGCGACAGTAAAAAATTATTTTTTGAAAAATTTACTATAGAAAAGGCAATCCTCGACGTTTTTAAAATTTGCGACAGTAAAATGTTATTTTTTGAAAAATTTACTATAGAAAAGGCAATCCTCGGCGTATTTAAAATTTGCGACAGTAAAAAATTATTTTTTGAAAAATTTACTATAGAAAAGGCAATCCTCGGCGTATTTAAAATTTGCGACAGTAAAAAATTATTTTTTGAAAAATTTACTATAGAAAAGGCAATCCTCGGCGTATTTAAAATTTGCGACAGTAAAAAATTATTTTTTGAAAAATTTACTATAGAAAAGGCAATCCTCGGCGTATTTAAAATTTGCGACAGCAAAAACTTATTTTTTGAAAAATTTACTATAGAAAGGCAATCCTGGGCGTATTTAAAATTTGCGACAGTAAAAAATTATTTTTTGAAAAATTTACTATAGAAAAGGCAATCCTCGGCGTATTTAAAATTTGCTACAGTAAAAAATTAATTTTTGAAAAATTTACTATGGAAAAGGCAATCCTCGGCGTATTTAAAATTTGCGACAGTAAAAAATTATTTTTTGAAAAATTTACTATGGGAAAGGCAATCGTGGGCGTATTTAAAATTTGCGACAGTAAAAAATTATTTTTTGAAAAATTTACTATAGAAAATGCAATCCTCGGCGTATTTAAAATTTGCGACAATAAACAATTATTTTTTGAAAAATTTACTATAGAAAAGGCAATCCTCGGCGTATTTAAAATTTGCGACAATAAACAATTATTTTTTGAAAAATTTACTATAGAAAAGGCAATCCTCGGCGTATTTAAAATTTGCGACAGTAAAAAATTATTTTTTGAAAAATTTACTATAGAAAAGGCAATCCTGGGCGTATTTAAAATTTGCGACAGTAAAAAATTATTTTTTGAAAAATTTACGATAGAAAAGGCAATCCTCGGCGTATTTAAAATTTGCGACAGCAAAAACTTATTTTTTGAAAAATTTACTAGAGAAAAGGCAATCCTCGGCGTATTTAAAATTTGCTAAAGTAAAAAATTATTTTTTGAGAAATTTACTATAGAAAAGGCAATCCTCGACGTTTTTAAAATTTGCGACAGAAAATGTTATTTTTTGAAAAATTTACTATAGAAAAGGCAATCCTGAGCGTATTTAAAATTTGCGACCGTAAAAAATAATTTTTTGAGAAATTTACTATAGAAAAGGCAATCCTCGGCGTATTTCAAATTTGCGACAGTAAAAAATTATTTTTTGAAAAATTTACTATAGAAAAGGCAATCCTCGGCGTATTTAAAATTTGCGACAGTAAAAAATAATTTTTTGAAAAATTTACTATAGAAAAGGCAATCCTGGGCGTATTTAAAATTTGCGACAGTAAAAAATTATTTTTTGAAAAATTTACTATAGAAAAGGCAATCCTCGGCGTATTTAAAATTTGCGACAGCAAAAACTTATATTTTGAAAAATTTACTATAGAAAAGGCAATCCTGGGCGTATTTAAAATTTGCGACAGTAAAAAATTATTTTTTGAAAAACTTACTATAGAAAAGGCAATCCTCGGCGTATTTAAAATTTGCGACAGTAAAAAATTATTTTTGAAAAATTTACTATGGAAAAGGCAATCCTCGGCGTATTTAAAATTTGCGACAGTAAAAAATTATTTTTTGAAAAATTTACTATAGAAAAGGCAATCCTCGGCGTATTTAAAATTTGCGACAGTAAAAAATTATTTTTTGAAAAATTTACTATGGAAAAAGCAATCCTCGGCGTATTTAAAATTTGCGACAGTAAAAAATTATTTTTTGAAAAATTTACTATAGGAAAGGCAATCGTGGGCGTATTTAAAATTTGCGACAGTAAAAAATTATTTTTTGAAAAATTTACTATAGAAAATGCAATCCTCGGCGTATTTAAAATTTGCGACAATAAACAATTATTTTTTGAAAAATTTACTATAGAAAAGGCAATCCTCGGCGTATTTAAAATTTGCGACAATAAACAATTATTTTTTGAAAAATTTACTATAGAAAAGGCAATCCTCGGCGTATTTAAAATTTGCGACAGTAAAAAATTATTTTTTGAAAAATTTACTATAGAAAAGGCAATCCTGGGCGTATTTAAAATTTGCGACAGTAAAAAATTATTTTTTGAAAAATTTACTATAGAAAAGGCAATCCTCGGCGTATTTAAAATTTGCGACAGCAAAAACTTATTTTTTGAAAAATTTACTATAGAAAAGGCAATCCTCGGCGTATTTAAAATTTGCTAAAGTAAAAAATTATTTTTTGAGAAATTTACTATAGAAAAGGCAATCCTCGACGTTTTTAAAATTTGCGACAGTAAAATGTTATTATTTGAAATATTTACTATAGAAAAGGCAATCCTCAGCGTATTTAAAATTTGCGACAGTAAAAAATTATTTTTTGAAAAATTTACTATAGAAAAGGCAATCCTCGGCGTATTTAAAATTTGCGACAGTAAAAAATTATTTTTTGAAAAATTTACTATAGAAAAGGCAATCCTCGGCGTATTTAAAATTTGCGACAGTAAAAAATTATTTTTTGAAAAATTTACTATGGAAAAGGCAATCCTCGGCGTATTTAAAATTTGCGACAGTAAAAAATTATTTTTTGAAAAATTTACTATAGAAAAGGCAATCCTCGGCGTATTTAAAATTTGCGACAGTAAAAAGTTATTTTTTGAAAAATTTACTATAGAAAAGGCAATCCTCGGCGTATTTAAAATTTGCGACAGTAAAAAGTTATTTTTTGAAAAATTTACTATAGAAAAGGCAATCCTCGGCGTATTTAAAATTTGCGACAGTAAAAAATTATTTTTTGAAAAATTTACTATAGAAAAGGCAATCCTCGGCGTATTTAAAATTTGCGACAGTAAAAAATTATTTTTTGAAAAATTTACTATAGAAAATGCAATTCTCGGCGTATTTAAAATTTGCGACAATAAACAATTATTTTTTGAAAAATTTACTATAGAAAAGGCAATCCTCGGCGTATTTAAAATTTGCGACAATAAACAATTATTTTTTGAAAAATTTACTATAGAAAAGGCAATCCTCGGCGTATTTAAAATTTGCGACAGTAAAAAATTATTTTTTGAAAAATTTACTATAGAAAAGGCAATCCTGGGCGTATTTAAAATTTGCGACCGTAAAAAGTTATTTTTTGAAAAATTTACTATAGAAAAGGCAATCCTCGGCGTATTTAAAATTTGCGACAGTAAAAAGTTATTTTTTGAAAAATTTACTATAGAAAAGGCAATCCTCGGCGTATTTAAAATTTGCGACAGTAAAAAATTGTTTTTTGAAAAATTTACTATAGAAAAGGCAATCCTCGGCGTATTTAAAATTTGCGACAGTAAAAAATTATTTTTTGAAAAATTTACTATAGAAAATGCAATTCTCGGCGTATTTAAAATTTGCGACAATAAACATTTATTTTTTGAAAAATTTACTATAGAAAAGGCAATCCTCGGCGTATTTAAAATTTGCGACAATAAACAATTATTTTTTGAAAAATTTACTATAGAAAAGGCAATCCTCGGCGTATTTAAAATTTGCGACAGTAAAAAATTATTTTTTGAAAAATTTACTATAGAAAAGGCAATCCTGGGCGTATTTAAAATTTGCGACAGTAAAAAGTTATTTTTTGAAAAATTTACTATAGAAAAGGCAATCCTCGGCGTATTTAAAATTTGCGACAGCAAAAACTAATTTTTTGAAAAATTTACTATAGAAAAGGCAATCCTCGGCGTATTTAAAATTTGCTACAGTAAAAAATTATTTTTTGAGAAATTTACTATAGAAAAGGCAATCCTCGACGTTTTTAAAATTTGCGACAGTAAAATGTTATTTTTTGAAAAATTTACTATAGAAAAGGCAATCCTCGGCGTATTTAAAATTTGCGACAGTAAAAAATTATTTTTTGAAAAATTTACTATAGAAAAGGCAATCCTCGACGTATTTAAAATTTGCGACAGTAAAAAATTATTTTTTGAAAAATTTACTATAGAAAAGGCAATCCTCGGCGTATTTAAAATTTGCGACAGTAAAAAATTATTTTTTGAAAAATTTACTATAGAAAATGCAATCCTCGGCGTATTTAAAATTTGCGACAATAAAAAATTATTTTTTGAAAAATTTATTATAGAAAAGGCAATCCTGGGCGTATTTAAAATTTGCGACAGTAAAAAATTATTTTTTGAAAAATTTACTATAGAAAAGGCAATCCTCGGCGTATTTAAAATTTGCGACAGCAAAAACTTATTTTTTGAAAAATTTACTATAGAAAAGGCAATCCTCGGCGTATTTAAAATTTGCGACAGCAAAAACTTATTTTTTGAAAAATTTACTATAGAAAAGGCAATCCTCGGCGTATTTAAAATTTGCTAAAGTAAAAAATTATTTTTTGAGAAATTTACTATAGAAAAGGCAATCCTCGACGTTTTTAAAATTTGCGACAGTAAAATGTTATTATTTGAAAAATTTACTATAGAAAAGGCAATCCTCAGCGTATTTAAAATTTGCGACAGTAAAAAATTATTTTTTGAAAAATTTACTATAGAAAAGGCAATCCTCGGCGTATTTAAAATTTGCGACAGTAAAAAATTATTTTTTGAAAAATTTACTATAGAAAAGGCAATCCTCGGCGTATTTAAAATTTGCGACAGTAAAAAATTATTTTTTGAAAAATTTACTATGGAACAGGCAATCCTCGGCGTATTTAAAATTTGCGACAGTAAAAAATTATTTTTTGAAAAATTTACTATAGAAAATGCAATTCTCGGCGTATTTAAAATTTGCGACAATAAACAATTATTTTTTGAAAATTTACTATAGAAAAGGCAATCCTCGGCGTATTTAAAATTTGCGACAATAAACAATTATTTTTTGAAAAATTTACTATAGAAAAGGCAATCCTCGGTCGTATTTAAAATTTGCGACAGTAAAAAATTATTTTTTGAAAAATTTACTATAGAAAAGGCAATCCTGGGCGTATTTAAAATTTGCGACAGTAAAAAATTATTTTTTGAAAAATTTACAATAGAAAAGGCAATCCTCGGCGTATTTAAAATTTGCGACAGTAAAAAATTATTTTTTGAAAAATTTACTATAGAAAATGCAATCCTCGGCGTATTTAAAATTTGCGACAATAAAAAATTATTTTTTGAAAAATTTATTATAGAAAAGGCAATCCTGGGCGTATTTAAAATTTGCGACAGTAAAAAATTATTTTTTGAAAAATTTACTATAGAAAAGGCAATCCTCGGCGTATTTAAAATTTGCGACAGCAAAAACTTATTTTTTGAAAAATTTACTATAGAAAAGGCAATCCTGGGCGTATTTAAAATTTGCTACAGTAAAAAATTATTTTTTGAGAAATTTACTATAGAAAAGGCAATCCTCGACGTTTTTAAAATTTGCGACAGTAAAATGTTATTTTTTGAAAAATTTACTATAGAAAAGGCAATCCTCGGCGTATTTAAAATTTGCTACAGTAAAAAATTATTTTTTGAAAAATTTACTATAGAAAAGGCAATCCTCGGCGTATTTAAAATTTGCGACAGTAAAAAATTATTTTTTGAAAAATTTACTATAGAAAAGGCAATCCTCGGCGTATTTAAAATTTGCGACAGTAAAAAATTATTTTTTGAAAAATTTACTATAGAAAATTCAATCCTCGGCGTATTTAAAATTTGCGACAATAAAAAATAATTTTTTGAAAAATTTATTATAGAAAAGGCAATCCTGGGCGTATTTAAAATTTGCGACAGTAAAAAATTATTTTTTGAAAAATTTACTATAGAAAAGGCAATCCTCGGCGTATTTAAAATTTGCGACAGCAAAAACTTATTTTTTGAAAAATTTACTATAGAAAAGGCAATCCTGGGCGTATTTAAAATTTGCGACAGTAAAAAATTATTTTTTGAAAAACTTACTATAGAAAAGGCAGTCCTCGGCGTATTTAAAATTTGCGACAGTAAAAAATTATTTTTTGAAAAATTTACTATAGAAAAGGCATTCCTCGGCGTATTTAAAATTTCCGACAGTAAAAAATTATTTTTTGAAAAATTTACTATAGAAAAGGCAATGCTCGGCGTATTTAAAATTTGCGACAGTAAAAAATTATTTTTTGAAAAATTTACTATAGAAAATGCAATCCTCGGCGTATTTAAAATTTGCGAAAATAAAAAATTATTTTTTGAAAAATTTACTATAGAAAAGGCAATCCTGGGCGTATTTAAAATTTGCGACAGTAAAAAATTATTTTTTGAAAAATTTACTATAGAAAAGGCAATCCTCGACGTTTTTAAAATTTGCGACAGCAAAATGTTATTTTTTGAAAAATTTACTATAGAAAAGGCAATCCTCGGCGTATTTAAAATTTGCGACAGTAAAAAATTATTTTTTGAAAAATTTACTATAGAAAAGGCAATCCTCGGCGTATTTAAAATTTGCAACAGTAAAAAATTATTTTTTGAAAAATTTACTATAGAAAAGGCAATCCTCGGCGTATTTAAAATTTGCGACAGTAAAATTTATTTTTTGAAAAATTTACTATAGAAAATGCAATCCTCGGCGTATTTAAAATTTGCGACAATAAAAAATTATTTTTTGAAAAATTTACTATAGAAAAGGCAAACCTCGGCGTATTTAAAATTTGCGACAGTAAAGAATTATTTTTTGAAAAATTTACTATAGAAAATGCAATCCTCGGGGTATTTAAAATTTGCGACAGTAAAAAATTATTTTTTGAAAAATTTACTATAGAAAAGGCAATCCTCGACGTTTCTAAAATTTGCGACATTAAAATGTTATTTTTTGAAAAATTTACTATAGAAAAGGCAATCCTCGGCGTATTTAAAATTTGCGACAGTAAAAAATTATTTTTTGAAAAATTTACTATAGAAAAGGCAATCCTCGGCGTATTTAAAATTTGCGACAGTAAAAAATTATTTTTTGAAAAATTTACTATAGAAAATGCAATCCTCGGCGTATTTAAAATTTGCGACAATAAACAATTATTTTTTGAAAAATTTACTATAGAAAAGGCAATCCTCGGCGTATTTAAAATTTGCGACACTAAAAAATTATTTTTTGAAAAATTTACTATAGAAAAGGCAATCCTGGGCGTATTTAAAATTTGCGACAGTAAAAAATTATTTTTTGAAAAATTTACGATAGAAAAGGCAATCCTCGGCGTATTTAAAATTTGCGACAGCAAAAACTTATTTTTTGAAAAATTTACTATAGAAAAGGCAATCCTCGGCGTATTTAAAATTTGCTAAAGTAAAAAATTATTTTTTGAGAAATTTACTATAGAAAAGGCAATCCTCGACGTTTTTAAAATTTGCGACAGAAAATGTTATTTTTTGAAAAATTTACTATAGAAAAGGCAATCCTCAGCGTATTTAAAATTTGCGACCGTAAAAAATAATTTTTTGAGAAATTTACTATAGAAAAGGCAATCCTCGGCGTATTTAAAATTTGCGACAGTAAAAAATTATTTTTTGAAAAATTTACTATAGAAAAGGCAATCCTCGGCGTATTTAAAATTTGCGACAGTAAAAAATTATTTTTTGAAAAATTTACTATAGAAAAGGCAATCCTCGGCGTATTTAAAATTTGCGACAATAAAAAATTATTTTTTGAAAAATTTACTATAGAAAAGGCAATCCTCGGCGTATAGTAAAAAATTATTTTTTGAAAAATTTGCTATAGTAAAGGCAATCCTCGGCGAATTTAAAATTTGCTACAGTAAAAAATTATTTTTTGAAAGATTTACTATAGAAAAGGCAATCCTGGGCGTATTTAAAATTTGCGACAGTAAAAAATTATTTTTTGAAAACTTTACTATAGAAAAGGCAATCCTCGGCGTATTTAAAATTTGCGACAGCAAAAACTTATTTTTTGAAAAATTTACTATAGAAAAGGCAATCCTGGGCGTATTTAAAATTTGCAACAGTAAAAAATTATTTTTTGAAAAACTTACTATAGAAAAGGCAATCCTCGGCGTATTTAAAATTTGCGACAGTAAAAAATTATTTTTTGAAAAATTTACTATGGAAAAGGCAATCCTCGGCGTATTTAAAATTTGCGACAGTAAAAAATTATTTTTTGAAAAATTTACTATAGAAAAGGCAATCCTCGGCGTATTTATAATTTGCGACAGTAAAAAATTATTTTTTGAAAAATTTACTATAGAAAAGGCAATCCTCGGCGTATTTAAAATTTGCGACAGTAAAAAATTATTTTTTGACAAATTTACTATGGAAAAGGCAATCCTCGGCGTATTTAAAATTTGCGACAATAAACAATTATTTTTTGAAAAATTTACTATAGAAAAGGCAATCCTCGGCGTATTTAAAATTTGCGACAGTAAAAAATTATTTTTTGAAAAATTTACTATAGAAAAGGCAATCCTGGGCGTATTTAAAATTTGCGACAGTAAAAAATTATTTTTTGAAAAATTTACTATAGAAAAGGCAATCCTCGGCGTATTTAAAATTTGCGACAGCAAAAACTTATTTTTTGAAAAATTTACTATAGAAAAGGCAATCCTCGGCGTATTTAAAATTTGCTAAAGTAAAAAATTATTTTGTGAGAAATTTACTATAGAAAAGGCAATCCTCGACGTTTTTAAAATTTGCGACAGTAAAATGTTATTATTTGAAAAATTTACTATAGAAAAGGCAATCCTCAGCGTATTTAAAATTTGCGACAGTAAAAAATTATTTTTTGAAAAATTTACTATAGAAAAGGCAATCCTCGGCGTATTTAAAATTTGCGACAGTAAAAAATTATTTTTTGAAAAATTTACTATAGAAAAGGCAATCCTCGGCGTATTTAAAATTTGCGACAGTAAAAAATTATTTTTTTAAAAATTTACTATAGAAAATGCAATCCTCGGCGTATTTAAAATTTGCGACAATAAAAAATTATTTTTTGAAAATTTATTATAGAAAAGGCAATCCTGGGCGTATTTAAAATTTGCGACAGTAAAAAATTATTTTTTGAAAAATTTACTATAGAAAAGGCAATCCTCGGCGTATTTAAAATTTGCGACAGCAAAAACTTATTTTTTGAAAAATTTACTATAGAAAAGGCAATCCTCGGCGTATTTAAAATTTGCGACAGCAAAAACTTATTTTTGAAAAATTTACTATAGAAAAGGCAATCCTCGGCGTATTTAAAATTTGCTAAAGTAAAAAATTATTTTTTGAGAAATTTACTATAGAAAAGGCCATCCTCGACGTTTTAAAATTTGCGACAGTAAAATGTTATTATTTGAAAAATTTACTATAGAAAAGGCAATCCTCAGCGTATTTAAAATTTGCGACAGTAAAAAATAATTTTTTGAAAAATTTACTATAGAAAAGGCAATCCTGGGCGTATTTAAAATTTGCGACAGTAAAAAATTATTTTTTGAAAAATTTACTATAGAAAAGGCAATCCTCGGCGTATTTAAAATTTGCGGACAGCAAAAACTTATTTTTGAAAAATTTACTATAGAAAAGGCAATCCTCGGCGTATTTAAAATTTGCGACAGCAAAAACTTATTTTTTGAAAAATTTACTATAGAAAAGGCAATCCTCGGCGTATTTAAAATTTGCTAAAGTAAAAAATTATTTTTTGAGAAATTTACTATAGAAAAGGCAATCCTCGACGTTTTTAAAATTTGCGACAGTAAAATGTTATTATTTGAAAAATTTACTATAGAAAAGGCAATCCTCAGCGTATTTAAAATTTGCGACAGTAAAAAATTATTTTTTGAAAAATTTACTATAGAAAAGGCAATCCTCGGCGTATTTAAAATTTGCGACAGTAAAAAATTATTTTTTGAAAAATTTACTATAGAAAAGGCATTCCTCGGCGTATTAAAATTTGCGACAGTAAAAAATTATTTTTTGAAAAATTTACTATGGAAAAGGCAATCCTCGGCGTATTTAAAATTTGCGACAGTAAAAAATTATTTTTTGAAAAATTTACTATAGGAAAGGCAATCGTGGGCGTATTTAAAATTTGCGACAGTAAAAAATTATTTTTTGAAAAATTTACTATAGAAAATGCAATTCTCGGCGTATTTAAAATTTGCGACAATAAACAATTATTTTTTGAAAAATTTACTATAGAAAGGCAATCCTCGGCGTATTTAAAATTTGCGACAATAAACAATTATTTTTGAAAAATTTACTATAGAAAAGGCAATCCTCGGCGTATTTAAAATTTGCGACAGTAAAAAATTATTTTTTGAAAAATTTACTATATAAAAGGCAATCCTGGGCGTATTTAAAATTTGCGACAGTAAAAAATTATTTTTGAAAAATTTACTATAGAAAAGGCAATCCTCGGCGTATTTAAAATTTGCGACAGTAAAAAATTATTTTTGAAAAATTTACTATAGAAAATGCAATCCTCGGCGTATTTAAAATTTGCGACAATAAAAAATCATTTTTTGAAAAATTTATTATAGAAAAGGCAATCCTGGGCGTATTTAAAATTTGCGACAATAAAAAATTATTTTTTGAAAAATTTACTATAGAAAAGGCAATCCTCGGCGTATTTAAAATTTGCGACAGCAAAAACTTATTTTTTGAAAAATTTACTATAGAAAAGGCAATCCTGGGCGTATTTAAAATTTGCTACAGTAAAAAATTATTTTTTGAGAAATTTACTATAGAAAAGGCAATCCTCGACGTTTTTAAAATTTGCGACAGTAAAATGTTATTTTTTGAAAAATTTACTATAGAAAAGGAAATCCTCGGCGTATTTAAAATTTGCTACTGTAAAAAATTATTTTTTGAAAAATTTACTATAGAAAAGGCAATCCTCGGCGTATTTAAAATTTGCGACAGTAAAAAATTATTTTTGAAAAATTTACTATAGAAAAGGCAATCCTCGGCGTATTTAAAATTTGCGACAGTAAAAAATTATTTTTTGAAAAATTTACTATAGAAAAGGCAATCCTGGGCGTATTTAAAATTTGCAACAGTAAAAAATTATTTTTTGAAAAACTTACTATAGAAAAGGCAATCTTCGGCGTATTTAAAATTTGCGACAGTAAAAAATTATTTTTGAAAAATTTACTATAGAAAAGGCATTCCTCGGCGTATTTAAAATTTCCGACAGTAAAAAATTATTTTTTGAAAAATATACTATAGAAAAGGCAATCCTCGGCGTATTTAAAATTTGCGACAGTAAAAAATTATTTTTTGAAAAATTTACTATAGAAAAGGCAATCCTGGGCGTATTTAAAATTTGCGACAGTAAAAAATTATTTTTTTTAAAATTTACTATAGAAAAGGCAATCCTCGGCGTATTTAAAATTTGCGACAGCAAAAACTTATTTTTTGAAAAATTTACTATAGAAAGGCAATCCTGGGCGTATTTAAAATTTGCGACAGTAAAAAATTATTTTTTGAAAAGTTTGCTATAGAAAAGGCAATCCTCGGCGTATTTAAAATTTGCGACAGTAAAAAATTATTTTTGAAAAGTTTACTATGGAAAAGGCAATCGTGGGCGTATTTAAAATTTGCGACCGTAAAAAATTATTTTTTGAAAAATTTACTATAGAAAATGCAATCCTCGGCGTATTTAAAATTTGCGACAATAAACAATTATTTTTTGAAAAATTTACTATAGAAAAGGCAATCCTCGGCGTATTTAAAATTTGCGACAATAAACAATTATTTTTGAAAAATTTACTATAGAAAAGGCAATCCTCGGCGTATTTAAAATTTGCGACAGTAAAAAATTATTTTTTGAAAAATTTACTATAGAAAAGGCAATCCTGGGCGTATTTAAAATTTGCGACAGTAAAAAATTATTTTTTGAAAAATTTACGATAGAAAAGGCAATCCTCGGCGTATTTAAAATTTGCGACAGCAAAAACTTATTTTTGAAAAATTTACTATAGAAAAGGCAATCCTCGGCGTATTTAAAATTTGCTAAAGTAAAAAATTATTTTTTGAGAAATTTACTATAGAAAAGGCAATCCTCGACGTTTTTTAAAATTTGCGACAGAAAATGTTATTTTTTGAAAAATTTACTATAGAAAAGTCAATCCTCAGCGTATTTAAAATTTGCGACCGTAAAAAATAATTTTTTGAGAAATTTACTATAGAAAAGGCAATCCTCGGCGTATTTAAAATTTGCGACAGTAAAAAATTATTTTTTGAAAAATTTACTATAGAAAAGGCAATCCTCGGCGTATTTAAAATTTGCGACAGTAAAAAATTATTTTTGAAAAATTTACTATAGAAATGGCAATCCTCGGCGTATTTAAAATTTGCGACAATAAAAAATTATTTTTTGAAAAATTTACTATAGAAAAGGCAATCCTCGGCGTATAGTAAAAAATTATTTTTTGAAAAATTTGCTATAGTAAAGGCAATCCTCGGCGAATTTAAAATTTGCTACAGTAAAAAATTATTTTTTGAAAAATTTACTATAGAAAAGGCAATCCTGGGCGTATTTAAAATTTGCGACAGTAAAAAATTATTTTTTGAAAAATTTACTATAGAAAAGGCAATCCTCGGCGTATTTAAAATTGCGACAGCAAAAACTTATTTTTTGAAAAATTTACTATAGAAAAGGCAATCCTGGGCGTATTTAAAATTTGCAACAGTAAAAAATTATTTTTTGAAAAACTTACTATAGAAAAGGCAATCCTCGGCGTATTTAAAATTTGCGACAGTAAAAAATTATTTTTTGAAAAATTTACTATAGAAAAGGCAATCCTCGGCGTATTTAAAATTTGCGACAGTAAAAAATTATTTTTTGAAAAATTTACTATAGAAAAGGCAATCCTCGGCGTATTTAAAATTTGCGACAGTAAAAAATTATTTTTTGAAAAATTTACTATGGAAAAGGCAATCCTCGGCGTATTTAAAATTTGCGACAGTAAAAAATTATTTTTTGAAAAATTTACTATAGGAAAGGCAATCGTGGGCGTATTTAAAATTTGCGACAGTAAAAAATTATTTTTTGAAAAATTTACTATAGAAAATGCAATCCTCGGCGTATTTAAAATTTGCGACAATAAACAATTATTTTTTGAAAAATTTACTATAGAAAAGGCAATCCTCGGCGTATTTAAAATTTGCGACAATAAACAATTATATTTACTATAGAAAAGGCAATCCTGGGCGTATTTAAAATTTGCGACAGTAAAAAATTATTTTTTGAAAAATTTACTATAGAAAAGGCAATCCTCGGCGTATTTAAAATTTGCGACAGCAAAAACTTATTTTTTGAAAAATTTACTATAGAAAAGGCAATCCTCGGCGCATTTAAAATTTGCTAAAGTAAAAAATTATTTTGTGAGAAATTTACTATAGAAAAGGCAATCCTCGACGTTTTTAAAATTTGCGACAGTAAAATGTTATTATTTGAAAAATTTACTATAGAAATGGCAATCCTCAGCGTATTTAAAATTTGCGACAGTAAAAAATTATTTTTTGAAAAATTTACTATAGAAAAGGCAATCCTCGGCGTATTTAAAATTTGCGACAGTAAAAAATTATTTTTTGAAAAATTTACTATAGAAAAGGCAATCCTCGGCGTATTTAAAATTTGCGACTGTAAAAAATTATTTTTTGAAAACTTTACTATAGAAAATGCAATCCTCGGCGTATTTAAAATTTGCGACAATAAAAAATTATTTTTTGAAAAATTTGTTATAGAAAAGGCAATC
>CAWUPM010000783.1:0-2500 GCA_963924295.1 Dioctria rufipes
GGGTCGATGAAGAACGCAGCAAACTGTGCGTCATCGTGTGAACTGCAGGACACATGAACATCGACATTTTGAACGCATATTGCAGTCCATGCTATACGTACTTTAAAATTTTTTTTTATAGTGCTGCATGGACTACATATGGTTGAGGGTTGTAAGACTTTCTTAATTAAGTTGCTTGAAGATATTTTTAATATCTTTTTAAGCACATGTTGTATTATTAAAAAATATTATTTGATATTTTTTATAATATTAATAATAAGGAATAATAATAATTTGCTTTTATCTCTTTGCAGATCAAGTATAAAATTTAATATACTGTGAATAGCGATTTGATTACATTAAAGCATAAAAATTATTATTATAAAGTATATAGAAAAAATAAAAACTTTTTAAACAACCTCAACTCATATGAGATTACTCCCTGAATTTAAGCATATTAATGAGGGAAGGAAAAGAAACTAACTAGGATTTTCTTAGTAGCGGCGAGCGAAAAGAAATTTAGTTCAGCACTGAGTTATTTTGTTGTTTTAACAAATATAAGATGCAGTGTATGGAATATCTATAATCTAGTATGATAAATTAGCAGTCCAAGTCCTTCTTAAATGAGGCCATTTACCCATAGAGGGTGCCAGGCCCGTAGTGACGTTAATGATTACTAGAAGATATTTCTTAAGAGTCGTGTTGCTTGATAGTGCAGCACAAATTGGGTGGTAAACTCCATCTAAAACTAAATATAACCATGAGACCGATAGCAAACAAGTACCGTGAGGGAAAGTTGAAAAGAACTCTGAATAGAGAGTTAAATAGTACGTGAAACTGCTTAGAGGTTAAGCCCGATGAACCTGAATATCTAATATGAAAAATTCATTGTTAATAATACATTAATTTTATTTTAATGTAATAATAATGTGCAATTTTTTCATATAAGGACATTGTAATCTGTTAATATGATCGATAATAGAAAAATTTATCAGAAGTATCAGTTTTGCAAAGTTTATGTTTTATTATATAAAAAATTTATTTTTTGATAATTAACATAAAATGCATATATGGTTACAGATAAATTATTGACAGATTTTTATTATATATAGCGCTTACACATACATTATATATGTGTTATAGTAATTAAATTAAATTTTTTAATTTTTTTATTATATGCGTTAATATGATTAACAATGCTATAGATTTAGGATACCTTCGGGACCCGTCTTGAAACACGGACCAAGGAGTCTAACATGTGTGCAAGTCATTGGGTATATAAAACCTAAAGGCGTAATTAACTTAACTGTTTAATTTAATGGGATCATATATATATTATTAATATTATATATTCCATCCCGGGGCGTTCTATACAGTTATGCATTTTAATATAAATTTTTTTTTAAAGGATATATTATATATGCCTCTAACTAGAGCGTACCTTGAGCATATATGTTGTCACCCGAAAGATGATGAACTATACCTGATCAGGTTGAAGTCAGGGGAAACCCTGATGGAGGACCGAAGCAGTTCTGACGTGCAAATCGATTGTCAGAATTGGGTATAGGGGCGATAGACCTATCGAATCATCTAGTAGCTGGTTCCCTCCGAAGTTTCCCTCAGGATAGCTGGTGCATTTAAATATTATTTAAAATAATCTTATCTGGTAAAGCGAATGATTAGAGGCATTAGGGCCGAAACGACCTTAACCTATTCTCAAACTTTAAATGGGTAAGAACCTCACCTTTCTTGATATGAAGGTTGAGGTTATGATATATTGTGCCCAGTGGGCCACTTTTGGTAAGCAGAACTGGCGCTGTGGGATGAACCAAACGTAATGTTAAGGCGCCAAAATTAACAACTCATACTGATACCATGAAAGGCGTTGGTTGCTTAAAACAGCAGGACGGTGGACATGGAAGTCGTAATCCGCTAAGGAGTGTGTAACAACTCACCTGCCGAAGCAACTAGCCCTTAAAATGGATGGCGCTCAAGTTGTATGCCTATACATTACCGCTGAAATATATGATTTATAAATTATATAATTTATAAATTTTGAAGTTTTAGTGAGTAGGAGGGTACAATGGTGTGCGTAGAAGTGTTTGGTGTAAACCTGCATGGAGCCGCCATTGGTACAGATCTTGGTGGTAGTAGCAAATAATCGAATGAGACCTTGGAGGACTGAAGTGGAGAAGGGTTTCGTGTGAACAGTGGTTGATCACGAGTTAGTCGGTCCTAAGTTCTAGGCGAAAGTCGAAAAATTTTTTAAGTTACAAATATGCAATGCAATATATGATATACTTAAATATTTTTGAACGAAAGGGAATACGGTTCCAATTCCGTAACCTGTTGAGTATACGTTTGTTATTAAAAATGGGCTTTTATGCTCATCCTGGTAACAGAAACAACCATAAAGAAGCCGTCGAGAAATATCGAAAGAGTTTTCTTTTCTGTTTCATAGTCGTACTACCATGGAAGTCTTTCGAAGAGAGATATGGTAGATGGACTAGAAGAGCATGGC
>CAWUPM010000783.1:5000-35000 GCA_963924295.1 Dioctria rufipes
CTACGTCCGCTGGATTATGCCTGAACGCCTCTAAGGTCGTATCCATGCTGGACAGTAATAATAGTAATGAGGCAATTGTATTGTATGGCAATATACCAATTCAAGTTTATAATTTAAAATTATAAACGATATCGGATGACTATGATGCCAATGATTTATATAACAAAGTTAATATGGGTTGTATGAAAGTAACATCTATATATAACTAGTTATATAAAGAAGCTTTATATAATACGATGACAATGTCTAGAATCAATTGTAAACGACTTTGGTAACGGGCGAGGTGCTGTAAGTGGTAGAGCAGCTGCCATACTGCGATCCACTGAAGCTTAACCTTTGCTTGATGATTCGAAGTAAATCATCTATTTATGATATTGTTATATCATTTTATACTATATTTATATAAACATTATATAAAAATGGGAATATAATAATAATAATATTGTTATATCATATTATGCTTTTTATATATGAAACATATATATAAAAATGGGAATATAAGCGCCCTTGAAAGACGTCAACCGTCAAGAAGTGACAGCCAATTTCGCATTTATGACGTCATTCATGCAGCCCCTTTAATGGGACATTTTTGCTGCATTTTACATAAACCGTAGTAGTTATGACAAAAAAAGTTACATAACAAAGTTAATATGGGTTGTATGAAAGTAACACCTGTATATACTGTGTTATGTAAAAAAAGCTTATTGTGAATGAAGAATTGTAAACTACTAAATGGGCAAGGTGTTGTAAGTGGTAGAGCAGCTGACAAACTGCGATCCACTGAAGCTAACCTTTGCTTGAAGATTTCAAGTAAATCATCTATTTGTGATATCATTTTATACTATATATTGTGAATTTAGAATTGTAAAATACTTTGGTAATGGCAAGGTGTCGTAAATGGAGCAGCTAACAAACTGTGATCCACTAAGCTTATCTTTGCTTGATGGTTTCAAGTAAATCATCTTATATAAAGCGCCCTTATAAAACTTAGATATGTTCATACGGAGCGTAGAATATTATATGAAGGAAGCCAATATGAGAGAAGGTAAAAATTTTTTATTTCGAAAAATTCTTTACTCTACAACAATTCAGCATGAATTTTGCATTCATTCGACCCAATATACTGTACTGCCTTTCGGTTAAAATTTGACCGAACTATCCTAAAATTTGTACTAAACTGATTTAGAGAATTTAAAAATTTGATATTTTAGGTACAAATTTGAACGGCGAATGCTCCCGATGTATGGAATATATTGACTTGAAATTTTTAGCATATGAAAGCTGAAAGTATGTAGATAACTTCGTTAGTGCATATAATTAAAAAAAGTGTAAAGAAAATATAGTATTTGGGGTATATGTGACCCAAGGTAGTGAAAATGTCTCAGTGGCGTAGAGAAAAATATCGAAAAAAGGGGTCAAAATGAAATTAATGGAGAAAAAAAGTACACCACGTAATAGTACTCGCCAAGACCTTTCCAAAAAGTACCTACATGCCGGGGTAGGGGTGAAAGTAAAAATCGCGAAATTTTCATAGGGGTACCCCTGTAAAAACGGGAAAAAATTTAATTTTTCGCGGGAGTTGGCCAACTGTAATTGCTATAGAATCTGAAGGAAAAGCCCGAATGCCTTCAAATAAACTTCCAGACATAGAGGAGACCTGTAGGTAGCACATTTTATAAGCACTGTGCCGTGAGTTACATAGTACTCCCGGTAGATGGCGCCAAGTGCGCGAGAAAAGTTGTCACAGTTATGTATTTTTTTAAATAGGTAAATAAGGTGCTATGTCGCTGAAATTTCGTATAGGCAATCTTGTGGTAAGCCGGTATCCATAAAAAATTCAAAAGTTGGATTTATCTGAAATTCGTAGAGCAAAGTTTCCAAATGAAGATTTTCGTTAAAAATTTTGGCCGTGGAAAAAAAATTTTTACAACGCAAATGGGAGGGGGTGGGAAATAGTCTCAAAAAATCACAAAAAAATCAGAAAAAAATAATCAAAAGGAATTTTTGAAATCGGTTTATATTTGGGCTAATTATGGTGAGGGGATGAATTAATACGTATGTACATACATGTAATTTGAGAAATTCGATTGAACCAAGTTTACCGAATTTGAAAAAGAAATACATAGATCGATAGTACTCGTCAAGACCTTTCCAATGACTCCTCACTGATTGAGATCAAATGTAAAAATAATATAGTATTTGGGGTATATGTGACCCAAGGTACTGAAAATGTCTCAGTGGCGTAGAGAAAAATATCGAAAAAAGGGGTCAAAATGAAATTAATGGCGAAAAAAAGTACACCACGTAATAGTACTCGCCAAGACCTTTCCAAAAAGTACCTACATGCCGGGGTAGGGGTGAAAGTAAAAATCGCGAAATTTTCATAGGGGTACCCCTGTAAAAACGGGAAAAAATTTAATTTTTCGCGGGAGTTGGCCAACTGTAATTGCTATAGAATCTGAAGGAAAAGCCCGAATGCCTTCAAATAAACTTCCAGACATAGAGGAGACCTGTAGGTAGCACATTTTATAAGCACTGTGCCGTGAGTTACATAGTACTCCCGGTAGATGGCGCCAAGTGCGCGAGAAAAGTTGTCACAGTTATGTATTTTTTTAAATAGGTAAATAAGGTGCTATGTCGCTGAAATTTCGTATAGGCAATCTTGTGGTAAGCCGGTATCCATAAAAAATTCAAAAGTTGGATTTATCTGAAATTCGTAGAGCAAAGTTTCCAAATGAAGATTTTCGTTAAAAATTTTGGCCGTGGAAAAAAAATTTTTACAACGCAAATGGGAGGGGGTGGGAAATAGTCTCAAAAAATCACAAAAAAATCAGAAAAAAATAATCAAAAGGAATTTTTGAAATCGGTTTATATTTGGGCTAATTATGGTGAGGGGATGAATTAATACGTATGTACATACATGTAATTTGAGAAATTCGATTGAACCAAGTTTACCGAATTTGAAAAAGAAATACATAGATCGATAGTACTCGTCAAGACCTTTCCAATGACTCCTCACTGATTGAGATCAAATGTAAAAATAATATAGTATTTGGGGTATATGTGACCCAAGGTACTGAAAATGTCTCAGTGGCGTAGAGAAAAATACCGAAAAAAGGGGTCAAAATGAAATTAATGGCGAAAAAAAGTACACCACGTAATAGTACTCGCCAAGACCTTTCCAAAAAGTACCTACATGCCGGGGTAGGGGTGAAAGTAAAAATCGCGAAATTTTCATAGGGGTACCCCTGTAAAAACGGGAAAAAATTTAATTTTTCGCGGGAGTTGGCCAACTGTAATTGCTATAGAATCTGAAGGAAAAGCCCGAATGCCTTCAAATAAACTTCCAGACATAGAGGAGACCTGTAGGTAGCACATTTTATAAGCACTGTGCCGTGAGTTACATAGTACTCCCGGTAGATGGCGCCAAGTGCGCGAGAAAAGTTGTCACAGTTATGTATTTTTTTAAATAGGTAAATAAGGTGCTATGTCGCTGAAATTTCGTATAGGCAATCTTGTGGTAAGCCGGTATCCATAAAAAATTCAAAAGTTGGATTTATCTGAAATTCGTAGAGCAAAGTTACCAAATGAAGATTTTCGTTAAAAATTTTGGCCGTGGAAAAAAAATTTTTACAACGCAAATGGGAGGGGGTGGGAAATAGTCTCAAAAAATCACAAAAAAATCAGAAAAAAATAATCAAAAGGAATTTTTGAAATCGGTTTATATTTGGGCTAATTATGGTGAGGGGATGAATTAATACGTATGTACATACATGTAATTTGAGAAATTCGATTGAACCAAGTTTACCGAATTTGAAAAAGAAATACATAGATCGATAGTACTCGTCAAGACCTTTCCAATGACTCCTCACTTATTGAAATCGGATGAAAAATAAGGAATTTTTATTTATTTATCGATGTTTGCTACATGAATTTATAAGGGAAGGCATACGACTTTTGAGATTTTTATAAGGAACACATGAAAAATTTCTGATTTGGCACTATACATTTTCATACACTACACACCAATTCTAATCATATGCTTATACTGGAAATCGGATTTGCGAAAAATTGCAGAAAAGAAATATCAATAAACTCATTTCCCAATTTTTGTACGGGACACATGAGTGTTTTCTTATAACAAAACAGAAAAATTTTCTGACTGTAAAAGAAATCGAGGTTTGCTACATGAATTTATAAGGGAAGGCATACGACTTTTGAGATTTTTATAAGGAACACATGAAAAATTTCTGATTTGGCACTATGCATTTTCATACACTACACACCAATTCTAATCATATGCTTATACTGGAAATCGGATTTGCGAAAAATTGCAGAAAAGAAATATCAATAAACTCATTTCCCAATTTTTGTACGGGACACATGAGTGTTTTCTTATAACAAAACAGAAAAATTTTCTGACTGTAAAAGAAATCGAGGTTTGCTACATGAATTTATAAGGGAAGGCATACGACTTTTGAGATTTTTATAAGGAACACATGAAAAATTTCTGATTTGGCACTATGCATTTTCATACACTACACACCAATTCTAATCATATGCTTATACTGGAAATCGGATTTGCGAAAAATTGCAGAAAAGAAATATCAATAAACTCATTTCCCAATTTTTGTACGGGACACATGAGTGTTTTCTTATAACAAAACAGAAAAATTTTCTGACTGTAAAAGAAATCGAGGTTTGCTACATGAATTTATAAGGGAAGGCATACGACTTTTGAGATTTTTATAAGGAACACATGAAAAATTTCTGATTTGGCACTATGCATTTTCATACACTACACACCAATTCTAATCATATGCTTATACTGGAAATCGGATTTGCGAAAAATTGCAGAAAAGCAATATCAATAAACTCATTTCCCAAAATTTTTGTATGGGACACATGAGTGTTTTCTTATAACAAAAGGGTAAAATTTTCTGACTGTAAAAAAAGCGTTTTACTCTTCCACTGGTCGGGTTGCAGAACACCTATAGGGGGTAGTGGTCCTCTGAGCGATGGACGGTGACGTCAAGAAACATGATTTTATAAGAAATCCTAATAACTCTTACTTATCTATGTGCTTCCACTACCCCCACATGGGTGCGTGGCTTATAAGATGCTTATAAGAACCAACGCACCTATGTGCACATAGATAAGGGCTTAACACGGAAGTCATAAGAGAAAACCTAATAATAGTGGGCGAAAAAAGGTCTTATAAGAAAACCTATAAACTGTCTCATACTATTGCATGGGACACATTAGTGTTTTCTTATAACAAAAGGTTAAAATTATCTGACAGTAAAAAAAGCGTTTTACTCTTCCACTGGTCGGGTTGCAGAACACCTATAGGGGGTAGTGGTCCTCTGAGCGATGGACGGTGACGTCAAGAAATATGATTTTATAAGAAATCCTAATAACTCTTACTTATCTATGTGCTTCCACTACCCCCACATGGGTGCGTGGCTTATAAGATGCTTATAAGAACCAACGCACCTATGTGCACATAGATAAGGGCTTAACACGGAAGTCATAAGAGAAAACCTAATAATAATGGGTGAAAAAAGGTCTTATAAGAAAACCTATAAACTGTCTCATACTATGTATGGGATACATGAGTGTTTTCTTATAACGAAAGAGAAAATTTGGAATTTATTGGCGAGGAAAGTTCTCTTTATAATAAAGAGAATAAAATGCTGTATGCTTCTTCATGGGAGATTTTGGTCAGGAATTGGTTTTGCACCAAGTCCCGTACCAAAAAAAAAAAAAAATTTACTCTTCCACACTTCAGTCTCCAGACGTACTATAGCCCAACAATTATCGGGCGTTGGAATAGACACGGTTGTTACCAAATCCTAATAAAAACCGATAAAATTGTATGAAAACACGGGGAAAAAATACCATATCCTAATAAAAATCGATAAAATTGTATAAAAAATATATACTTATTGTTATACTTATACTTATACTTATCAACCAAGAACCCCAAGAACCCCAAGAACCCCAAGAACCCCAAGAACCCCAAGAACAGCTTGAAAATGAAAATAAAAATAAAATAAAATTAAATTAAAATTAAATTAAATTAAATTATACATTTAGTATAAAGAACAGGTCTGTGCTATACATTTGAATAATAATGGTAATAAGAAAGCTAATAAAATCATTGGATTGAGCTCGTATGGGCTAAAAAGCACGAAAGAAAGTATATTGGGCGATATACATGTAGTGCAAAGAACAGGTCTGGGCAATGGTAATAAGAAAGCTAATAAAATCATAGGATTGAGCTCGAATGGGCTAAAAAGCACGAAAGAAAGTATATTGGGCGATATACATGTAGTGCAAAGAACAGGTCTGGGCAATGGTAATAAGAAAGCTAATAAAATCATAGGATTGAGCTCGAATGGGCTAAAAAGCACGAAAGAAAGTATATTGGGCGATATACATGTAGTGCAAAGAACAGGTCTGGGCAATGGTAATAAGAAAGCTAATAAAATCATAGGATTGAGCTCGAATGGGCTAAAAAGCACGAAAGAAAGTATATTGGGCGATATACATGTAGTGCAAAGAACAGGTCTGGGCAATGGTAATAAGAAAGCTAATAAAATCATAGGATTGAGCTCGAATGGGCTAAAAAGCACGAAAGAAAGTATATTGGGCGATATACATGTAGTGCAAAGAACAGGTCTGGGCAATGGTAATAAGAAAGCTAATAAAATCATAGGATTGAGCTCGAATGGGCTAAAAAGCACGAAAGAAAGTATATTGGGCGATATACATGTAGTGCAAAGAACAGGTCTGGGCAATGGTAATAAGAAAGCTAATAAAATCATAGGATTGAGCTCGAATGGGCTAAAAAGCACGAAAGAAAGTATATTGGGCGATATACATGTAGTGCAAAGAACAGGTCTGGGCAATGGTAATAAGAAAGCTAATAAAATCATAGGATTGAGCTCAAATGGGCTAAAAAGCACGAAAGAAAGTATATTGGGTGATATACATGTAGTGTAAAGAACAGGTCTGGGCAATGGTAATAAGAAAGCTAATAAAATCATAGCATACTGCGATCTAGTGAAGCTTAACTTATCTTATAAGGATAAGCATAACATATATTGATTTTTATAAGGGACACATAAAAAAATTTTGATTTGCCGCTATCCATTTTCAGACACTACATAAGGATAGCATTCATATCCTTTAATCGGAAATCGGATTTGAGAAAAAAAGTTTTCAATTAACTCATTTCCCCATTTTTGTTCGGGACACATGAAGTTATTAGGAAAGGCATAGACGAGTTTGGATTTTCATATGGGACACATAAAAAAATTTTGATTTGCCGCTATCCATTTTCAGATACTACATAAGGATAGCATTCATATCCTTTTATCGGAAATCGGATTTGAGAAAAAAAGTTTTCAATTAACTCATTTCCCCATTTTTGTTCGGGACACATGAAGTTATTAGGAAAGGCATAGACGAGTTTAGATTTTCATATGGGACACATAAAAAAATTTTGATTTGCCGCTATCCATTTTCAGACACTACATAAGGATAGCATTCATATCCTTTTATCGGAAATCGGATTTGAGAAAAAAAGTTTTCAATTAACTCATTTCCCCATTTTTGTTCGGGACACATGAAGTTATTAGGAAAGGCATACACGATCTCAAATTTTCATATGGGACACATAAAAAAATTTTGATTTGCCGCTATCCATTTTCAGACACTACATAAGGATAGCATTCATATCCTTTTATCGGAAATCGGATTTGAGAAAAAAAGTTTTCAATTAACTCATTTCCCCATTTTTGTTCGTGACACATGAAGTTATTAAGAAAGGCATACACGATCTCAAATTTTCATATGGGACACATAAAAAAATTTTGATTTGCCGCTATCCATTTTCAGACACTACATAAGGATAGCATTCATATCCTTTTATCGGAAATCGGATTTGAGAAAAAAAGTTTTCAATTAACTCATTTCCCCATTTTTGTTCGGGACACATGAAGTTATTAGGAAAGGCATAGACGATCTCAAATTTTCATATGGGACACATAAAAAAATCTTGATTTGCCGCTATCCATTTTCAGACACTACATAAGGATAGCATTCATATCCTTTTATCGGAAATCGGATTTGAGAAAAAAAGTTTTCAATTAACTCATTTCCCCATTTTTGTTCGGGACACATGAAGTTATTAGGAAAGGCATACACGATCTCAAATTTTCATATGGGACACATAAAAAAATTTTGATTTGCAGCTATCCATTTTCAGACACTACATAAGGATAGCATTCATATCCTTTTATCGGAAATCGGATTTGAGAAAAAAAGTTTTCAATTAACTCATTTCCCCATTTTTGTTCGGGACACATGAAGTTATTAGGAAAGGCATAGACGATCTCAAATTTTCATATGGGACACATAAAAAAATCTTGATTTGCCGCTATCCATTTTCAGATACTACATAAGGATAGCATTCATATCCTTTTATCGGAAATCGGATTTGAGAAAAAAAGTTTTCAATTAACTCATTTCCCCATTTTTGTTCGGGACACATAAAGTTATTAGGAAAGGCATACACGATCTCAAATTTTCATATGGGACACATAAAAAAATTTTGATTTGCCGCTATCCATTTTCAGACACTACATAAGGATAGCATTCATATCCTTTTATCGGAAATCGGATTTGAGAAAAAAAGTTTTCAATTAACTCATTTCCCCATTTTTGTTCGGGACACATGAAGTTATTAGGAAAGGCATAGACGATCTTAGATTTTCATATGGGACATATAAAAAAATTTTGATTTGCCGCTATCCATTTTCAGACACTACATAAGGATAGCATTCATATCCTTTTATCGGAAATCGGATTTGCGAAAAAAAAGTTTTCAATTAACACATTTCCCATTTCTCATTTCTCCATTTTTGTTCGGGACACATAAAGTTATTAGGAAAGGGATAGACGATCTTAAATTTTCATATGGGACACATGAAAAAATTTTGATTTGCCGCTATCCATTTTCAGACACTACATAAGGATAGCATTCATATCCTTTTATCGGAAATCGGATTTGAGAAAAAAAGTTTTCAATTAACTCATTTCCCCATTTTTGTTCGGGACACATGAAGTTATTAGGAAAGGCATAGACGATCTTAGATTTTCATATGGGACATATAAAAAAATTTTGATTTGCCGCTATCCATTTTCAGACACTACATAAGGATAGCATTCATATCCTTTTATCGGAAATCGGATTTGAGAAAAAAAGTTTTCAATTAACTCATTTCCCCATTTTTGTTCGGGACACATGAAGTTATTAGGAAAGGCATAGACGATCTTAGATTTTCATATGGGACATATAAAAAAATTTTGATTTGCCGCTATCCATTTTCAGACACTACATAAGGATAGCATTCATATCCTTTTATCGGAAATCGGATTTGCGAAAAAAAAGTTTTCAATTAACACATTTCCCATTTCTCATTTCTCCATTTTTGTTCGGGACACATAAAGTTATTAGGAAAGGGATAGACGATCTTAAATTTTCATATGGGACACATGAAAAAATTTTGATTTGCCGCTATCCATTTTCAGACACTACATAAGGATAGCATTCATATCCTTTTATCGGAAATCGGATTTGCGAAAAAAAAGCTTTCAATTAACATATTTCCCCATTTTTGTTCGGGACACATGAAATTATTAGGAAAGGCATAGACGATCTTAAACTTTTATATGGGACATATGATTTTTTTTTTATAAGGAAAGAGAAAAAGTTTCTTAGTAAATAATTTTTCGTACTTTGTTACACTTCGCCATGAATATGTTAGTAAATCTTCGAAATTTATATACATAATAATTTATAAGAAATGGCATAACATATATTAATTTATATAAGGAACATATGAAAAAATTTTGATTTGCTGCTATCTATTTTCAGACACTACACAACGTTCTTATTCAACTACTTTCACCGGAAATCGGATTATCGAAAAAAAAAAATTTCCATTAACTATAACCCCATTTTTGTATGGGACATATGAATTTTTTTTTATAAGGAAAGAGAAAAAGTTTCTCAGTAAATAATTGTTCCCACTTTGTTACACTTCGCCATGAATGTGTAAGTAAATCTTTGAATTTTATTTATATAATAATTTATAAGAAATGGCATAACATATATTAATTTATATAAGGAACATATGAAAAAAATTTTATTTGCTACTATCTATTATCAGACACTACACAACACTCTTATTCAACTCCTTTTACCGGAATTCGGATTTGCAAAAAAAAAAAAAAAAACAATCCATTAACTATTTCCCCATTTTTGTTCAGGACATATAAATTTATTAGGAAAGGTATAAATCTTTTGAGATTTTTATATGCATCACATGAAAAATTTTTGATTAGGCACTATCTATTTATAGACAATACATAACGATCCTATTCATATTATTTTACTGGAAATCGATTTTGCAAAAAATTGCGGAAAAAAATTTCTATAAAATTATTTTCCAATTTTTGTATGGGGCACATGAAGTTATTAGGAAAGGCATAAATGCTTTTAGATGTTTATATGAGACATATAAAAAAAATTTTGATTTGACACTATCTATTTTCAGACACTACATAACGATCCTATTGATATTCTTTTACTGGAAATCGATTTTGCAAAAAATTGCAAACAAAAAATTTCTATAAAATTATTTCTCAATTTTTGTATGGGACACAGGAAGTTATTAGGAAAGGCATAAATCTTTTTAGATTTTTATATGGAACACATGAAAAATTTTTGATTTGCCACTATCTATTTTCAGACACTATATAACGATCCTATTCATATGCTTTTACTGGAAATCGATTTTGCAAAAAAATTGAGAAAAAACTTTTCTATAAAATATTATCCAATTTTTGTATGGGACATATGAAGTTATTAGGAAAGGTATAAATCGTTTTTGATTTTTATATGGGACACATGAAAATTATTTGATTTAGCACTATCTATTTTCAGACACTACATAACAATGATATTCATATGCTTTTACTGGAAATCGATTTTGCAAAAAATTGTGAAAAAACTTTTCTATAAAATATTATCCAATTTTTGTATGGGACATATGAAGTTATTAGGAAAGGTATAAATCGTTTTTGATTTTTATATGGGACACATGAAAATTATTTGATTTAGCACTATCTATTTTCAGACAATACATAACGATGCTATACATATTCTTTTACTGGTAATCGATTTTGCAAAAAATTGCGAAAAAAATTTCTATAAAAGTATTTCCCAATTTTTGTATGGGACACATAGTTTTATTAGGAAAGGAATAATTTTTTTTTTATTTTTATATGGGACATATGAAAACTTTTTGATTTAGCACTATCTATTTTCAGACACTACATAACGATGTTATTCATATGCTTTTACTAGTAATCGATTTTGCAAAAAATTGCCACAAAAAATTTCTATAAAAGTATTTCCAGTTTTTGTATGGGACACATGGAGTTATTAGGAAAGGCATAAATTTTTTTGATTTTTATATGGGACACATGAACATTTTTTTGTTTTTGCACTGCCCATTTTCAGACACTATATAACGATCTTATTCATATGCTTTTACTGGAAATCGATTTTGCAAAAAATTGTGAAAAAACTTTTCTATAAAATATTATCCAATTTTTGTATGGGACATATGAAGTTATTAGGAAAGGTATAAATCGTTTTTGATTTTTATATGGGACACATGAAAATTATTTGATTTAGCACCATCTATTTTCAGACACTACATAATGAAGCTATTCATATTCTTTTACTGGTAATCGATTTTGCAAAAAATTGCGAAAAAAAATTTCTATAAAAGTATTTCCCAATTTTTGTATGGGACACATGAAGTTATTAGGAAAGGCATAAATCTTTTTAGATTTTTATATGGAACACATGAAAAATTTTTGATTTGCCACTATCTATTTTCAGACACTATATAACGATCCTATTCATATGCTTTTACTGGAAATCGATTTTGCAAAAAAATTGAGAAAAAACTTTTCTATAAAATATTATCCAATTTTTGTATGGGACATATGAAGTTATTAGGAAAGGTATAAATCGTTTTTGATTTTTATATGGGACACATGAAAATTATTTGATTTAGCACTATCTATTTTCAGACACTACATAACAATGATATTCATATTCTTTTACTGGTAATCGATTTTGCAAAAAATTGCCAAAAAAAATTTCTATAAAAGTATTTCCCAATTTTTGTATGGGACACATGGAGTTATTAGGAAAGGCATAATTTTTTTTGATTTTTATATGGGACACATGAAAATTATTTGATTTAGCACTATCTATTTTCAGACAATACATAACGATGCTATACATATTCTTTTACTGGTAATCGATTTTGCAAAAAATTGCGAAAAAAATTTCTATAAAAGTATTTCCCAATTTTTGTATGGGACACATAGTTTTATTAGGAAAGGAATAATTTTTTTTTTATTTTTATATGGGACATATGAAAACTTTTTGATTTAGCACTATCTATTTTCAGACACTACATAACGATGTTATTCATATGCTTTTACTAGTAATCGATTTTGCAAAAAATTGCCACAAAAAATTTCTATAAAAGTATTTCCAGTTTTTGTATGGGACACATGAAGTTATTAGGAAAGGCATAAATCTATTTAGATTTTTATATGGAACACATGAAAAATTTTTGATTTGCCACTATCTATTTTCAGACACTATATAAGGATCCTATTCATATTCTTTTACTGGTAATCGATTTTGCAAAAAATTGCGAAAAAAATTTCTATAAAAGTATTTCCCAATTTTTGTATGGGACACATAGTTTTATTAGGAAAGGAATAATTTTTTTTTTATTTTTATATGGGACATATGAAAACTTTTTGATTTAGCACTATCTATTTTCAGACACTACATAACGATGTTATTCATATGCTTTTACTAGTAATCGATTTTGCAAAAAATTGCCACAAAAAATTTCTATAAAAGTATTTCCAGTTTTTGTATGGGACACATGAAGTTATTAGGAAAGGCATAAATCTTTTTAGATTTTTATATGGAACACATGAAAAATTTTTGATTTGCCACTATCTATTTTCAGACACTATATAACGATCCTATTCATATGCTTTTACTGGAAATCGATTTTGCAAAAAAATTGAGAAAAAACTTTTCTATAAAATATTATCCAATTTTTGTATGGGACATATGAAGTTATTAGGAAAGGTATAAATCGTTTTTGATTTTTATATGGGACACATGAAAATTATTTGATTTAGCACTATCTATTTTCAGACACTACATAACAATGATATTCATATGCTTTTACTGGAAATCGATTTTGCAAAAAATTGTGAAAAAACTTTTCTATAAAATATTATCCAATTTTTGTATGGGACATATGAAGTTATTAGGAAAGGTATAAATCGTTTTTGATTTTTATATGGGACACATGAAAATTATTTGATTTAGCACTATCTATTTTCAGACAATACCTAACGATGCTATACATATTCTTTTACTGGTAATCGATTTTGCAAAAAATTGCGAAAAAAATTTCTATAAAAGTATTTCCCAATTTTTGTATGGGACACATAGTTTTATTAGGAAAGGAATAATTTTTTTTTTATTTTTATATGGGACATATGGAAACTTTTTGATTTAGCACTATCTATTTTCAGACACTACATAACGATGTTATTCATATGCTTTTACTAGTAATCGATTTTGCAAAAAATTGCCACAAAAAATTTCTATAAAAGTATTTCCAGTTTTTGTATGGGACACATGGAGTTATTAGGAAAGGCATAAATTTTTTTGATTTTTATATGGGACACATGAACATTTTTTTGTTTTTGCACTGCCCATTTTCAGACACTATATAACGATCTTATTCATATGCTTTTACTGGAAATCGATTTTGCAAAAAATTGTGAAAAAACTTTTCTATAAAATATTATCCAATTTTTGTATGGGACATATGAAGTTATTAGGAAAGGTATAAATCGTTTTTGATTTTTATATGGGACACATGAAAATTATTTGATTTAGCACCATCTATTTTCAGACACAACATAACGATGCTATTCATATTCTTTTACTGGTAATCGATTTTGCAAAAAATTGCGAAAAAAAATTTCTATAAAAGAATTTCCCAATTTTTGTATGGGACACATGAAGTTATTAGGAAAGGCATAAATCTTTTTAGATTTTTATATGGAACACATGAAAAATTTTTGATTTGCCACTATCTATTTTCAGACACTATATAACGATCCTATTCATATGCTTTTACTGGAAATCGATTTTGCAAAAAAATTGAGAAAAAACTTTTCTATAAAATATTATCCAATTTTTGTATGGGACATATGAAGTTATTAGGAAAGGTATAAATCGTTTTTGATTTTTATATGGGACACATGAAAATTATTTGATTTAGCACTATCTATTTTCAGACACTACATAACAATGATATTCATATTCTTTTACTGGTAATCGATTTTGCAAAAAATTGCCAAAAAAAATTTCTATAAAAGTATTTCCCAATTTTTGTATGGACACATGGAGTTATTAGGAAAGGCATAAATTTTTTTGATTTTTATATGGGACACATGAAAATTATTTGATTTAGCACTATCTATTTTCAGACACTACATAACGATGCTATTCATATTCTTTTACTGGTAATCGATTTTGCAAAAAATTGCGAAAAAAAATTTCTATAAAAGTGTTTCCCAATTTTTGTATGGGACACATGAAGTTATTAGGAAAGGCATAAATCTTTTTAGATTTTTATATGGAACACATGAAAAATTTTTGATTTGCCACTATCTATTTTCAGACACTATATAACGATCCTATTCATATGCTTTTACTGGAAATCGATTTTGCAAAAAAATTGAGAAAAAACTTTTCTATAAAATATTATCCAATTTTTGTATGGGACATATGAAGTTATTAGGAAAGGTATAAATCGTTTTTGATTTTTATATGGGACACATGAAAATTATTTGATTTAGCACTATCTATTTTCAGACACTACATAACAATGATATTCATATTCTTTTACTGGTAATCGATTTTGCAAAAAATTGCCAAAAAAAATTTCTATAAAAGTATTTCCCAATTTTTGTATGGGACACATGGAGTTATTAGGAAAGGCATAATTTTTTTTGATTTTTATATGGGACACATGAAAATTATTTGATTTAGCACTATCTATTTTCAGACAATACATAACGATGCTATACATATTCTTTTACTGGTAATCGATTTTGCAAAAAATTGCGAAAAAAATTTCTATAAAAGTATTTCCCAATTTTTGTATGGGACACATAGTTTTATTAGGAAAGGAATAATTTTTTTTTTATTTTTATATGGGACATATGAAAACTTTTTGATTTAGCACTATCTATTTTCAGACACTACATAACGATGTTATTCATATGCTTTTACTAGTAATCGATTTTGCAAAAAATTGCCACAAAAAATTTCTATAAAAGTATTTCCAGTTTTTGTATGGGACACATGAAGTTATTAGGAAAGGCATAAATCTATTTAGATTTTTATATGGAACACATGAAAAATTTTTGATTTGCCACTATCTATTTTCAGACACTATATAAGGATCCTATTCATATTCTTTTACTGGTAATCGATTTTGCAAAAAATTGAAAAAAAAAATTTCTATAAAATATTATCCAATTTTTGTATGGGACATATGAAGTTATTAGGAAAGGTATAAATCGTTTTTGATTTTTATATGGGACACATGAACATTTTTTTGTTTTTGCACTGCCCATTTTCAGACACTATATAACGATCTTATTCATATGCTTTTACTTGAAATCGATTTTGCAAAAAATTGTGAAAATAAAAATTTCTATAAAATTATTTCCCAATTTTTGTATGGGACACATGAAGTTATTAGGAAAGGCATAAATCTATTTAGATTTTTATATGGAACACGTGAAAAATTTTTGATTTGCCACTATCTATTTTCAGACACTATATAAGGATCCTATTCATATGCTTTTACTGGAAATCGATTTTGCAAAAAAATTGAGAAAAAACTTTTCTATAAAATATTATCCAATTTTTGTATGGGACATATGAAGTTATTAGGAAAGGTATAAATCGTTTTTGATTTTTATATGGGACACATGAAAATTATTTGATTTAGCACTATCTATTTTCAGACACTACATAACAATGATATTCATATTCTTTTACTGGTAATCGATTTTGCAAAAAATTGCCAAAAAAAATTTCTATAAAAGTATTTCCCAATTTTTGTATGGGACACATGGAGTTATTAGGAAAGGCATAATTTTTTTTGATTTTTATATGGGACACATGAAAATTATTTGATTTAGCACTATCTATTTTCAGACAATACATAACGATGCTATACATATTCTTTTACTGGTAATCGATTTTGCAAAAAATTGCGAAAAAAATTTCTATAAAAGTATTTCCCAATTTTTGTATGGGACACATAGTTTTATTAGGAAAGGAATAATTTTTTTTTTATTTTTATATGGGACATATGAAAACTTTTTGATTTAGCACTATCTATTTTCAGACACTACATAACGATGTTATTCATATGCTTTTACTAGTAATCGATTTTGCAAAAAATTGCCACAAAAAATTTCTATAAAAGTATTTCCAGTTTTTGTATGGGACACATGAAGTTATTAGGAAAGGCATAAATCTATTTAGATTTTTATATGGAACACATGAAAAATTTTTTATTTGTCACTATCTATTTTCAGACACTATATAAGGATCCTATTCATATTCTTTTACTGGTAATCGATTTTGCAAAAAATTGCCAAAAAAAATTTCTATAAAAGTATTTCCCAATTTTTGTATGGAACACATGAAGTTATTAGGAAAGGCATAAATCTTTTTAGATTTTTATATGGGACACATGAAAATTATTTTGTTTTTGCACTACCCATTTTCGAACACTATATAACGATCCTATTCATATGCTTTTCCTGGAAATCGATTTTGCAAAAAAATTGCGAAAAAACTTTTCTATAAAATTATTACCCAATTTTTGTATGGGACATATGAAGTTATTAGGAAAGGCATAAAACTTTTGAGATTTTTATAAGATATACATGAAAAATTTTTGATTTGCCGCTATCTATTTTCAGACATTACTAACGATCCTATTCATATGCTTTTACTGGAAAGCGATTATGCAAAAAATTGCGAACAAAAAATATTTATAAAATTACTTCCCAATTTTTGTATGGGACACATAAACTTATTAGGAAAGGCATAAATCTTTTTTCATTTTTATATGGGATACATGAAATTTTTTTGATTTAGCACTATCTATTTTCGGACACTATATAACGATCATATTCATATGCTTTTACTGGAAATCGATTTTGCAAAATATTGCGAACAAAAAATTTCTATAAAATTATTTCCCAATTTTTGTATGGGACACATGAAGTTATTAGGAAAGGCATAAATCTTTTTTGATTTTTATATGGAACACATGAAAAATATTTGATTTGGCACTATCTATTTTCAGATACTACATAACGTTGCTTTTGCTGGAAATCGATTTTACAAACAATTGCGAAAAAAAAATTTCTATAAAATATTTTCCCAATTTTTGTATGGGACATATGAAGTTATTAGGAAAGGTATAAATCTTTTTTGATTTTTATATGGAACACATGAAAAATATTTGATTTGGCACTATTTATTTTCAGATACTACATAACGATCCTATTCATGTGCTTTTGCTGGAAATCGATTTTACAAACAATTGCGAAAAAAAATTTCTATAAAATTTTTTCCCAATTTTTGTATGGGACATATGAAGTTATTAGGAAAGGTATAAATCTTTTTTGATTTTTATATGGAACACATGAAAAATATTTGATTTGGCACTATCTATTTTCAGATACTACATAACGATCCTATTCATGTGCTTTTGCTGGAAATCGATTTTACAAACAATTGCGAAAAAAAAATTCTATAAAATTTTTTCCCAATTTTTGTATGGGACACATAAAACTTTGTTATAAGGAATAGTATAAAGTGTCTCATGCTAATGTACGGGACATATTGATTGCGATAGGATTTGGGTATAAATTTTATATCAATAAAATATAAAAATTTCTTATAAGGAAAAGTATAAAGGGTGTCATTGCAAATGTATGGGACATAGTGCTTGGGATATAGTTTTGGTATAAGTTATATGCCAAGAAAAAAAGTGCTCTACCCTTCCACTGGTCGGGTTGCAGAACACCTATAGGGGGTAGTGGTTGTCTGAGCGATGCCAACTCAGACACCAGATATGATTTTATAAGACTTCCTTATAAATCATAATTATTCATGTGCATCTACCCCTCGCATGGGTGCACGGCTTTATACTATGCTTATAAAAGTCGATGTACCTGTGCGCACATATGGCTTAACACGGGAGCCATAAAATAAGACCTTTTTGTTGAATTATAAATTAGCAAGGTCTTATAAGGAATAGTATAAAGTGTCTCATGCTAATGTATGGGACATATGATTTCGATATGATTTGAGTATAAATTTTATATCAATAAAATGTAAAAATGTCTTATAAGGAAAAGTATAAAGTGTCTCATGCTAATGTATGGGACACAGTGCTTGGGATATAGTTTTGGTATAAGTTATATGCCAAGAAAAAAAGTGCTTTACCCTTCCACTGGTCGGGTTGCAGAACACCTATAGGGGGTAGTGGTTGTCTGAGCGATGCCAACTCAGACACCAGATATGATTTTATAAGACTTCCTTATAAATCATAATTATTCATGTGCATCTACCCCTCGCATGGGTGCACGGCTTTATACTATGCTTATAAAAGTCGATGTACCTGTGCGCACATATGGCTTAACACGGGAGCCATAAAATAAGACCTTTTTGTTGAATTATAAATTAGAAAGGTCTTATAAGGAATAGTATAAAGTGTCTCATGCTAATGTATGGGACATATGATTTCGATATGATTTGAGTATAAATTTTATATCAATAAAATGTAAAAATGTCTTATAAGGAAAAGTATAAAGTGTCTCATGCTAATGTATGGGACATTGTGCTTGGGATATAGTTTTGGTATAAGTTATATGCCAAGAAAAAAAGCGCTTTACCCTTCCACTGGTCGGGTTGCAGAACACCTATAGGGGGTAGTGGTTGTCTGAGCGATGCCAACTCAGACACCAGTTATGATTTTATAAGACTTCCTTATAAATCATAATTATTCATGTGCATCTACCCCTCGCATGGGTGCACGGCTTTATACTATGCTTATAAAAGTCGATGTACCTGTGCGCACATATGGCTTAACACGGGAGCCATAAAATAAGACCTTTTTGTTGAATTGTTAGTTAACAAGGTCTTATAAGGAATAGTATAAATTTTATATTACTAAAATACAAAAATTTCTTATAAAGAAAAGTATAAAGTGTCTCATGCTAATGTATGGGACATTGTGCTTGGGATATAGTTTTGGTATAAGTTATATGCCAAGAAAAAAAGCGCATTACCCTTCCACTGGTCGGGTTGCAGAACACCTATAGGGGGTAGTGGTTGTCTGAGCGATGCCAACTCAGACACCAGTTATGATTTTATAAGACTTCCTTATAAATCATAATTATTCATGTGCATCTACCCCTCGCATGGGTGCACGGCTTTATACTATGCTTATAAAAGTCGATGTACCTGTGCGCACATATGGCTTAACACGGGAGCCATAAAATAAGACCTTTTTGTTGAATTATAAATTAGCAAGGTCTTATAAGGAATAGTATAAAGTGTCTCATGCTAATGTATGGGACATATGATTTCGATATGATTTGAGTATAAATTTTATATCAATAAAATGTAAAAATGTCTTATAAGGAAAAGTATAAAGTGTCTCATGCTAATGTATGGGACATTGTGCTTGGGATATAGTTTTGGTATAAGTTATATGCCAAGAAAAAAAGCGCTTTACCCTTCCACTGGTCGGGTTGCAGAACACCTATAGGGGGTAGTGGTTGTCTGAGCGATGCCAACTCAGACACCAGTTATGATTTTATAAGACTTCCTTATAAATCATAATTATTCATGTGCATCTACCCCTCGCATGGGTGCACGGCTTTATACTATGCTTATAAAAGTCGATGTACCTGTGCGCACATATGGCTTAACACGGGAGCCATAAAATAAGACCTTTTTGTTGAATTATAAGTTAGCAAGGTCTTATAAGGAATAGTATATATGTTTCTTAAATAGTTCATATATGCAGATATAAGAGAACGTATATTGATATTATGTTGTAAAAATGATGTATTTAAGAAATTTATAAGTGAATGCGATATTGTCTCATGCTTTAGCATGAGACATTGTTCGGTGAGATGGTTTTCTTCCAAGTCCCGTACCAAAAAAAAAAAAAAATTTACTCTTCCACACTTCAGTCTCCAGACGTACTATAGGGAGTAGTCGGTGTCTGGTGAAAAGATGGAAACCAACAAGACATGATTATATTATAAAGAAATCTTTATAAAATCATGTTTACTTTATGTGCATCTACCCCTGACATGAGTGAAGTAGTTTTATAACATGCTTATAAAAACTAATAGTAACCATGTGCACATTGAAATTCTATATCAGATATACTATATATTAAATTATATATATATCTCTGATCCAAGGGTGCATTATTCTTATAATTTTTGATTATAACGATTAGTAAGTACCCAGAGTGGATATTGTAGAATTTCTAACGAAAGTAGGTTGTGGAATATCAACGCCTTTGTGATATATACTAATACCAATGAAACTTTCTCATAAAAATGCTATTAACAAACTAATAAAATATTTGAAGTGAATGAAAGTAGGTTTGAGTGGATATTGTAGAATTTCTAACGAAAGTAGGTTGTGGAATATCAACGCCTTTGTGATATATACTAATACCAATGAAACTTTCTCATAAAAATGCTATTAACAAACTAATAAAATATTTGAAGTGAATGAAAGTAGGTTTGAGTAATATCAATGTAATGTTACCATACTATGATCTTTCTCATAAATAAAATATTATTAAGAAGAAGATGGTCATTGGATATGTTGATTTTGGCAACATTTTACTACGAGAATGACAAATATATAAATTTTTACTATTTTACCTAGTGCGACCATGATCAATGTTATAATACGATGATCTTAAAATGGTCAAAATTTGTCAGGGGTATCAAAGAAATTTATACTCTTGTCGCCTAAAAATGATATTAAATATCATGCAAAACTAATTTCGCTTTCAACAATAATAAGATTTGTTTTATTTAATAAAACAATCGTTAAATTTACAACATAAAAGAATTAAAAATTCTTTATCAAAAACAATATAAAAGCTTCGAAAAAAATGCTATTAATTTATATATACATATATATAGAAAAGATTTAAAAAAGTAATCAAAGTAATATATATATCTTTATGATATATATATCTTTATTATTTATAATCATTCTTATAAACATTATTCTGGTTGATCCTGCCAGTAGTTATATGCTTGTCTCAAAGATTAAGCCATGCATGTCTAAGTACAAACGAAATTAAAGTGAAACCGCAAAAGGCTCATTATATCAGTTATGGTTTATTAGATCGTAACAGTTACTTGGATAACTGTGGTAATTCTAGAGCTAATACATGCAATTATAAACACGGACCTCTGGGACGTGTGCTTTTATTAGGCTAAAACCAAGCGATACTTTTATAGGGATCGTTACAATGGTTGAACTCTAGATAATTTGCCGATCGTATGGTCTTGTACCGACGACAGATCTTTCAAATGTCTTCCCTATCAACTATTGATGGTAGTATCTTGGACTACCATGGTTGCAACGGGTAACGGGGAATCAGGGTTCGATTCCGGAGAGGGAGCCTGAGAAACGGCTACCACATCTAAGGAAGGCAGCAGGCGCGTAAATTACCCACTCCCAGTACGGGGAGGTAGTGACGAAAAATAACAATACAGGACTCATATCCGAGGCCCTGTAATTGGAATGAGAACACTTTAAATCCTTTATCAAGGACCCATTAGAGGGAAAGTCTGGTGCCAGCAGCCGCGGTAATTCCAGCTCTAATAGCGTATATTAAAGTTGTTGCGGTTAAAACGTTCGTAGTTGAATTTGTGCTTCATACGGGTAGTACTACTATAATATTGGTGTGTACATTACCTTATGTTATGTGAGCGTATTACCGGTGGAGTTCTTATATATATTGATTCATATCACTTGGATTTAATATATATACCTCCTATTTATACCTGCTTCAGTGCTCTTTACCGAGTGTTGTTGTAGGCCGGTACAATTACTTTGAACAAATTAGAGTGCTTAAAGCAGGCTTCAAATGCCTGAATATTATGTGCATGGAATAATGGAATAAGACCTCTGTTCTACTTTCATTGGTTTTTAGATCAAGAGGTAATGATTAATAGAAGCAGTTGGGGGCATTAGTATTACGACGCGAGAGGTGAAATTCTTGGACCGTCGTAAGACTAACTTAAGCGAAAGCATTTGCCAAAGATGTTTTCATTAATCAAGAACGAAAGTTAGAGGCTCGAAGGCGATCAGATACCGCCCTAGTTCTAACCATAAACGATGCCAGCTAGCAATTGAGTGTAGCTACTATTATGGCTTTCTCAGTCGCTTCCCGGGAAACCAAAGCTTTTGGGCTCCGGGGGAAGTATGGTTGCAAAGCTGAAACTTAAAGGAATTGACGGAAGGGCACCACCAGGAGTGGAGCCTGCGGCTTAATTTGACTCAACACGGGAAAACTTACCAGGTCCGAACATAAATGAGTAAGACAGATTGATAGCTCTTTCTCGAATCTATGGCTGGTGGTGCATGGTCGTTCTTAGTTCGTGGAGTGATTTGTCAGGTTAATTCCGTTAACGAACGAGATTCAAATATATTAAATAGATGCATTCAGGATTATGATGCTGAAACTTTATATAGCCTTCTTATATGGCCTACATTAACATGTATAAGTATTTGAATGTGTTTATATAGGGTGGAGTCGTACCTGCTTGTTTGTCCCATTAATACGGATACTGGCTTCTTAAATGGACAAATTGCGTCTAGCAATATGAGATTGAGCAATAACAGGTCTGGAATGCCCTTAGATGTCCTGGGCTGCACGCGCGCTACAATGAAAGTATCAACGTGTATTTCCTAGACCGAGAGGTCCGGGTAAACCGCTGAATCACTTTCATGCTTGGGATTGTGCACTGAAACTGTTCACATGAACCTGGAATTCCTAGTAAGTGTGAATCATAAATTCATATTGATTAGGTCCCTGCCCTTTGTACACACCGCCCGTCGCTACTACCGATTGAATTTTTTAATGAGGTCTCCGGACGTGATCGCTGTGACGCCTTTATGGGTGTTACGGTTGCTTTTCGCGGAAGTTGACCAAATTTGAGTATTTAGAGGAAGTAAAAGTCGTAACAAAGTTTCCGTAGGTGAACCTGCGGAAGGATCATTAGTGTTATAACATTGAACAAATATTTCTCCACTCTTCCAAACGTTACTGTTGGTATATTCTATCCTGATATCCTTTTAATGGGGATATGCGGAATATAGACGACTAAAGGTCCTTGGAATGTAGAGTTGATCTGATCCACTCTTCCAAACGTTACTGTTGGTATATTCTATCCTGATATCCTTTTAATGGGGATATGCGGAATATAGACGACTAAAGGTCCTTGGAATGAGAGTTGATCTGATGATGATATATTCTATCCTGAATATATTGCTTATAATCATTTATAAGTAATATACAGAGTATATTCGTGGGAAGATCACGGAAATGGAAATATTGATCCATCAAAAGTATGATGAGATGTATAGCATATAGTATATGTCATTGGATATGTTTGTTAAGAAAGACGTATTTACAACGAGAATAACAGCTTGCAGAGTTATTTGCATAAAGATTAGTTATTGAATATTGTCTTGTGTATTTATGTCATTGAATATATTTGTTACAGCAGCGGTATGTTTTCAACGATAATAACAATTTGCTCGCATATTGTTATTGAATGTGCCCTTGCTAATGATGTTACATTAATAGAAGTCATTGAATATGGTTGTTATAGCAACAGCATATTTACAACGAGAATGACTATAGATAAGGAAAAGCTTGCATAGGTTGCTTGCTAAATTAGATATCTTATAAAAGTTACATTAATATAAGTCATTGAATATGGTTGTTATAGCAACAGCATATTTACAACGAGAATGACTATAGATAAGGAAAAGCTTGCATAGGTTGCTTGCTTAATTAGATCTTATAATAAAGGTAGTCATTGAATATGTTTGTAACAAGACAAACAGTTTGCAACGAGAATGACTATTATAAGAGGAAAAACTTGCAATTGGTTGCGTGTTAAATGATCTTATAAATAATAACAAAATATTTACAACGAGATTGACTATAAAAACATCATATTTACAACGAGAATGACAATAAAATGCTTGCATAAATTATATATATATATATACATATAAATATAAGATTGTTGTACTTAAAAAAGTAAATTATATTACACGCATTGGTAATATTATAATTTATTAAAAGAAGGTAAACAATATATTACATACATTGGTAATACCAAAATTTATTAAGAAAATAAACGATATTACATACATTGGTAATATTAGAAAATTTATTAAGAAAATAAATGGTATTTACATACATTGGTAATATTAGAATTTATTAGTAGCGAAAGGTAAACTATTTTACTTACATTGTAAAATTACAGTTTATTTACACACAGTAAATGAGTTTCTCATAAGAGAAATTTAGACATTCATCAACAATATAAATGTTCATATTTATATATATATATTTATAAACTTTTAAAATAAACTATATTACTTGAATTGGTAATAGAACAGTTTATAGAAATAAGCTATATTACTCACTTTGGTAATAGTACAGTTTATGGGGTTTAAAAAAAAAAAAAACAACAAATTTTGACATAAAATTATATAAATAAACAAAATTAAAATATACTCTAAGCGGAGGATCACTTGGCTCATGGGTCGATGAAGAACGCAGCAAACTGTGCGTCATCGTGTGAACTGCAGGACACATGAACATCGACATTTTGAACGCATATTGCAGTCCATGCTATACGTACTTTAAAATTTTTTTTTATAGTGCTGCATGGACTACATATGGTTGAGGGTTGTAAGACTTTCTTAATTAAGTTGCTTGAAGATATTTTTAATATCTTTTTAAGCACATGTTGTATTATTAAAAAATATTATTTGATATTTTTTATAATATTAATAATAAGGAATAATAATAATTTGCTTTTATCTCTTTGCAGATCAAGTATAAAATTTAATATACTGTGAATAGCGATTTGATTACATTAAAGCATAAAAATTATTATTATAAAGTATATAGAAAAAATAAAAACTTTTTAAACAACCTCAACTCATATGAGATTACTCCCTGAATTTAAGCATATTAATGAGGGAAGGAAAAGAAACTAACTAGGATTTTCTTAGTAGCGGCGAGCGAAAAGAAATTTAGTTCAGCACTGAGTTATTTTGTTGTTTTAACAAATATAAGATGCAGTGTATGGAATATCTATAATCTAGTATGATAAATTAGCAGTCCAAGTCCTTCTTAAATGAGGCCATTTACCCATAGAGGGTGCCAGGCCCGTAGTGACGTTAATGATTACTAGAAGATATTTCTTAAGAGTCGTGTTGCTTGATAGTGCAGCACAAATTGGGTGGTAAACTCCATCTAAAACTAAATATAACCATGAGACCGATAGCAAACAAGTACCGTGAGGGAAAGTTGAAAAGAACTCTGAATAGAGAGTTAAATAGTACGTGAAACTGCTTAGAGGTTAAGCCCGATGAACCTGAATATCTAATATGAAAAATTCATTGTTAATAATACATTAATTTTATTTTAATGTAATAATAATGTGCAATTTTTTCATATAAGGACATTGTAATCTGTTAATATGATCGATAATAGAAAAATTTATCAGAAGTATCAGTTTTGCAAAGTTTATGTTTTATTATATAAAAAATTTATTTTTTGATAATTAACATAAAATGCATATATGGTTACAGATAAATTATTGACAGATTTTTATTATATATAGCGCTTACACATACATTATATATGTGTTATAGTAATTAAATTAAATTTTTTAATTTTTTTATTATATGCGTTAATATGATTAACAATGCTATAGATTTAGGATACCTTCGGGACCCGTCTTGAAACACGGACCAAGGAGTCTAACATGTGTGCAAGTCATTGGGTATATAAAACCTAAAGGCGTAATTAACTTAACTGTTTAATTTAATGGGATCATATATATATTATTAATATTATATATTCCATCCCGGGGCGTTCTATACAGTTATGCATTTTAATATAAATTTTTTTTTAAAGGATATATTATATATGCCTCTAACTAGAGCGTACCTTGAGCATATATGTTGTCACCCGAAAGATGATGAACTATACCTGATCAGGTTGAAGTCAGGGGAAACCCTGATGGAGGACCGAAGCAGTTCTGACGTGCAAATCGATTGTCAGAATTGGGTATAGGGGCGATAGACCTATCGAATCATCTAGTAGCTGGTTCCCTCCGAAGTTTCCCTCAGGATAGCTGGTGCATTTAAATATTATTTAAAATAATCTTATCTGGTAAAGCGAATGATTAGAGGCATTAGGGCCGAAACGACCTTAACCTATTCTCAAACTTTAAATGGGTAAGAACCTCACCTTTCTTGATATGAAGGTTGAGGTTATGATATATTGTGCCCAGTGGGCCACTTTTGGTAAGCAGAACTGGCGCTGTGGGATGAACCAAACGTAATGTTAAGGCGCCAAAATTAACAACTCATACTGATACCATGAAAGGCGTTGGTTGCTTAAAACAGCAGGACGGTGGACATGGAAGTCGTAATCCGCTAAGGAGTGTGTAACAACTCACCTGCCGAAGCAACTAGCCCTTAAAATGGATGGCGCTCAAGTTGTATGCCTATACATTACCGCTGAAATATATGATTTATAAATTATATAATTTATAAATTTTGAAGTTTTAGTGAGTAGGAGGGTACAATGGTGTGCGTAGAAGTGTTTGGTGTAAACCTGCATGGAGCCGCCATTGGTACAGATCTTGGTGGTAGTAGCAAATAATCGAATGAGACCTTGGAGGACTGAAGTGGAGAAGGGTTTCGTGTGAACAGTGGTTGATCACGAGTTAGTCGGTCCTAAGTTCTAGGCGAAAGTCGAAAAATTTTTTAAGTTACAAATATGCAATGCAATATATGATATACTTAAATATTTTTGAACGAAAGGGAATACGGTTCCAATTCCGTAACCTGTTGAGTATACGTTTGTTATTAAAAATGGGCTTTTATGCTCATCCTGGTAACAGAAACAACCATAAAGAAGCCGTCGAGAAATATCGAAAGAGTTTTCTTTTCTGTTTCATAGTCGTACTACCATGGAAGTCTTTCGAAGAGAGATATGGTAGATGGACTAGAAGAGCATGGCATTTACTGCTGTGTCGATATTTTCTCCTCGGACCTTGAAAATTTATGGTGGGGTCACGCAAACTTCTTAACAGGCCGTACCGATATCCGCAGCTGGTCTCCAAGGTGAAGAGTCTCTAGTCGATAGAATAATGTAGGTAAGGGAAGTCGGCAAATTAGATCCGTAACTTCGGGATAAGGATTGGCTCTGAAGATTGAGATAGTCGGGCTTGATTGGGAAACAATATTATGGTCTATGTACTCGTTCTGGGTAAATTAGGATTTATACAATTTTTTTTTCTAAAGATTGTGTTTATCTGTTCCCCGGATAGAAGTTTACGTAACCAATTGTGGAACTTTCTTGCTAATAATTTATAATTTATAAATGATTTTTTTAAAGGGATTATTTTTATTATAAATTTATAACGGCTATCAATTAACAATCAATTCAGAACTGGCACGGACTTGGGGAATCCGACTGTCTAATTAAAACAAAGCATTGTGATGGCCCTAACGGGTGTTGACACAATGTGATTTCTGCCCAGTGCTCTGAATGTCAAAGTGAAGAAATTCAAGTAAGCGCGGGTTAACGGCGGGAGTAACTATGACTCTCTTTCTCGGAGTTGTGGAAGAGTAGCGATATCTCTGAGCCTATTGAGGGCGATGCCGATATCCCCTCAATCGACCAAGGACAGCTCCTTTGCGCTATTACTGCCAACGAGATTAAAACCCGTATCTCCAGGACAAAAAACAACGTGGCCGCGGGTAGTGATGGCATTAAAAAACCCTGCCTAAAAGGTAAACTTAAAGAGTTAGTCCTGCTATTTTTCTTTAACCTCTGCATGGTGATGGAGTGTCAGCCATCTCAATGGAGGGTTAATCGGACTACGCTCATCCCTAAGGATGGCAAGGATGCCTCTATTGTTGGTAATAATAGACCAATTACCATTGGATCCTTGCTTAGTAGAATTTATTGGGGTATTATGGATGAGCGTCTCCGAAACGTTATTAAAATAAGTGCTAGACAAAAGGGATTCACTAATGAATCTGGATGTTTTAACAACGTTCAAATACTTAGGGACGTTGTAGAACTCGCGAAAGCTAAGAGTGGACTGGTCCTCACGCAAGTGGACATAGCTAAGGCCTTTGATACTGTACCCCATTGGGCAATTAAGCAAGCCCTAATTAAGAAAGGTGTCCCCTCCCCTGTTGTGAGGATAATTGCGGACTCATATTCAAATATCACCACCACATTAAAGATTGGTGACGAGTCCTTAGTAATTCCGCTAAATAGAGGAATCAAACAAGGTGACCCAGCATCCCCTTTCATCTTCAACATTGCCGTTGAGTCCCTCTTGGACTCGTTAGAAGAACTGTCTGGCTTTACCATCAGCAATTCTGCCTCGATAAGTTCATTGGCCTTTGCCGATGACATAGTACTAGTGGCAGATGACACTGGCAAAATGAAGATGTTGTTAGCTACGCTTGAGGATTTCCTGAGGGTCCGCGGTATGGCCCTTAGTAGCAATAAATGTACAACCTTCCAGATTGTAAGAACCAGTAAAAGTTGGTACATTAAAGATCCAGCTATTACTTTGGAAACTGGTGAGCGAATCTCGTTTACGAACGAGGAATCTTGCCTACACTATCTGGGGGCTAAAATATCACCCTGGAATGGTATAAGCCTCACTGACATTAAGGACGCCCTTTACACGTCCTGTCAACGAGTCAAAAAGCTAGCCCTCAAGCCTTACCAGAAACTACAGCTAATGACCTCCAATATCATACCGCACTTTATATACCCCCTGGTGCTGGCTATCCCGCCGGTTTCCCGAATAAGAGAAATCGACCAAGATCTGCGTGTATTTGTCAAATCCATACTACACCTCCCACAGTCCACTAATAATGGCCTTCTTTACGCGGGGAAGAAAGACGGTGGTCTCGGATTCCCGAAACTGGAGACAATTATTACAAGCTCCACGCTTAAAACAGGTCTCAAATACCTAAATTCATTGGACCCGGCTCAATGTGCGCTGACACTGGCCTGTGGAACCAGTGATCGATTAAAGAGAACTGCCAATGCGGCACGAATCAACTGGCCAATATTGGATGTGAAGCTAGTAGATAATTATAAAATTAATGCGAAACAAGAAGAGCTTAGGAGATGGGCAGCTCTACCCTCACAAGGTAAAGCAGTCAGCTCCACCACCAATAACCGCATTGGAAACCAATGGCTCTACAATCCCAAATTATTAAAATCGTCGCGTTTCATCACAGCCCTTAAAATGAGGGCTAATGTTGCAAATTGCAGGGTCACCCTGGCGAGATGTCAAGCAGTGCAGGACCAAATGTGCAGGAAGTGTAGAGCCCTCCCAGAAACGCTAGCACAT
>CAWUPM010000783.1:37500-102245 GCA_963924295.1 Dioctria rufipes
TTTTATATATGAAACATATATATAAAAATGGGAATATAAGCGCCCTTGAAAGACGTCAACCGTCAAGAAGTGACAGCCAATTTCGCATTTATGACGTCATTCATGCAGCCCCTTTAATGGGACATTTTTGCTGCATTTTACATAAACCGTAGTAGTTATGACAAAAAAAGTTACATAACAAAGTTAATATGGGTTGTATGAAAGTAACACCTGTATATACTGTGTTATGTAAAAAAAGCTTATTGTGAATGAAGAATTGTAAACTACTAAATGGGCAAGGTGTTGTAAGTGGTAGAGCAGCTGACAAACTGCGATCCACTGAAGCTAACCTTTGCTTGAAGATTTCAAGTAAATCATCTATTTGTGATATCATTTTATACTATATATTGTGAATTTAGAATTGTAAAATACTTTGGTAATGGCAAGGTGTCGTAAATGGAGCAGCTAACAAACTGTGATCCACTAAGCTTATCTTTGCTTGATGGTTTCAAGTAAATCATCTTATATAAAGCGCCCTTATAAAACTTAGATATGTTCATACGGAGCGTAGAATATTATATGAAGGAAGCCAATATGAGAGAAGGTAAAAATTTTTTATTTCGAAAAATTCTTTACTCTACAACAATTCAGCATGAATTTTGCATTCATTCGACCCAATATACTGTACTGCCTTTCGGTTAAAATTTGACCGAACTATCCTAAAATTTGTACTAAACTGATTTAGAGAATTTAAAAATTTGATATTTTAGGTACAAATTTGAACGGCGAATGCTCCCGATGTATGGAATATATTGACTTGAAATTTTTAGCATATGAAAGCTGAAAGTATGTAGATAACTTCGTTAGTGCATATAATTAAAAAAAGTGTAAAGAAAATATAGTATTTGGGGTATATGTGACCCAAGGTAGTGAAAATGTCTCAGTGGCGTAGAGAAAAATATCGAAAAAAGGGGTCAAAATGAAATTAATGGAGAAAAAAAGTACACCACGTAATAGTACTCGCCAAGACCTTTCCAAAAAGTACCTACATGCCGGGGTAGGGGTGAAAGTAAAAATCGCGAAATTTTCATAGGGGTACCCCTGTAAAAACGGGAAAAAATTTAATTTTTCGCGGGAGTTGGCCAACTGTAATTGCTATAGAATCTGAAGGAAAAGCCCGAATGCCTTCAAATAAACTTCCAGACATAGAGGAGACCTGTAGGTAGCACATTTTATAAGCACTGTGCCGTGAGTTACATAGTACTCCCGGTAGATGGCGCCAAGTGCGCGAGAAAAGTTGTCACAGTTATGTATTTTTTTAAATAGGTAAATAAGGTGCTATGTCGCTGAAATTTCGTATAGGCAATCTTGTGGTAAGCCGGTATCCATAAAAAATTCAAAAGTTGGATTTATCTGAAATTCGTAGAGCAAAGTTTCCAAATGAAGATTTTCGTTAAAAATTTTGGCCGTGGAAAAAAAATTTTTACAACGCAAATGGGAGGGGGTGGGAAATAGTCTCAAAAAATCACAAAAAAATCAGAAAAAAATAATCAAAAGGAATTTTTGAAATCGGTTTATATTTGGGCTAATTATGGTGAGGGGATGAATTAATACGTATGTACATACATGTAATTTGAGAAATTCGATTGAACCAAGTTTACCGAATTTGAAAAAGAAATACATAGATCGATAGTACTCGTCAAGACCTTTCCAATGACTCCTCACTGATTGAGATCAAATGTAAAAATAATATAGTATTTGGGGTATATGTGACCCAAGGTACTGAAAATGTCTCAGTGGCGTAGAGAAAAATATCGAAAAAAGGGGTCAAAATGAAATTAATGGCGAAAAAAAGTACACCACGTAATAGTACTCGCCAAGACCTTTCCAAAAAGTACCTACATGCCGGGGTAGGGGTGAAAGTAAAAATCGCGAAATTTTCATAGGGGTACCCCTGTAAAAACGGGAAAAAATTTAATTTTTCGCGGGAGTTGGCCAACTGTAATTGCTATAGAATCTGAAGGAAAAGCCCGAATGCCTTCAAATAAACTTCCAGACATAGAGGAGACCTGTAGGTAGCACATTTTATAAGCACTGTGCCGTGAGTTACATAGTACTCCCGGTAGATGGCGCCAAGTGCGCGAGAAAAGTTGTCACAGTTATGTATTTTTTTAAATAGGTAAATAAGGTGCTATGTCGCTGAAATTTCGTATAGGCAATCTTGTGGTAAGCCGGTATCCATAAAAAATTCAAAAGTTGGATTTATCTGAAATTCGTAGAGCAAAGTTTCCAAATGAAGATTTTCGTTAAAAATTTTGGCCGTGGAAAAAAAATTTTTACAACGCAAATGGGAGGGGGTGGGAAATAGTCTCAAAAAATCACAAAAAAATCAGAAAAAAATAATCAAAAGGAATTTTTGAAATCGGTTTATATTTGGGCTAATTATGGTGAGGGGATGAATTAATACGTATGTACATACATGTAATTTGAGAAATTCGATTGAACCAAGTTTACCGAATTTGAAAAAGAAATACATAGATCGATAGTACTCGTCAAGACCTTTCCAATGACTCCTCACTGATTGAGATCAAATGTAAAAATAATATAGTATTTGGGGTATATGTGACCCAAGGTACTGAAAATGTCTCAGTGGCGTAGAGAAAAATACCGAAAAAAGGGGTCAAAATGAAATTAATGGCGAAAAAAAGTACACCACGTAATAGTACTCGCCAAGACCTTTCCAAAAAGTACCTACATGCCGGGGTAGGGGTGAAAGTAAAAATCGCGAAATTTTCATAGGGGTACCCCTGTAAAAACGGGAAAAAATTTAATTTTTCGCGGGAGTTGGCCAACTGTAATTGCTATAGAATCTGAAGGAAAAGCCCGAATGCCTTCAAATAAACTTCCAGACATAGAGGAGACCTGTAGGTAGCACATTTTATAAGCACTGTGCCGTGAGTTACATAGTACTCCCGGTAGATGGCGCCAAGTGCGCGAGAAAAGTTGTCACAGTTATGTATTTTTTTAAATAGGTAAATAAGGTGCTATGTCGCTGAAATTTCGTATAGGCAATCTTGTGGTAAGCCGGTATCCATAAAAAATTCAAAAGTTGGATTTATCTGAAATTCGTAGAGCAAAGTTACCAAATGAAGATTTTCGTTAAAAATTTTGGCCGTGGAAAAAAAATTTTTACAACGCAAATGGGAGGGGGTGGGAAATAGTCTCAAAAAATCACAAAAAAATCAGAAAAAAATAATCAAAAGGAATTTTTGAAATCGGTTTATATTTGGGCTAATTATGGTGAGGGGATGAATTAATACGTATGTACATACATGTAATTTGAGAAATTCGATTGAACCAAGTTTACCGAATTTGAAAAAGAAATACATAGATCGATAGTACTCGTCAAGACCTTTCCAATGACTCCTCACTTATTGAAATCGGATGAAAAATAAGGAATTTTTATTTATTTATCGATGTTTGCTACATGAATTTATAAGGGAAGGCATACGACTTTTGAGATTTTTATAAGGAACACATGAAAAATTTCTGATTTGGCACTATACATTTTCATACACTACACACCAATTCTAATCATATGCTTATACTGGAAATCGGATTTGCGAAAAATTGCAGAAAAGAAATATCAATAAACTCATTTCCCAATTTTTGTACGGGACACATGAGTGTTTTCTTATAACAAAACAGAAAAATTTTCTGACTGTAAAAGAAATCGAGGTTTGCTACATGAATTTATAAGGGAAGGCATACGACTTTTGAGATTTTTATAAGGAACACATGAAAAATTTCTGATTTGGCACTATGCATTTTCATACACTACACACCAATTCTAATCATATGCTTATACTGGAAATCGGATTTGCGAAAAATTGCAGAAAAGAAATATCAATAAACTCATTTCCCAATTTTTGTACGGGACACATGAGTGTTTTCTTATAACAAAACAGAAAAATTTTCTGACTGTAAAAGAAATCGAGGTTTGCTACATGAATTTATAAGGGAAGGCATACGACTTTTGAGATTTTTATAAGGAACACATGAAAAATTTCTGATTTGGCACTATGCATTTTCATACACTACACACCAATTCTAATCATATGCTTATACTGGAAATCGGATTTGCGAAAAATTGCAGAAAAGAAATATCAATAAACTCATTTCCCAATTTTTGTACGGGACACATGAGTGTTTTCTTATAACAAAACAGAAAAATTTTCTGACTGTAAAAGAAATCGAGGTTTGCTACATGAATTTATAAGGGAAGGCATACGACTTTTGAGATTTTTATAAGGAACACATGAAAAATTTCTGATTTGGCACTATGCATTTTCATACACTACACACCAATTCTAATCATATGCTTATACTGGAAATCGGATTTGCGAAAAATTGCAGAAAAGCAATATCAATAAACTCATTTCCCAAAATTTTTGTATGGGACACATGAGTGTTTTCTTATAACAAAAGGGTAAAATTTTCTGACTGTAAAAAAAGCGTTTTACTCTTCCACTGGTCGGGTTGCAGAACACCTATAGGGGGTAGTGGTCCTCTGAGCGATGGACGGTGACGTCAAGAAACATGATTTTATAAGAAATCCTAATAACTCTTACTTATCTATGTGCTTCCACTACCCCCACATGGGTGCGTGGCTTATAAGATGCTTATAAGAACCAACGCACCTATGTGCACATAGATAAGGGCTTAACACGGAAGTCATAAGAGAAAACCTAATAATAGTGGGCGAAAAAAGGTCTTATAAGAAAACCTATAAACTGTCTCATACTATTGCATGGGACACATTAGTGTTTTCTTATAACAAAAGGTTAAAATTATCTGACAGTAAAAAAAGCGTTTTACTCTTCCACTGGTCGGGTTGCAGAACACCTATAGGGGGTAGTGGTCCTCTGAGCGATGGACGGTGACGTCAAGAAATATGATTTTATAAGAAATCCTAATAACTCTTACTTATCTATGTGCTTCCACTACCCCCACATGGGTGCGTGGCTTATAAGATGCTTATAAGAACCAACGCACCTATGTGCACATAGATAAGGGCTTAACACGGAAGTCATAAGAGAAAACCTAATAATAATGGGTGAAAAAAGGTCTTATAAGAAAACCTATAAACTGTCTCATACTATGTATGGGATACATGAGTGTTTTCTTATAACGAAAGAGAAAATTTGGAATTTATTGGCGAGGAAAGTTCTCTTTATAATAAAGAGAATAAAATGCTGTATGCTTCTTCATGGGAGATTTTGGTCAGGAATTGGTTTTGCACCAAGTCCCGTACCAAAAAAAAAAAAAAATTTACTCTTCCACACTTCAGTCTCCAGACGTACTATAGCCCAACAATTATCGGGCGTTGGAATAGACACGGTTGTTACCAAATCCTAATAAAAACCGATAAAATTGTATGAAAACACGGGGAAAAAATACCATATCCTAATAAAAATCGATAAAATTGTATAAAAAATATATACTTATTGTTATACTTATACTTATACTTATCAACCAAGAACCCCAAGAACCCCAAGAACCCCAAGAACCCCAAGAACCCCAAGAACAGCTTGAAAATGAAAATAAAAATAAAATAAAATTAAATTAAAATTAAATTAAATTAAATTATACATTTAGTATAAAGAACAGGTCTGTGCTATACATTTGAATAATAATGGTAATAAGAAAGCTAATAAAATCATTGGATTGAGCTCGTATGGGCTAAAAAGCACGAAAGAAAGTATATTGGGCGATATACATGTAGTGCAAAGAACAGGTCTGGGCAATGGTAATAAGAAAGCTAATAAAATCATAGGATTGAGCTCGAATGGGCTAAAAAGCACGAAAGAAAGTATATTGGGCGATATACATGTAGTGCAAAGAACAGGTCTGGGCAATGGTAATAAGAAAGCTAATAAAATCATAGGATTGAGCTCGAATGGGCTAAAAAGCACGAAAGAAAGTATATTGGGCGATATACATGTAGTGCAAAGAACAGGTCTGGGCAATGGTAATAAGAAAGCTAATAAAATCATAGGATTGAGCTCGAATGGGCTAAAAAGCACGAAAGAAAGTATATTGGGCGATATACATGTAGTGCAAAGAACAGGTCTGGGCAATGGTAATAAGAAAGCTAATAAAATCATAGGATTGAGCTCGAATGGGCTAAAAAGCACGAAAGAAAGTATATTGGGCGATATACATGTAGTGCAAAGAACAGGTCTGGGCAATGGTAATAAGAAAGCTAATAAAATCATAGGATTGAGCTCGAATGGGCTAAAAAGCACGAAAGAAAGTATATTGGGCGATATACATGTAGTGCAAAGAACAGGTCTGGGCAATGGTAATAAGAAAGCTAATAAAATCATAGGATTGAGCTCGAATGGGCTAAAAAGCACGAAAGAAAGTATATTGGGCGATATACATGTAGTGCAAAGAACAGGTCTGGGCAATGGTAATAAGAAAGCTAATAAAATCATAGGATTGAGCTCAAATGGGCTAAAAAGCACGAAAGAAAGTATATTGGGTGATATACATGTAGTGTAAAGAACAGGTCTGGGCAATGGTAATAAGAAAGCTAATAAAATCATAGCATACTGCGATCTAGTGAAGCTTAACTTATCTTATAAGGATAAGCATAACATATATTGATTTTTATAAGGGACACATAAAAAAATTTTGATTTGCCGCTATCCATTTTCAGACACTACATAAGGATAGCATTCATATCCTTTAATCGGAAATCGGATTTGAGAAAAAAAGTTTTCAATTAACTCATTTCCCCATTTTTGTTCGGGACACATGAAGTTATTAGGAAAGGCATAGACGAGTTTGGATTTTCATATGGGACACATAAAAAAATTTTGATTTGCCGCTATCCATTTTCAGATACTACATAAGGATAGCATTCATATCCTTTTATCGGAAATCGGATTTGAGAAAAAAAGTTTTCAATTAACTCATTTCCCCATTTTTGTTCGGGACACATGAAGTTATTAGGAAAGGCATAGACGAGTTTAGATTTTCATATGGGACACATAAAAAAATTTTGATTTGCCGCTATCCATTTTCAGACACTACATAAGGATAGCATTCATATCCTTTTATCGGAAATCGGATTTGAGAAAAAAAGTTTTCAATTAACTCATTTCCCCATTTTTGTTCGGGACACATGAAGTTATTAGGAAAGGCATACACGATCTCAAATTTTCATATGGGACACATAAAAAAATTTTGATTTGCCGCTATCCATTTTCAGACACTACATAAGGATAGCATTCATATCCTTTTATCGGAAATCGGATTTGAGAAAAAAAGTTTTCAATTAACTCATTTCCCCATTTTTGTTCGTGACACATGAAGTTATTAAGAAAGGCATACACGATCTCAAATTTTCATATGGGACACATAAAAAAATTTTGATTTGCCGCTATCCATTTTCAGACACTACATAAGGATAGCATTCATATCCTTTTATCGGAAATCGGATTTGAGAAAAAAAGTTTTCAATTAACTCATTTCCCCATTTTTGTTCGGGACACATGAAGTTATTAGGAAAGGCATAGACGATCTCAAATTTTCATATGGGACACATAAAAAAATCTTGATTTGCCGCTATCCATTTTCAGACACTACATAAGGATAGCATTCATATCCTTTTATCGGAAATCGGATTTGAGAAAAAAAGTTTTCAATTAACTCATTTCCCCATTTTTGTTCGGGACACATGAAGTTATTAGGAAAGGCATACACGATCTCAAATTTTCATATGGGACACATAAAAAAATTTTGATTTGCAGCTATCCATTTTCAGACACTACATAAGGATAGCATTCATATCCTTTTATCGGAAATCGGATTTGAGAAAAAAAGTTTTCAATTAACTCATTTCCCCATTTTTGTTCGGGACACATGAAGTTATTAGGAAAGGCATAGACGATCTCAAATTTTCATATGGGACACATAAAAAAATCTTGATTTGCCGCTATCCATTTTCAGATACTACATAAGGATAGCATTCATATCCTTTTATCGGAAATCGGATTTGAGAAAAAAAGTTTTCAATTAACTCATTTCCCCATTTTTGTTCGGGACACATAAAGTTATTAGGAAAGGCATACACGATCTCAAATTTTCATATGGGACACATAAAAAAATTTTGATTTGCCGCTATCCATTTTCAGACACTACATAAGGATAGCATTCATATCCTTTTATCGGAAATCGGATTTGAGAAAAAAAGTTTTCAATTAACTCATTTCCCCATTTTTGTTCGGGACACATGAAGTTATTAGGAAAGGCATAGACGATCTTAGATTTTCATATGGGACATATAAAAAAATTTTGATTTGCCGCTATCCATTTTCAGACACTACATAAGGATAGCATTCATATCCTTTTATCGGAAATCGGATTTGCGAAAAAAAAGTTTTCAATTAACACATTTCCCATTTCTCATTTCTCCATTTTTGTTCGGGACACATAAAGTTATTAGGAAAGGGATAGACGATCTTAAATTTTCATATGGGACACATGAAAAAATTTTGATTTGCCGCTATCCATTTTCAGACACTACATAAGGATAGCATTCATATCCTTTTATCGGAAATCGGATTTGAGAAAAAAAGTTTTCAATTAACTCATTTCCCCATTTTTGTTCGGGACACATGAAGTTATTAGGAAAGGCATAGACGATCTTAGATTTTCATATGGGACATATAAAAAAATTTTGATTTGCCGCTATCCATTTTCAGACACTACATAAGGATAGCATTCATATCCTTTTATCGGAAATCGGATTTGAGAAAAAAAGTTTTCAATTAACTCATTTCCCCATTTTTGTTCGGGACACATGAAGTTATTAGGAAAGGCATAGACGATCTTAGATTTTCATATGGGACATATAAAAAAATTTTGATTTGCCGCTATCCATTTTCAGACACTACATAAGGATAGCATTCATATCCTTTTATCGGAAATCGGATTTGCGAAAAAAAAGTTTTCAATTAACACATTTCCCATTTCTCATTTCTCCATTTTTGTTCGGGACACATAAAGTTATTAGGAAAGGGATAGACGATCTTAAATTTTCATATGGGACACATGAAAAAATTTTGATTTGCCGCTATCCATTTTCAGACACTACATAAGGATAGCATTCATATCCTTTTATCGGAAATCGGATTTGCGAAAAAAAAGCTTTCAATTAACATATTTCCCCATTTTTGTTCGGGACACATGAAATTATTAGGAAAGGCATAGACGATCTTAAACTTTTATATGGGACATATGATTTTTTTTTTATAAGGAAAGAGAAAAAGTTTCTTAGTAAATAATTTTTCGTACTTTGTTACACTTCGCCATGAATATGTTAGTAAATCTTCGAAATTTATATACATAATAATTTATAAGAAATGGCATAACATATATTAATTTATATAAGGAACATATGAAAAAATTTTGATTTGCTGCTATCTATTTTCAGACACTACACAACGTTCTTATTCAACTACTTTCACCGGAAATCGGATTATCGAAAAAAAAAAATTTCCATTAACTATAACCCCATTTTTGTATGGGACATATGAATTTTTTTTTATAAGGAAAGAGAAAAAGTTTCTCAGTAAATAATTGTTCCCACTTTGTTACACTTCGCCATGAATGTGTAAGTAAATCTTTGAATTTTATTTATATAATAATTTATAAGAAATGGCATAACATATATTAATTTATATAAGGAACATATGAAAAAAATTTTATTTGCTACTATCTATTATCAGACACTACACAACACTCTTATTCAACTCCTTTTACCGGAATTCGGATTTGCAAAAAAAAAAAAAAAAACAATCCATTAACTATTTCCCCATTTTTGTTCAGGACATATAAATTTATTAGGAAAGGTATAAATCTTTTGAGATTTTTATATGCATCACATGAAAAATTTTTGATTAGGCACTATCTATTTATAGACAATACATAACGATCCTATTCATATTATTTTACTGGAAATCGATTTTGCAAAAAATTGCGGAAAAAAATTTCTATAAAATTATTTTCCAATTTTTGTATGGGGCACATGAAGTTATTAGGAAAGGCATAAATGCTTTTAGATGTTTATATGAGACATATAAAAAAAATTTTGATTTGACACTATCTATTTTCAGACACTACATAACGATCCTATTGATATTCTTTTACTGGAAATCGATTTTGCAAAAAATTGCAAACAAAAAATTTCTATAAAATTATTTCTCAATTTTTGTATGGGACACAGGAAGTTATTAGGAAAGGCATAAATCTTTTTAGATTTTTATATGGAACACATGAAAAATTTTTGATTTGCCACTATCTATTTTCAGACACTATATAACGATCCTATTCATATGCTTTTACTGGAAATCGATTTTGCAAAAAAATTGAGAAAAAACTTTTCTATAAAATATTATCCAATTTTTGTATGGGACATATGAAGTTATTAGGAAAGGTATAAATCGTTTTTGATTTTTATATGGGACACATGAAAATTATTTGATTTAGCACTATCTATTTTCAGACACTACATAACAATGATATTCATATGCTTTTACTGGAAATCGATTTTGCAAAAAATTGTGAAAAAACTTTTCTATAAAATATTATCCAATTTTTGTATGGGACATATGAAGTTATTAGGAAAGGTATAAATCGTTTTTGATTTTTATATGGGACACATGAAAATTATTTGATTTAGCACTATCTATTTTCAGACAATACATAACGATGCTATACATATTCTTTTACTGGTAATCGATTTTGCAAAAAATTGCGAAAAAAATTTCTATAAAAGTATTTCCCAATTTTTGTATGGGACACATAGTTTTATTAGGAAAGGAATAATTTTTTTTTTATTTTTATATGGGACATATGAAAACTTTTTGATTTAGCACTATCTATTTTCAGACACTACATAACGATGTTATTCATATGCTTTTACTAGTAATCGATTTTGCAAAAAATTGCCACAAAAAATTTCTATAAAAGTATTTCCAGTTTTTGTATGGGACACATGGAGTTATTAGGAAAGGCATAAATTTTTTTGATTTTTATATGGGACACATGAACATTTTTTTGTTTTTGCACTGCCCATTTTCAGACACTATATAACGATCTTATTCATATGCTTTTACTGGAAATCGATTTTGCAAAAAATTGTGAAAAAACTTTTCTATAAAATATTATCCAATTTTTGTATGGGACATATGAAGTTATTAGGAAAGGTATAAATCGTTTTTGATTTTTATATGGGACACATGAAAATTATTTGATTTAGCACCATCTATTTTCAGACACAACATAACGATGCTATTCATATTCTTTTACTGGTAATCGATTTTGCAAAAAATTGCGAAAAAAAATTTCTATAAAAGAATTTCCCAATTTTTGTATGGGACACATGAAGTTATTAGGAAAGGCATAAATCTTTTTAGATTTTTATATGGAACACATGAAAAATTTTTGATTTGCCACTATCTATTTTCAGACACTATATAACGATCCTATTCATATGCTTTTACTGGAAATCGATTTTGCAAAAAAATTGAGAAAAAACTTTTCTATAAAATATTATCCAATTTTTGTATGGGACATATGAAGTTATTAGGAAAGGTATAAATCGTTTTTGATTTTTATATGGGACACATGAAAATTATTTGATTTAGCACTATCTATTTTCAGACACTACATAACAATGATATTCATATTCTTTTACTGGTAATCGATTTTGCAAAAAATTGCCAAAAAAAATTTCTATAAAAGTATTTCCCAATTTTTGTATGGACACATGGAGTTATTAGGAAAGGCATAAATTTTTTTGATTTTTATATGGGACACATGAAAATTATTTGATTTAGCACTATCTATTTTCAGACACTACATAACGATGCTATTCATATTCTTTTACTGGTAATCGATTTTGCAAAAAATTGCGAAAAAAAATTTCTATAAAAGTGTTTCCCAATTTTTGTATGGGACACATGAAGTTATTAGGAAAGGCATAAATCTTTTTAGATTTTTATATGGAACACATGAAAAATTTTTGATTTGCCACTATCTATTTTCAGACACTATATAACGATCCTATTCATATGCTTTTACTGGAAATCGATTTTGCAAAAAAATTGAGAAAAAACTTTTCTATAAAATATTATCCAATTTTTGTATGGGACATATGAAGTTATTAGGAAAGGTATAAATCGTTTTTGATTTTTATATGGGACACATGAAAATTATTTGATTTAGCACTATCTATTTTCAGACACTACATAACAATGATATTCATATTCTTTTACTGGTAATCGATTTTGCAAAAAATTGCCAAAAAAAATTTCTATAAAAGTATTTCCCAATTTTTGTATGGGACACATGGAGTTATTAGGAAAGGCATAATTTTTTTTGATTTTTATATGGGACACATGAAAATTATTTGATTTAGCACTATCTATTTTCAGACAATACATAACGATGCTATACATATTCTTTTACTGGTAATCGATTTTGCAAAAAATTGCGAAAAAAATTTCTATAAAAGTATTTCCCAATTTTTGTATGGGACACATAGTTTTATTAGGAAAGGAATAATTTTTTTTTTATTTTTATATGGGACATATGAAAACTTTTTGATTTAGCACTATCTATTTTCAGACACTACATAACGATGTTATTCATATGCTTTTACTAGTAATCGATTTTGCAAAAAATTGCCACAAAAAATTTCTATAAAAGTATTTCCAGTTTTTGTATGGGACACATGAAGTTATTAGGAAAGGCATAAATCTATTTAGATTTTTATATGGAACACATGAAAAATTTTTGATTTGCCACTATCTATTTTCAGACACTATATAAGGATCCTATTCATATTCTTTTACTGGTAATCGATTTTGCAAAAAATTGAAAAAAAAAATTTCTATAAAATATTATCCAATTTTTGTATGGGACATATGAAGTTATTAGGAAAGGTATAAATCGTTTTTGATTTTTATATGGGACACATGAACATTTTTTTGTTTTTGCACTGCCCATTTTCAGACACTATATAACGATCTTATTCATATGCTTTTACTTGAAATCGATTTTGCAAAAAATTGTGAAAATAAAAATTTCTATAAAATTATTTCCCAATTTTTGTATGGGACACATGAAGTTATTAGGAAAGGCATAAATCTATTTAGATTTTTATATGGAACACGTGAAAAATTTTTGATTTGCCACTATCTATTTTCAGACACTATATAAGGATCCTATTCATATGCTTTTACTGGAAATCGATTTTGCAAAAAAATTGAGAAAAAACTTTTCTATAAAATATTATCCAATTTTTGTATGGGACATATGAAGTTATTAGGAAAGGTATAAATCGTTTTTGATTTTTATATGGGACACATGAAAATTATTTGATTTAGCACTATCTATTTTCAGACACTACATAACAATGATATTCATATTCTTTTACTGGTAATCGATTTTGCAAAAAATTGCCAAAAAAAATTTCTATAAAAGTATTTCCCAATTTTTGTATGGGACACATGGAGTTATTAGGAAAGGCATAATTTTTTTTGATTTTTATATGGGACACATGAAAATTATTTGATTTAGCACTATCTATTTTCAGACAATACATAACGATGCTATACATATTCTTTTACTGGTAATCGATTTTGCAAAAAATTGCGAAAAAAATTTCTATAAAAGTATTTCCCAATTTTTGTATGGGACACATAGTTTTATTAGGAAAGGAATAATTTTTTTTTTATTTTTATATGGGACATATGAAAACTTTTTGATTTAGCACTATCTATTTTCAGACACTACATAACGATGTTATTCATATGCTTTTACTAGTAATCGATTTTGCAAAAAATTGCCACAAAAAATTTCTATAAAAGTATTTCCAGTTTTTGTATGGGACACATGAAGTTATTAGGAAAGGCATAAATCTATTTAGATTTTTATATGGAACACATGAAAAATTTTTTATTTGTCACTATCTATTTTCAGACACTATATAAGGATCCTATTCATATTCTTTTACTGGTAATCGATTTTGCAAAAAATTGCCAAAAAAAATTTCTATAAAAGTATTTCCCAATTTTTGTATGGAACACATGAAGTTATTAGGAAAGGCATAAATCTTTTTAGATTTTTATATGGGACACATGAAAATTATTTTGTTTTTGCACTACCCATTTTCGAACACTATATAACGATCCTATTCATATGCTTTTCCTGGAAATCGATTTTGCAAAAAAATTGCGAAAAAACTTTTCTATAAAATTATTACCCAATTTTTGTATGGGACATATGAAGTTATTAGGAAAGGCATAAAACTTTTGAGATTTTTATAAGATATACATGAAAAATTTTTGATTTGCCGCTATCTATTTTCAGACATTACTAACGATCCTATTCATATGCTTTTACTGGAAAGCGATTATGCAAAAAATTGCGAACAAAAAATATTTATAAAATTACTTCCCAATTTTTGTATGGGACACATAAACTTATTAGGAAAGGCATAAATCTTTTTTCATTTTTATATGGGATACATGAAATTTTTTTGATTTAGCACTATCTATTTTCGGACACTATATAACGATCATATTCATATGCTTTTACTGGAAATCGATTTTGCAAAATATTGCGAACAAAAAATTTCTATAAAATTATTTCCCAATTTTTGTATGGGACACATGAAGTTATTAGGAAAGGCATAAATCTTTTTTGATTTTTATATGGAACACATGAAAAATATTTGATTTGGCACTATCTATTTTCAGATACTACATAACGTTGCTTTTGCTGGAAATCGATTTTACAAACAACTGCGAAAAAAAAATTTCTATAAAATATTTTCCCAATTTTTGTATGGGACATATGAAGTTATTAGGAAAGGTATAAATCTTTTTTGATTTTTATATGGAACACATGAAAAATATTTGATTTGGCACTATTTATTTTCAGATACTACATAACGATCCTATTCATGTGCTTTTGCTGGAAATCGATTTTACAAACAATTGCGAAAAAAAATTTCTATAAAATTTTTTCCCAATTTTTGTATGGGACATATGAAGTTATTAGGAAAGGTATAAATCTTTTTTGATTTTTATATGGAACACATGAAAAATATTTGATTTGGCACTATCTATTTTCAGATACTACATAACGATCCTATTCATGTGCTTTTGCTGGAAATCGATTTTACAAACAATTGCGAAAAAAAAATTCTATAAAATTTTTTCCCAATTTTTGTATGGGACACATAAAACTTTGTTATAAGGAATAGTATAAAGTGTCTCATGCTAATGTACGGGACATATTGATTGCGATAGGATTTGGGTATAAATTTTATATCAATAAAATATAAAAATTTCTTATAAGGAAAAGTATAAAGGGTGTCATTGCAAATGTATGGGACATAGTGCTTGGGATATAGTTTTGGTATAAGTTATATGCCAAGAAAAAAAGTGCTCTACCCTTCCACTGGTCGGGTTGCAGAACACCTATAGGGGGTAGTGGTTGTCTGAGCGATGCCAACTCAGACACCAGATATGATTTTATAAGACTTCCTTATAAATCATAATTATTCATGTGCATCTACCCCTCGCATGGGTGCACGGCTTTATACTATGCTTATAAAAGTCGATGTACCTGTGCGCACATATGGCTTAACACGGGAGCCATAAAATAAGACCTTTTTGTTGAATTATAAATTAGCAAGGTCTTATAAGGAATAGTATAAAGTGTCTCATGCTAATGTATGGGACATATGATTTCGATATGATTTGAGTATAAATTTTATATCAATAAAATGTAAAAATGTCTTATAAGGAAAAGTATAAAGTGTCTCATGCTAATGTATGGGACACAGTGCTTGGGATATAGTTTTGGTATAAGTTATATGCCAAGAAAAAAAGTGCTTTACCCTTCCACTGGTCGGGTTGCAGAACACCTATAGGGGGTAGTGGTTGTCTGAGCGATGCCAACTCAGACACCAGATATGATTTTATAAGACTTCCTTATAAATCATAATTATTCATGTGCATCTACCCCTCGCATGGGTGCACGGCTTTATACTATGCTTATAAAAGTCGATGTACCTGTGCGCACATATGGCTTAACACGGGAGCCATAAAATAAGACCTTTTTGTTGAATTATAAATTAGAAAGGTCTTATAAGGAATAGTATAAAGTGTCTCATGCTAATGTATGGGACATATGATTTCGATATGATTTGAGTATAAATTTTATATCAATAAAATGTAAAAATGTCTTATAAGGAAAAGTATAAAGTGTCTCATGCTAATGTATGGGACATTGTGCTTGGGATATAGTTTTGGTATAAGTTATATGCCAAGAAAAAAAGCGCTTTACCCTTCCACTGGTCGGGTTGCAGAACACCTATAGGGGGTAGTGGTTGTCTGAGCGATGCCAACTCAGACACCAGTTATGATTTTATAAGACTTCCTTATAAATCATAATTATTCATGTGCATCTACCCCTCGCATGGGTGCACGGCTTTATACTATGCTTATAAAAGTCGATGTACCTGTGCGCACATATGGCTTAACACGGGAGCCATAAAATAAGACCTTTTTGTTGAATTGTTAGTTAACAAGGTCTTATAAGGAATAGTATAAATTTTATATTACTAAAATACAAAAATTTCTTATAAAGAAAAGTATAAAGTGTCTCATGCTAATGTATGGGACATTGTGCTTGGGATATAGTTTTGGTATAAGTTATATGCCAAGAAAAAAAGCGCATTACCCTTCCACTGGTCGGGTTGCAGAACACCTATAGGGGGTAGTGGTTGTCTGAGCGATGCCAACTCAGACACCAGTTATGATTTTATAAGACTTCCTTATAAATCATAATTATTCATGTGCATCTACCCCTCGCATGGGTGCACGGCTTTATACTATGCTTATAAAAGTCGATGTACCTGTGCGCACATATGGCTTAACACGGGAGCCATAAAATAAGACCTTTTTGTTGAATTATAAATTAGCAAGGTCTTATAAGGAATAGTATAAAGTGTCTCATGCTAATGTATGGGACATATGATTTCGATATGATTTGAGTATAAATTTTATATCAATAAAATGTAAAAATGTCTTATAAGGAAAAGTATAAAGTGTCTCATGCTAATGTATGGGACATTGTGCTTGGGATATAGTTTTGGTATAAGTTATATGCCAAGAAAAAAAGCGCTTTACCCTTCCACTGGTCGGGTTGCAGAACACCTATAGGGGGTAGTGGTTGTCTGAGCGATGCCAACTCAGACACCAGTTATGATTTTATAAGACTTCCTTATAAATCATAATTATTCATGTGCATCTACCCCTCGCATGGGTGCACGGCTTTATACTATGCTTATAAAAGTCGATGTACCTGTGCGCACATATGGCTTAACACGGGAGCCATAAAATAAGACCTTTTTGTTGAATTATAAGTTAGCAAGGTCTTATAAGGAATAGTATATATGTTTCTTAAATAGTTCATATATGCAGATATAAGAGAACGTATATTGATATTATGTTGTAAAAATGATGTATTTAAGAAATTTATAAGTGAATGCGATATTGTCTCATGCTTTAGCATGAGACATTGTTCGGTGAGATGGTTTTCTTCCAAGTCCCGTACCAAAAAAAAAAAAAAATTTACTCTTCCACACTTCAGTCTCCAGACGTACTATAGGGAGTAGTCGGTGTCTGGTGAAAAGATGGAAACCAACAAGACATGATTATATTATAAAGAAATCTTTATAAAATCATGTTTACTTTATGTGCATCTACCCCTGACATGAGTGAAGTAGTTTTATAACATGCTTATAAAAACTAATAGTAACCATGTGCACATTGAAATTCTATATCAGATATACTATATATTAAATTATATATATATCTCTGATCCAAGGGTGCATTATTCTTATAATTTTTGATTATAACGATTAGTAAGTACCCAGAGTGGATATTGTAGAATTTCTAACGAAAGTAGGTTGTGGAATATCAACGCCTTTGTGATATATACTAATACCAATGAAACTTTCTCATAAAAATGCTATTAACAAACTAATAAAATATTTGAAGTGAATGAAAGTAGGTTTGAGTGGATATTGTAGAATTTCTAACGAAAGTAGGTTGTGGAATATCAACGCCTTTGTGATATATACTAATACCAATGAAACTTTCTCATAAAAATGCTATTAACAAACTAATAAAATATTTGAAGTGAATGAAAGTAGGTTTGAGTAATATCAATGTAATGTTACCATACTATGATCTTTCTCATAAATAAAATATTATTAAGAAGAAGATGGTCATTGGATATGTTGATTTTGGCAACATTTTACTACGAGAATGACAAATATATAAATTTTTACTATTTTACCTAGTGCGACCATGATCAATGTTATAATACGATGATCTTAAAATGGTCAAAATTTGTCAGGGGTATCAAAGAAATTTATACTCTTGTCGCCTAAAAATGATATTAAATATCATGCAAAACTAATTTCGCTTTCAACAATAATAAGATTTGTTTTATTTAATAAAACAATCGTTAAATTTACAACATAAAAGAATTAAAAATTCTTTATCAAAAACAATATAAAAGCTTCGAAAAAAATGCTATTAATTTATATATACATATATATAGAAAAGATTTAAAAAAGTAATCAAAGTAATATATATATCTTTATGATATATATATCTTTATTATTTATAATCATTCTTATAAACATTATTCTGGTTGATCCTGCCAGTAGTTATATGCTTGTCTCAAAGATTAAGCCATGCATGTCTAAGTACAAACGAAATTAAAGTGAAACCGCAAAAGGCTCATTATATCAGTTATGGTTTATTAGATCGTAACAGTTACTTGGATAACTGTGGTAATTCTAGAGCTAATACATGCAATTATAAACACGGACCTCTGGGACGTGTGCTTTTATTAGGCTAAAACCAAGCGATACTTTTATAGGGATCGTTACAATGGTTGAACTCTAGATAATTTGCCGATCGTATGGTCTTGTACCGACGACAGATCTTTCAAATGTCTTCCCTATCAACTATTGATGGTAGTATCTTGGACTACCATGGTTGCAACGGGTAACGGGGAATCAGGGTTCGATTCCGGAGAGGGAGCCTGAGAAACGGCTACCACATCTAAGGAAGGCAGCAGGCGCGTAAATTACCCACTCCCAGTACGGGGAGGTAGTGACGAAAAATAACAATACAGGACTCATATCCGAGGCCCTGTAATTGGAATGAGAACACTTTAAATCCTTTATCAAGGACCCATTAGAGGGAAAGTCTGGTGCCAGCAGCCGCGGTAATTCCAGCTCTAATAGCGTATATTAAAGTTGTTGCGGTTAAAACGTTCGTAGTTGAATTTGTGCTTCATACGGGTAGTACTACTATAATATTGGTGTGTACATTACCTTATGTTATGTGAGCGTATTACCGGTGGAGTTCTTATATATATTGATTCATATCACTTGGATTTAATATATATACCTCCTATTTATACCTGCTTCAGTGCTCTTTACCGAGTGTTGTTGTAGGCCGGTACAATTACTTTGAACAAATTAGAGTGCTTAAAGCAGGCTTCAAATGCCTGAATATTATGTGCATGGAATAATGGAATAAGACCTCTGTTCTACTTTCATTGGTTTTTAGATCAAGAGGTAATGATTAATAGAAGCAGTTGGGGGCATTAGTATTACGACGCGAGAGGTGAAATTCTTGGACCGTCGTAAGACTAACTTAAGCGAAAGCATTTGCCAAAGATGTTTTCATTAATCAAGAACGAAAGTTAGAGGCTCGAAGGCGATCAGATACCGCCCTAGTTCTAACCATAAACGATGCCAGCTAGCAATTGAGTGTAGCTACTATTATGGCTTTCTCAGTCGCTTCCCGGGAAACCAAAGCTTTTGGGCTCCGGGGGAAGTATGGTTGCAAAGCTGAAACTTAAAGGAATTGACGGAAGGGCACCACCAGGAGTGGAGCCTGCGGCTTAATTTGACTCAACACGGGAAAACTTACCAGGTCCGAACATAAATGAGTAAGACAGATTGATAGCTCTTTCTCGAATCTATGGCTGGTGGTGCATGGTCGTTCTTAGTTCGTGGAGTGATTTGTCAGGTTAATTCCGTTAACGAACGAGATTCAAATATATTAAATAGATGCATTCAGGATTATGATGCTGAAACTTTATATAGCCTTCTTATATGGCCTACATTAACATGTATAAGTATTTGAATGTGTTTATATAGGGTGGAGTCGTACCTGCTTGTTTGTCCCATTAATACGGATACTGGCTTCTTAAATGGACAAATTGCGTCTAGCAATATGAGATTGAGCAATAACAGGTCTGGAATGCCCTTAGATGTCCTGGGCTGCACGCGCGCTACAATGAAAGTATCAACGTGTATTTCCTAGACCGAGAGGTCCGGGTAAACCGCTGAATCACTTTCATGCTTGGGATTGTGCACTGAAACTGTTCACATGAACCTGGAATTCCTAGTAAGTGTGAATCATAAATTCATATTGATTAGGTCCCTGCCCTTTGTACACACCGCCCGTCGCTACTACCGATTGAATTTTTTAATGAGGTCTCCGGACGTGATCGCTGTGACGCCTTTATGGGTGTTACGGTTGCTTTTCGCGGAAGTTGACCAAATTTGAGTATTTAGAGGAAGTAAAAGTCGTAACAAAGTTTCCGTAGGTGAACCTGCGGAAGGATCATTAGTGTTATAACATTGAACAAATATTTCTCCACTCTTCCAAACGTTACTGTTGGTATATTCTATCCTGATATCCTTTTAATGGGGATATGCGGAATATAGACGACTAAAGGTCCTTGGAATGTAGAGTTGATCTGATCCACTCTTCCAAACGTTACTGTTGGTATATTCTATCCTGATATCCTTTTAATGGGGATATGCGGAATATAGACGACTAAAGGTCCTTGGAATGAGAGTTGATCTGATGATGATATATTCTATCCTGAATATATTGCTTATAATCATTTATAAGTAATATACAGAGTATATTCGTGGGAAGATCACGGAAATGGAAATATTGATCCATCAAAAGTATGATGAGATGTATAGCATATAGTATATGTCATTGGATATGTTTGTTAAGAAAGACGTATTTACAACGAGAATAACAGCTTGCAGAGTTATTTGCATAAAGATTAGTTATTGAATATTGTCTTGTGTATTTATGTCATTGAATATATTTGTTACAGCAGCGGTATGTTTTCAACGATAATAACAATTTGCTCGCATATTGTTATTGAATGTGCCCTTGCTAATGATGTTACATTAATAGAAGTCATTGAATATGGTTGTTATAGCAACAGCATATTTACAACGAGAATGACTATAGATAAGGAAAAGCTTGCATAGGTTGCTTGCTAAATTAGATATCTTATAAAAGTTACATTAATATAAGTCATTGAATATGGTTGTTATAGCAACAGCATATTTACAACGAGAATGACTATAGATAAGGAAAAGCTTGCATAGGTTGCTTGCTTAATTAGATCTTATAATAAAGGTAGTCATTGAATATGTTTGTAACAAGACAAACAGTTTGCAACGAGAATGACTATTATAAGAGGAAAAACTTGCAATTGGTTGCGTGTTAAATGATCTTATAAATAATAACAAAATATTTACAACGAGATTGACTATAAAAACATCATATTTACAACGAGAATGACAATAAAATGCTTGCATAAATTATATATATATATATACATATAAATATAAGATTGTTGTACTTAAAAAAGTAAATTATATTACACGCATTGGTAATATTATAATTTATTAAAAGAAGGTAAACAATATATTACATACATTGGTAATACCAAAATTTATTAAGAAAATAAACGATATTACATACATTGGTAATATTAGAAAATTTATTAAGAAAATAAATGGTATTTACATACATTGGTAATATTAGAATTTATTAGTAGCGAAAGGTAAACTATTTTACTTACATTGTAAAATTACAGTTTATTTACACACAGTAAATGAGTTTCTCATAAGAGAAATTTAGACATTCATCAACAATATAAATGTTCATATTTATATATATATATTTATAAACTTTTAAAATAAACTATATTACTTGAATTGGTAATAGAACAGTTTATAGAAATAAGCTATATTACTCACTTTGGTAATAGTACAGTTTATGGGGTTTAAAAAAAAAAAAAACAACAAATTTTGACATAAAATTATATAAATAAACAAAATTAAAATATACTCTAAGCGGAGGATCACTTGGCTCATGGGTCGATGAAGAACGCAGCAAACTGTGCGTCATCGTGTGAACTGCAGGACACATGAACATCGACATTTTGAACGCATATTGCAGTCCATGCTATACGTACTTTAAAATTTTTTTTTATAGTGCTGCATGGACTACATATGGTTGAGGGTTGTAAGACTTTCTTAATTAAGTTGCTTGAAGATATTTTTAATATCTTTTTAAGCACATGTTGTATTATTAAAAAATATTATTTGATATTTTTTATAATATTAATAATAAGGAATAATAATAATTTGCTTTTATCTCTTTGCAGATCAAGTATAAAATTTAATATACTGTGAATAGCGATTTGATTACATTAAAGCATAAAAATTATTATTATAAAGTATATAGAAAAAATAAAAACTTTTTAAACAACCTCAACTCATATGAGATTACTCCCTGAATTTAAGCATATTAATGAGGGAAGGAAAAGAAACTAACTAGGATTTTCTTAGTAGCGGCGAGCGAAAAGAAATTTAGTTCAGCACTGAGTTATTTTGTTGTTTTAACAAATATAAGATGCAGTGTATGGAATATCTATAATCTAGTATGATAAATTAGCAGTCCAAGTCCTTCTTAAATGAGGCCATTTACCCATAGAGGGTGCCAGGCCCGTAGTGACGTTAATGATTACTAGAAGATATTTCTTAAGAGTCGTGTTGCTTGATAGTGCAGCACAAATTGGGTGGTAAACTCCATCTAAAACTAAATATAACCATGAGACCGATAGCAAACAAGTACCGTGAGGGAAAGTTGAAAAGAACTCTGAATAGAGAGTTAAATAGTACGTGAAACTGCTTAGAGGTTAAGCCCGATGAACCTGAATATCTAATATGAAAAATTCATTGTTAATAATACATTAATTTTATTTTAATGTAATAATAATGTGCAATTTTTTCATATAAGGACATTGTAATCTGTTAATATGATCGATAATAGAAAAATTTATCAGAAGTATCAGTTTTGCAAAGTTTATGTTTTATTATATAAAAAATTTATTTTTTGATAATTAACATAAAATGCATATATGGTTACAGATAAATTATTGACAGATTTTTATTATATATAGCGCTTACACATACATTATATATGTGTTATAGTAATTAAATTAAATTTTTTAATTTTTTTATTATATGCGTTAATATGATTAACAATGCTATAGATTTAGGATACCTTCGGGACCCGTCTTGAAACACGGACCAAGGAGTCTAACATGTGTGCAAGTCATTGGGTATATAAAACCTAAAGGCGTAATTAACTTAACTGTTTAATTTAATGGGATCATATATATATTATTAATATTATATATTCCATCCCGGGGCGTTCTATACAGTTATGCATTTTAATATAAATTTTTTTTTAAAGGATATATTATATATGCCTCTAACTAGAGCGTACCTTGAGCATATATGTTGTCACCCGAAAGATGATGAACTATACCTGATCAGGTTGAAGTCAGGGGAAACCCTGATGGAGGACCGAAGCAGTTCTGACGTGCAAATCGATTGTCAGAATTGGGTATAGGGGCGATAGACCTATCGAATCATCTAGTAGCTGGTTCCCTCCGAAGTTTCCCTCAGGATAGCTGGTGCATTTAAATATTATTTAAAATAATCTTATCTGGTAAAGCGAATGATTAGAGGCATTAGGGCCGAAACGACCTTAACCTATTCTCAAACTTTAAATGGGTAAGAACCTCACCTTTCTTGATATGAAGGTTGAGGTTATGATATATTGTGCCCAGTGGGCCACTTTTGGTAAGCAGAACTGGCGCTGTGGGATGAACCAAACGTAATGTTAAGGCGCCAAAATTAACAACTCATACTGATACCATGAAAGGCGTTGGTTGCTTAAAACAGCAGGACGGTGGACATGGAAGTCGTAATCCGCTAAGGAGTGTGTAACAACTCACCTGCCGAAGCAACTAGCCCTTAAAATGGATGGCGCTCAAGTTGTATGCCTATACATTACCGCTGAAATATATGATTTATAAATTATATAATTTATAAATTTTGAAGTTTTAGTGAGTAGGAGGGTACAATGGTGTGCGTAGAAGTGTTTGGTGTAAACCTGCATGGAGCCGCCATTGGTACAGATCTTGGTGGTAGTAGCAAATAATCGAATGAGACCTTGGAGGACTGAAGTGGAGAAGGGTTTCGTGTGAACAGTGGTTGATCACGAGTTAGTCGGTCCTAAGTTCTAGGCGAAAGTCGAAAAATTTTTTAAGTTACAAATATGCAATGCAATATATGATATACTTAAATATTTTTGAACGAAAGGGAATACGGTTCCAATTCCGTAACCTGTTGAGTATACGTTTGTTATTAAAAATGGGCTTTTATGCTCATCCTGGTAACAGAAACAACCATAAAGAAGCCGTCGAGAAATATCGAAAGAGTTTTCTTTTCTGTTTCATAGTCGTACTACCATGGAAGTCTTTCGAAGAGAGATATGGTAGATGGACTAGAAGAGCATGGCATTTACTGCTGTGTCGATATTTTCTCCTCGGACCTTGAAAATTTATGGTGGGGTCACGCAAACTTCTTAACAGGCCGTACCGATATCCGCAGCTGGTCTCCAAGGTGAAGAGTCTCTAGTCGATAGAATAATGTAGGTAAGGGAAGTCGGCAAATTAGATCCGTAACTTCGGGATAAGGATTGGCTCTGAAGATTGAGATAGTCGGGCTTGATTGGGAAACAATATTATGGTCTATGTACTCGTTCTGGGTAAATTAGGATTTATACAATTTTTTTTTCTAAAGATTGTGTTTATCTGTTCCCCGGATAGAAGTTTACGTAACCAATTGTGGAACTTTCTTGCTAATAATTTATAATTTATAAATGATTTTTTTAAAGGGATTATTTTTATTATAAATTTATAACGGCTATCAATTAACAATCAATTCAGAACTGGCACGGACTTGGGGAATCCGACTGTCTAATTAAAACAAAGCATTGTGATGGCCCTAACGGGTGTTGACACAATGTGATTTCTGCCCAGTGCTCTGAATGTCAAAGTGAAGAAATTCAAGTAAGCGCGGGTTAACGGCGGGAGTAACTATGACTCTCATCGGAGGCCCAAAAATAGAAATTCATCGTATAATCAAATAAGGAGCAACATGATAGGAGATATACACAGACCAGGACTAAGTAGAAGAAAAAGAAGAATCCTGGAATATAAATTTAACCAAATGGACTTCAAAAAGGATCTTAAAGCCTATGCAAACAAGCTGCTTGACGATACTTTATACACCGACGAGAGTATTACGCCGGATGCGCGTGAAGCCCTGACCCACTATGCTGACATCTTCACGCGGACACCGACAGAGGACTTAGAGCCTATTCATGATAGGACCACTGACTTAGCTAATATTTGCTATCCGATAACTGCTGAGGATGTGGAATATGCGATCACGAGTAGCAAGTCCAACTCTCCTGGTCCAGACGGGATAAATTTAAAAGACTTTGCAAAAATCAACAAGCACAGACTTCTGCTCCTATTCAACTCAATGCTGTTGCTAGAACGAGTTCCATCAGCATTTCAGAAATGCCGTACCATTCTAATACCTAAATCAAAATCAGACTTAGAAGATATAAAGAACTGGAGACCTATAACAATAGGATCAATTTTTATTCGCATCTTCAACAAAATTCTAGCGAAGAGAATTGATAATGTGATTAACTTACACCATAATCAAAGAGGTTTCTCCAAACTTGATGGATGTTTTGCCAACTGCATTACAGTGGAAGCTGTCATTAAAGAACGAAGGAAAGCTGGACAGCCTATTACGTTAATATCTCTTGACATTTCTAAAGCCTTTGATAAAATTGAACACAGTAGTTTGAGAAGAGCTCTAAAAAGATTCAACTTAGACAAAAAATCTGAAGCAGTCATTATGGACAATTATAGAGAACTCAGAACCGAAATTAATTGTAACGGACAATCTATTGGAGTTGTAGACATTCAGCGAGGGGTTAAGCAAGGTGACCCGCTATCTCCTATCCTCTTTAACATGCTATTGGATGAATTACTATGTGAGCTAGATAGAGGAGGAGGTGGTGTTGACTTGGGAGACAATAATAAATTATCAGCGCTTGCATACGCTGATGACATGGTGCTTTTCGCAGAAGACGCTGCTAATGCAAATAGAATGCTAGTAAAATCTACTGACTTCCTTAGGAGACGAGGGCTTGAACTAAACGCTCCAAAATGTAAGTCTTTATCTATCTGCAGAGTCCCTAGTAAGAAGAAGGTGTTCATTGATACCATACCTAAGTTCAAAATCGATGAACAATATATTACTCCCATCACCATCCGGGATATGCTGAGCTACTTGGGACAAACTTTCAGTTATCAAGGACTGAGTAAATGCAGCACTGATGCGCTTTATCAACAGATTGTCAACATTGGTAGAGCACCTTTAAAGGCACAACAAAAAATAAAAATACTGAAGACTTATCTTATCCCTAGATACATCGCTGATATGCAAAAGCCTAACACATCGAAGAAGATACTGCAGATCGCCGATAAGAAAATAAGGGCTTTTATCAGGCGAACGCTACATTTGAATGCACACTGTGCTAATAGTATTTTCTATACAGCCGTAAAGACGGGTGGGTTGGGTATTTTTAACTTCGAGAAAAACATACCTATAATCATGAAGAAACGCTTAACTAAGCTAGAAGATTCATCGCCATTGCTAAGAAGAACAATCCAGATTGCTAAACCTATATTGGACAGAATAGAGAAACAAATTGATCCGCAAATATCCAATAAGCTCGCAATACAAAACACTTTTGCTAATGAACTACATACGAGCTACAATGGAAAAGGTTTAAAAGAGGTAACAAATAATCAAGCTTCTAGCAAATTTATTAATGCGCCGCCCGTATACTGGAATGCGGAACAGTATATAAACGCAATTCTTCTGCGGTATAACCTCTTACCCACTGTGGGTATTCCATCTAACCCCCCGGAAGCTAGAATGTGTCGTGCTGGATGCAGAAAGGTTGAGTCTTTATCCCATGTCTTACAAAATTGTCCGCTGACTCATTGGCCTAGAATTAATAGACATGATTATGTGCTAAAACGACTTGTCGACTCTGCAAAAAAAAAGGGATGGAACGTTAATATCGAGCCGCATGTACGTTGCAATAATGGCCTTTTGTGTAAACCCGACGCTGTATTTATCAAAGGAAATGAGGTTATTGTGTCTGATGTAGGAATAAACTGGGAAGGAGATATACCACTCCTTGCCCAATACGAGCATAAAAAAGCCATATATAGTAGCCCCCACTTTATGGATAGGATGAAGGAACTACATCCACACAAAAATGTCGCAACTCTACCGCTTATCGTTGGTGCAAGGGGAACATGGTGCAAGCAGAATAGCAGTTTAATGCAGAGATTAGGACTCGGCCCAAAAGATATCGAGGACCTCATTTTGACAACCATGAGAGGAAGTTGGACCACCCATAGGTACTTTATGAGGACAGTTTGGAGAAATAGTGGGAGACAACGTCACGTCAGAGGAAGTTAACAATTTGGTACCACTGCCTGCCAACTCAGTGGCAAATATTTGGTCGTCCTTTATTGTTTTAAATCAAGCTGTAACATTATTAGTTATAGTTAAGTTTATTGTTGTAAATATGACCAATAAATAGATCCTAGCCAAATGCCTCGTCATCTAATTAGTGACGCGCATGAATGGATTAACGAGATTCCTACTGTCCCTATCTACTGGTGGTGCAAAGGGTTAGTGAAGCGCAATGCTGCCAGGGGAGGATACACATGATGTGAAAAGCCATATATGTGCACCGTGCTTTGTATGCTGACCGAACATTCTCTCTGATTTCTGATGATAGTGCGTGTTCCGAGCGAAGCCTAGCGCGTATATGACTTAGTATGCAGATTGTTGTTATTAGTACCCTGGTATGCTATAAGACTACGGGCTGTAGTCTCAAGCCTCTCCTAGCCTAAAGGGCGGATCATAACCTTCTCGTGGTCCACTACTGTCACTTAGTAATAAGTGCTAATATGATTAAGCCCGAACGGAGTTACCAGTAACGTTTAAGGATCTGCATGCAAGATCCACTGGGAGTATTCATGATCGTACGAACATGATATACGAAAGCCATACCAATTGGGTAGCCAACATTGCTAACTTGGTACTACGGGAATGAGGAGCCCCAAATTGAGCTGCATTAGTAGCAATATTTGCCTCATCATTGGGAAGGCCCCCTTGTGGGAGCATCGTAGTGGTTGTGGTAGCCCATATGCGGGCAGAGAGAGATTGTCTGAGTCTGCATGACTTAGGCGAACATTCTTCTCTAAATAGAGTAGTTTGTTCTTTTGACAAAATTGCATACTGCGTCCGTGAATTTGAAGGATGGTCGCTTATTATTGTATGCTTAGAGGATTGGCTCTCGGCGTGGAGTTGCGCTAAATCAACCGGGTGCCGTGACCCACAGATCGGAAGAGATTTTAGATAGGTCTCGCTTCGACCAGTAAGTCCAATGTCAAGCATGCACTGACATAAACTGGTACTCTTGAAACAGAATATAATATATTCTGCCTCTTGAGGGCGTTGATTGTCGCTTGTCTACTAATCCGTGCATTCATGTTTAGCTGTGTGTCGCACTGTTTCGACAGAAGCCCTTCAGGTCTTAATGGGTGCAGCCCCGCTTGATCTTGTAGTGATAGGCAAGAGCTTGTCATACAGGATTGGGAGGGGAATCGCCCTGAGAGAACATGACTGGGTGACAAACGAAGCTGTGCAAGGCCTCAGCAAGAAGGAGAGGGAAAGTACACTAAGGCAGTGTATAGTAGATAGATGGCAGGATAGGTGGAGTGAAAGTGAGAAGGGAAGAGCAACGTTTGAGTTCATAAGTCGGGTGTCCTTCGTAGAAGAGCACCCGGATTTTGAATTCAATCTTTGCTTAGGCTTCCTTATGACTGGGCATGGCTCACTTAATGCCTTCCTCCACAAGAGGGGGCTAAGTGAAAGCCAGGAATGTTTGTGTGGAGGAGAGTATGAGGACTGGGTGCATGTTCTGTGTGAATGTCCTATGTACGGTAATTTTAGAGACTTAAGTAGCATGGGAATAGAAAGAGTTGAGGGAAGATATGTTTTCAGCAATGTACTGAGTAGAAGAGAATGGCATCAGTGCATTGCTACATATGCAAAAGAAGTTTTCAGAATTAGGAGGAGAATGTATACTAGGCAGGAAGCTATATAAGATGTATGGAGGGCCATCAGTCCCGGGCTTGCATGAGGCCCAACTGAAGTAGCGTAGACTAATACGTCTTTGCTACGAAGCCTGACCTGAGGTTTTTCAGGTACCACGGGGTCGGTGCCCATGACACAAGCTGTCATGCCGACATTGGTGAGGCCCTTCGGGGAGTAACGTGGTGGTTGTGGTTGACGCCCATATCGCGGGCAGAGTGAATACCCTGTGATTGCTCGCTGAGCTTTCACTGCTCTGGGTATGATCTCGGCGTGGAGTTGCGCTTAATCAACCGGGTGCCGTGACCCATAGATCGGAAGAGACGTTAGATAGGTCTCGCTCCCATCAGTGAGGGCGCCAGGCATGCACTTGGCGTCGACTGATACTTCAGAAGCAGAAATGTAACTGGAGGGCGATGATTGACGTCACAAAATCAATCCGTGTGTGAAGAACACCGTGAGATTAAGCCATGATGGCAGGAGCTCACGTAAAACCATAAGACATTTCTGTCCCTATCTATGAGTTGCATTGCAGAAGTCGACGAGACTAGTTGTGTGTGCAAAAATCAGTGGTAATACCAGAAAGTAATATCTGTGAAGGGCGAGAAATTAGCTTTGCTGTGAAAATTTCTTTGTGTCGTTGAAGCGGTATCGTGTGCAGTGTGTTCGAGGTGTGTATACCTTACCTCCATACCCGCTGTGCTCGCGCGGAGGGTTTATGCCTGCTGTATACCTGTGGGTGACGCGGGAATCTGTGTGTGTATTGTTGCCATAGCGAAAGACGCTTTAATTGTGAGGAAATATTTTTTGGCGGTAAGAGACGCTTGTGAAAAGTACATTTGTGAGGTGAATAAACAGGTATTTGGTATCAGGTACTTTATATTTTTTATATTTTATATATTTACTATATATTCATATATTATATATACTTGCTTTCGGATATTTTCCTTATACCTTGTATTTTGACGTATTGCATGAACTTGTTTTAGATTTTGATTTACGATTATATTGTTGGATCAAAGCCGTTTTTATTGAGATCCTCTTATATACATATTTTTACTTTATAGGTGATATTCTTATATTTTAAAATATTAAAAATTGGATTTTGTTGTTTGTTTTCCCCTTGGGTAGTAGTAGTAATAGGGTATATCTAAGATAAGATAATAGCTTATAAAATCTTGGCATTGTGTTTTTTGGGGTTTTTATTACTTCACTTGGTTAGTAAGTAGGGTAAAATGCCTGCTACTACCACACGCGCGGTAAGCCTGAAGGCAAAGAAGCCGGTGGCAAAAAAGGTTAAAGGTGCAGGAGCTAAGAAGGAGATGACGACGGGGATTATTTACTCCTCAAGTAGTGAGTCGGAGGATTCTTCTCTTGATGAGCGTGGGAGGAAAAAAGCTGTGTCTGCGAGGATTAGGGAGCTAAGCTCTGATGATGTGACGAGCCTATCGGAGTGCGATAGTGACTTTCTTAACAGCACCGTTAAAGATGCTGATGTGGGCGGTAAGAATATTGGGAAGAAAGAGATGGTGAAGAAAGTTCCTGGCATGAAGGAGAAAGAAAACGAACTAAAGGCGAAAATCGCTGAGATGAAAGGCATCTCCAGCGATTTGCGGAAGTTAATAATAGCTGAAGGAGTTCCTCATAATTTTATAAAACAGGTGCTGGAATTTGCAGGAAAATATGAAACTCTCATAATGGGTGTTCTTGGCGAGAATGAGAGGCTTCGTGGGAATCTTGACAATCTGGACCAAAGAGGAAATGCAGCCAAGAATGGACCAAAAGGCGTTGCAGGAGGTAAAGCAGGCTGGGCAGTTAGTGCAGAAAAAGGAAATAGTAAGGATAATGTACCTAGGACGGAGGCTGCAAAGCCCAAGAAGAAAACAGTTGAGACCTGGGCTGTCGTAGTCAGGGGAAAAGGCAAGGATCTCTCATCAAAGGACGTCATAAATAAAGTGGTTAAGGAGGTAGGTCCTACCCTAAACGTTAGGGTCCACGATTTGAAGCCTCTGCGAAGTGGTGGAGCGATAATTCGCACCCCCTCCATAGCAGAGAGAGAGAGGATAGCAGAAAATGTAAAATTTGCAGAATGCGGGCTGGAAGTTACAGTTAATGACAGGCTGGGGCCAAGGATAGTGGTGCATGATGTCCCTTCGACGATAACTCGTGAGGAATTTATGGATGACCTCTATAAGAAGAACCTGGATGAGATAATGACTTTGGAGGCTTTCAAAAAGAGCGTTCGTGTGGTGAATGCACCATGGAAAGCAGATGAAGATAGGAAGGTAAAGGTGATTTTGGAATGCGCAGTAGCAGTTACGGAAGCTCTACTGAGGGTAGGTCGCTGTTATATACAGTGGCACTACTTCAGGGTACGAAAACACCCCGCAGTTGCTGGATGCTTCAGATGTTATGGTTTTGATCACCGAATCGTCGATTGTAGAGCCAAGAAGGACGTATGCAGCCGCTGTGGACAAGAGGGACACAGAGCGGCTGAATGCAGTAACAAACCGTACTGCAGGAACTGTGCGCAAAAGGGAAAAGCACATGGGCATCTGATGATGTCAATGGCATGCCCCATTTATAGCAGAATAGTTGAAAGGGCGAACGCAAGGCATTAATATGGAGATAAAAATTTACCAGATTAATTGTCGAGGGGAATACGATGCTATGTGCGATCTGGGCGTCTTGATAAAAGAGAATAATATCAAGTACGCCCTATTGCAGGAGCCATATGCAGCGAATGGGGGAATAAGGGGCCTACCAGCGGGGATGAGGGTTTTTCCCAACTCGCGTGCGAGTGCAGCAGTGGTAGTGGATGACCACAGCGTTGAGTGCCTTGCAGTTAGCGAGTTGGTGAATGAATGGGGTGTATGTGTTTGGGTAAATGGGCCACTGGGAGAATTGTTCCTAGCGAGCATTTATTGCAAATTTGATGAGCCTTTGGAGCCATACCTACGGTATTTGGATGCGGTGCTACTACTGGCGAGTAGCAAACCAGTCATCCTTGGAATAGACGCGAATGCATCATCCCCGACGTGGTTCAGTAAGGTAAACAGGCATTCGTCTGGCTACCAGAACCACCATCGGGGTGAGACGCTGTCTGAGTTCGTGCTTACGAAGGAATTGTATGTCCTCAATGAGCGCAGTGACTGGTTTACGTTTGATGGCCCAGTAGGAAGGAGCGACATTGATGTGACACTAGCGAATAATGCCGCGGCGGCATTTTCATCGCAGTGGATCATCAAGGCTGGATTGGGCATCAGTGACCACAACCTGATCGAGGTCACTTTGACTGATGACAGGGCGGTGGGCACAAATGAAGAAGGGAGCATAACGAGATGGAATACCCGGGGGGCGGACTGGAATTACTATGCTGTCTGTATTGAGGAGGCAGCTTCCAGTGTGCCTTTGAGTGAATTTAGGGTAATGAGTGTGAATGAACAGGTGCGTACTATGAATGAGTGGATGTCATGTGTGAATGACAGTATGTTCCCGAGAGCTGCTGTAGTAAGTAAGAAAAAGGTAACATGGTGGACTAGGGAGCTAGCGAATAAGCGTAGGAATGTCAGGCATCTTCGTAAGAGTTTCCAGAGAGCCAGACAAAGGGGAAGAGGAGATGCTGAAATGTGCAGAAGAGAATACCAGCAGAACGTGCGAGAATATAAACTCATGATGAGACGCACAAAAGAGTCTGACTGGAGGCGCTTTGTCGGTGATAACAGAGATGATCCCTGGGGCAAAGTTTACAAGATCTGCAGAGGAAAGAGGGATATAAGCAGTGTGAGCGGCATTCGCGTGGGAGATAATGTCCTCACCACCTGGTATGACTGTGTGAATGGCTTGATGAATGAGTTCTTTCCGGGTGCGGAGCCGTCACAAGCACCTCCTCACAGGGAGTTGACTGACGCTCCGGACCTGGAGACAGCAGAGATCTCTGAAAGCGTTGCTTTGCTTCGCTCTAGGAGGTCTCCCGGGCTGGATGGGATGACAGGCGAGATGTGTAAAAGCATCTGGCGGGCCATCCCAGACTACCTCGAGGCTGTTTATAGGAAATGTGTGACTGAAGAGTACTTTCCCAGTGAATGGAAGAATGCTAGGGTAATTGTTCTGCTCAAGTCACCTGATAAAATCAGGAGTAACCCTCGATCATATAGAGGAATTAGCCTTCTTCCGGTGCTTGGAAAAGTACTGGAGAGAATTATGGTTAATAGGCTTGAGCAGAGAGTCAGGGAAGAGATGTCGGATAGGCAGTATGGTTTCAGGAGTGGTAGAAATGTTGAGGATGCGTGGCAGTACTTGAAAGCAAGTGTGGATGAGAGTGGGAATAAATACGTCCTAGGAATCTTTGTTGATTTCAAGGGCGCTTTTGATTATTTGAGCTGGAATAGGGTTTTAGAAAGGCTAGGTGAGGTTGGCTGCCAAGAGTTGGGTCTATGGCAGAGCTATTTCACTGACAGGAAGGCCTGTGTGGTAGGGAAAAGGGAATGCGTCTCTAAAAACGTGGCCCGAGGGTGCCCGCAAGGATCCATCTGTGGTCCATTTATATGGAACCTTATGATGGACACTCTGCTGAATCAGCTGGTTGGAGAGGGAAAATGCTGCGCATATGCAGATGATCTGCTTCTACTAATAGAAGCAGATTCTAGGTTAGAACTGGAGCGCAAGGGTGAGAGAGCCATGAAAATGGTGTTCGAGTGGGGCGCAAATGTTGGAGTGAGCGTTTCAGCCGAGAAGACAGTTATGATGCTCCTCAAGGGCAAACTGTCGCTGAATCGTCCACCACTGGTGAGGGTAAATGGTGGCAGTCTCAAATATTCAACTCAAGTCAAATACTTGGGGATAAGTATGACTGAGAGGATGAATTTTGGCTGTCACCTTGTAGAAGTTAAAAAGCGAATGCTAGGACTAGTAGGTCAGCTCCGACGCGTCATGAGAACTGAGTGGGGACTCAGTAGAAGAGCAACACGAATCATCTACCAGGGCCTATTTGTTGCCTGCGCAACATATGGAGCGTCAGCCTGGGGTGATAGTGTGAAGACCGTTGTAGGAAGAGCAAAAATTCTGTCTTGCCAGAGGGTTATGCTCTTGTCATGCCTAGCTGTGTGTCGCACTGTTTCGACAGAAGCCCTTCAGGTCTTAATGGGTGCAGCCCCGCTTGATCTTGTAGCGATAGGCAAGAGCTTGTCATACAGGATTGGGAGGGGAATCGCCCTGAGAGAACATGACTGGGTGACAAACGAAGCTGTGCAAGGCCTCAGCAAAAAGGAGAGGGAAAGTACACTAAGGCAGTGTATAGTAGATAGATGGCAGGATAGGTGGAGTGAAAGTGAGAAGGGAAGAGCAACGTTTGAGTTCATAAATCGGGTGTCCTTCGTAGAAGAGCACCCGGATTTTGAATTCAATCTTTGCTTAGGCTTCCTTATGACTGGGCATGGCTCACTTAATGCCTTCCTCCACAAGAGGGGGCTAAGTGAAAGCCAGGAATGTTTGTGTGGAGCAGAGTCTGAGGACTGGGTGCATGTTCTGTGTGAATGTCCTATGTACGTTAATTTTAGAGACTTAAGTAGCATGGGAATAGAAAGAGTTGAGGGAAGATATGTTTTCAGCAATGTACTGAGTAGAAGAGAATGGCATCAGTGCATTGCTGCATATGCAAAAGAAGTTTTCAGAATTAGGAGGAGAATGTATACTAGGCAGGAAGCTATATAAGATGTATGGAGGGCCATCAGTCCCGGGCTTGCATGAGGCCCAACTGAAGTAGCGTAGACTAATACGTCTTTGCTACGAAGCCTGACCTGAGGTTTTTCAGGTACCACGGGGTCGGTGCCCATGACACAAGCTGTCATGCCGACATTGGTGAGGCCCTTCGGGGAGTAACGTGGTGGTTGTGGTTGACGCCCATATCGCGGGCAGAGTGAATACCCTGTGATTGCTCGCTGAGCTTTCACTGCTCTGGGTATGATCTCGGCGTGGAGTTGCGCTTAATCAACCGGGTGCCGTGACCCATAGATCGGAAGAGACGTTAGATAGGTCTCGCTCCCATCAGTGAGGGCGCCAGGCATGCACTTGGCGTCGACTGATACTTCAGAAGCAGAAATGTAACTGGAGGGCGATGATTGACGTCACAAAATCAATCCGTGTGTGAAGAACACCGTGAGATTAAGCCATGATGGCAGGAGCTCACGTAAAACCGTAAGACATTTCTGTCCCTATCTACTATCTAGCGAAACCACAGCCAAGGGAACGGGCTTGGAATAATCAGCGGGGAAAGAAGACCCTGTTGAGCTTGACTATAGTCTGGGATTGTAAGGAGACATAAGAGGTGTAGCATAAGTGGGAGATGCATGGTCTTCGGATTATGTTTTCGCCAATGAAATACCACTACTCTTATCGTTTCCTTACTTACTTGATAAAATGGAACGTGTTTCATTTACTTAGCCATTATACGGATATATTTTTATAATATATTTTATGGTATTTTGTTTTGATGCAAGCTTCTTGTTCAAAGTACTCAAGAGTTTGTTATATAACCTAAACAAATATTCAATGAAATTATATTTTAAACAGATTTTTCTTTATCGAGGATTTGATTTTTATATATAATAGTATATTGTTATTTGGTATGACTCTTACACTCTGGTATGATCCAATTCAAGGACATTCCCAGGTAGGTAGTTTGACTGGGGCGGTACATCTCTCAAATAATAACGGAGGTGTCCCAAGGCCAGCTCAGTGCGGACAGAAACCACACATAGAGCAAAAGGGCACAAGCTGACTTGATCCCGGTGTTCAGTACACATAGGGACTGCAAAAGCACGGCCTATCGATCCTTTTGGTTTAACGAGTTTTTAACAAGAGGTGTCAGAAAAGTTACCACAGGGATAACTGGCTTGTGGCGGCCAAGCGTTCATAGCGACGTCGCTTTTTGATCCTTCGATGTCGGCTCTTCCTATCATTGTGAAGCAAAATTCACCAAGCGTTGGATTGTTCACCCATGCAAGGGAACGTGAGCTGGGTTTAGACCGTCGTGAGACAGGTTAGTTTTACCCTATTGATGATAAATGTTATTACGACAGCATTCCTGCGTAGTACGAGAGGAACCGCAGGTACGGACCAATGGCACAATACTTGTTCGAGCGAACAGTGGTATGACGCTACGTCCGCTGGATTATGCCTGAACGCCTCTAAGGTCGTATCCATGCTGGACAGTAATAATAGTAATGAGGCAATTGTATTGTATGGCAATATACCAATTCAAGTTTATAATTTAAAATTATAAACGATATCGGATGACTATGATGCCAATGATTTATATAACAAAGTTAATATGGGTTGTATGAAAGTAACATCTATATATAACTAGTTATATAAAGAAGCTTTATATAATACGATGACAATGTCTAGAATCAATTGTAAACGACTTTGGTAACGGGCGAGGTGCTGTAAGTGGTAGAGCAGCTGCCATACTGCGATCCACTGAAGCTTAACCTTTGCTTGATGATTCGAAGTAAATCATCTATTTATGATATTGTTATATCATTTTATACTATATTTATATAAACATTATATAAAAATGGGAATATAATAATAATAATATTGTTATATCATATTATGCTTTTTATATATGAAACATATATATAAAAATGGGAATATAAGCGCCCTTGAAAGACGTCAACCGTCAAGAAGTGACAGCCAATTTCGCATTTATGACGTCATTCATGCAGCCCCTTTAATGGGACATTTTTGCTGCATTTTACATAAACCGTAGTAGTTATGACAAAAAAAGTTACATAACAAAGTTAATATGGGTTGTATGAAAGTAACACCTGTATATACTGTGTTATGTAAAAAAAGCTTATTGTGAATGAAGAATTGTAAACTACTAAATGGGCAAGGTGTTGTAAGTGGTAGAGCAGCTGACAAACTGCGATCCACTGAAGCTAACCTTTGCTTGAAGATTTCAAGTAAATCATCTATTTGTGATATCATTTTATACTATATATTGTGAATTTAGAATTGTAAAATACTTTGGTAATGGCAAGGTGTCGTAAATGGAGCAGCTAACAAACTGTGATCCACTAAGCTTATCTTTGCTTGATGGTTTCAAGTAAATCATCTTATATAAAGCGCCCTTATAAAACTTAGATATGTTCATACGGAGCGTAGAATATTATATGAAGGAAGCCAATATGAGAGAAGGTAAAAATTTTTTATTTCGAAAAATTCTTTACTCTACAACAATTCAGCATGAATTTTGCATTCATTCGACCCAATATACTGTACTGCCTTTCGGTTAAAATTTGACCGAACTATCCTAAAATTTGTACTAAACTGATTTAGAGAATTTAAAAATTTGATATTTTAGGTACAAATTTGAACGGCGAATGCTCCCGATGTATGGAATATATTGACTTGAAATTTTTAGCATATGAAAGCTGAAAGTATGTAGATAACTTCGTTAGTGCATATAATTAAAAAAAGTGTAAAGAAAATATAGTATTTGGGGTATATGTGACCCAAGGTAGTGAAAATGTCTCAGTGGCGTAGAGAAAAATATCGAAAAAAGGGGTCAAAATGAAATTAATGGAGAAAAAAAGTACACCACGTAATAGTACTCGCCAAGACCTTTCCAAAAAGTACCTACATGCCGGGGTAGGGGTGAAAGTAAAAATCGCGAAATTTTCATAGGGGTACCCCTGTAAAAACGGGAAAAAATTTAATTTTTCGCGGGAGTTGGCCAACTGTAATTGCTATAGAATCTGAAGGAAAAGCCCGAATGCCTTCAAATAAACTTCCAGACATAGAGGAGACCTGTAGGTAGCACATTTTATAAGCACTGTGCCGTGAGTTACATAGTACTCCCGGTAGATGGCGCCAAGTGCGCGAGAAAAGTTGTCACAGTTATGTATTTTTTTAAATAGGTAAATAAGGTGCTATGTCGCTGAAATTTCGTATAGGCAATCTTGTGGTAAGCCGGTATCCATAAAAAATTCAAAAGTTGGATTTATCTGAAATTCGTAGAGCAAAGTTTCCAAATGAAGATTTTCGTTAAAAATTTTGGCCGTGGAAAAAAAATTTTTACAACGCAAATGGGAGGGGGTGGGAAATAGTCTCAAAAAATCACAAAAAAATCAGAAAAAAATAATCAAAAGGAATTTTTGAAATCGGTTTATATTTGGGCTAATTATGGTGAGGGGATGAATTAATACGTATGTACATACATGTAATTTGAGAAATTCGATTGAACCAAGTTTACCGAATTTGAAAAAGAAATACATAGATCGATAGTACTCGTCAAGACCTTTCCAATGACTCCTCACTGATTGAGATCAAATGTAAAAATAATATAGTATTTGGGGTATATGTGACCCAAGGTACTGAAAATGTCTCAGTGGCGTAGAGAAAAATATCGAAAAAAGGGGTCAAAATGAAATTAATGGCGAAAAAAAGTACACCACGTAATAGTACTCGCCAAGACCTTTCCAAAAAGTACCTACATGCCGGGGTAGGGGTGAAAGTAAAAATCGCGAAATTTTCATAGGGGTACCCCTGTAAAAACGGGAAAAAATTTAATTTTTCGCGGGAGTTGGCCAACTGTAATTGCTATAGAATCTGAAGGAAAAGCCCGAATGCCTTCAAATAAACTTCCAGACATAGAGGAGACCTGTAGGTAGCACATTTTATAAGCACTGTGCCGTGAGTTACATAGTACTCCCGGTAGATGGCGCCAAGTGCGCGAGAAAAGTTGTCACAGTTATGTATTTTTTTAAATAGGTAAATAAGGTGCTATGTCGCTGAAATTTCGTATAGGCAATCTTGTGGTAAGCCGGTATCCATAAAAAATTCAAAAGTTGGATTTATCTGAAATTCGTAGAGCAAAGTTTCCAAATGAAGATTTTCGTTAAAAATTTTGGCCGTGGAAAAAAAATTTTTACAACGCAAATGGGAGGGGGTGGGAAATAGTCTCAAAAAATCACAAAAAAATCAGAAAAAAATAATCAAAAGGAATTTTTGAAATCGGTTTATATTTGGGCTAATTATGGTGAGGGGATGAATTAATACGTATGTACATACATGTAATTTGAGAAATTCGATTGAACCAAGTTTACCGAATTTGAAAAAGAAATACATAGATCGATAGTACTCGTCAAGACCTTTCCAATGACTCCTCACTGATTGAGATCAAATGTAAAAATAATATAGTATTTGGGGTATATGTGACCCAAGGTACTGAAAATGTCTCAGTGGCGTAGAGAAAAATACCGAAAAAAGGGGTCAAAATGAAATTAATGGCGAAAAAAAGTACACCACGTAATAGTACTCGCCAAGACCTTTCCAAAAAGTACCTACATGCCGGGGTAGGGGTGAAAGTAAAAATCGCGAAATTTTCATAGGGGTACCCCTGTAAAAACGGGAAAAAATTTAATTTTTCGCGGGAGTTGGCCAACTGTAATTGCTATAGAATCTGAAGGAAAAGCCCGAATGCCTTCAAATAAACTTCCAGACATAGAGGAGACCTGTAGGTAGCACATTTTATAAGCACTGTGCCGTGAGTTACATAGTACTCCCGGTAGATGGCGCCAAGTGCGCGAGAAAAGTTGTCACAGTTATGTATTTTTTTAAATAGGTAAATAAGGTGCTATGTCGCTGAAATTTCGTATAGGCAATCTTGTGGTAAGCCGGTATCCATAAAAAATTCAAAAGTTGGATTTATCTGAAATTCGTAGAGCAAAGTTACCAAATGAAGATTTTCGTTAAAAATTTTGGCCGTGGAAAAAAAATTTTTACAACGCAAATGGGAGGGGGTGGGAAATAGTCTCAAAAAATCACAAAAAAATCAGAAAAAAATAATCAAAAGGAATTTTTGAAATCGGTTTATATTTGGGCTAATTATGGTGAGGGGATGAATTAATACGTATGTACATACATGTAATTTGAGAAATTCGATTGAACCAAGTTTACCGAATTTGAAAAAGAAATACATAGATCGATAGTACTCGTCAAGACCTTTCCAATGACTCCTCACTTATTGAAATCGGATGAAAAATAAGGAATTTTTATTTATTTATCGATGTTTGCTACATGAATTTATAAGGGAAGGCATACGACTTTTGAGATTTTTATAAGGAACACATGAAAAATTTCTGATTTGGCACTATACATTTTCATACACTACACACCAATTCTAATCATATGCTTATACTGGAAATCGGATTTGCGAAAAATTGCAGAAAAGAAATATCAATAAACTCATTTCCCAATTTTTGTACGGGACACATGAGTGTTTTCTTATAACAAAACAGAAAAATTTTCTGACTGTAAAAGAAATCGAGGTTTGCTACATGAATTTATAAGGGAAGGCATACGACTTTTGAGATTTTTATAAGGAACACATGAAAAATTTCTGATTTGGCACTATGCATTTTCATACACTACACACCAATTCTAATCATATGCTTATACTGGAAATCGGATTTGCGAAAAATTGCAGAAAAGAAATATCAATAAACTCATTTCCCAATTTTTGTACGGGACACATGAGTGTTTTCTTATAACAAAACAGAAAAATTTTCTGACTGTAAAAGAAATCGAGGTTTGCTACATGAATTTATAAGGGAAGGCATACGACTTTTGAGATTTTTATAAGGAACACATGAAAAATTTCTGATTTGGCACTATGCATTTTCATACACTACACACCAATTCTAATCATATGCTTATACTGGAAATCGGATTTGCGAAAAATTGCAGAAAAGAAATATCAATAAACTCATTTCCCAATTTTTGTACGGGACACATGAGTGTTTTCTTATAACAAAACAGAAAAATTTTCTGACTGTAAAAGAAATCGAGGTTTGCTACATGAATTTATAAGGGAAGGCATACGACTTTTGAGATTTTTATAAGGAACACATGAAAAATTTCTGATTTGGCACTATGCATTTTCATACACTACACACCAATTCTAATCATATGCTTATACTGGAAATCGGATTTGCGAAAAATTGCAGAAAAGCAATATCAATAAACTCATTTCCCAAAATTTTTGTATGGGACACATGAGTGTTTTCTTATAACAAAAGGGTAAAATTTTCTGACTGTAAAAAAAGCGTTTTACTCTTCCACTGGTCGGGTTGCAGAACACCTATAGGGGGTAGTGGTCCTCTGAGCGATGGACGGTGACGTCAAGAAACATGATTTTATAAGAAATCCTAATAACTCTTACTTATCTATGTGCTTCCACTACCCCCACATGGGTGCGTGGCTTATAAGATGCTTATAAGAACCAACGCACCTATGTGCACATAGATAAGGGCTTAACACGGAAGTCATAAGAGAAAACCTAATAATAGTGGGCGAAAAAAGGTCTTATAAGAAAACCTATAAACTGTCTCATACTATTGCATGGGACACATTAGTGTTTTCTTATAACAAAAGGTTAAAATTATCTGACAGTAAAAAAAGCGTTTTACTCTTCCACTGGTCGGGTTGCAGAACACCTATAGGGGGTAGTGGTCCTCTGAGCGATGGACGGTGACGTCAAGAAATATGATTTTATAAGAAATCCTAATAACTCTTACTTATCTATGTGCTTCCACTACCCCCACATGGGTGCGTGGCTTATAAGATGCTTATAAGAACCAACGCACCTATGTGCACATAGATAAGGGCTTAACACGGAAGTCATAAGAGAAAACCTAATAATAATGGGTGAAAAAAGGTCTTATAAGAAAACCTATAAACTGTCTCATACTATGTATGGGATACATGAGTGTTTTCTTATAACGAAAGAGAAAATTTGGAATTTATTGGCGAGGAAAGTTCTCTTTATAATAAAGAGAATAAAATGCTGTATGCTTCTTCATGGGAGATTTTGGTCAGGAATTGGTTTTGCACCAAGTCCCGTACCAAAAAAAAAAAAAAATTTACTCTTCCACACTTCAGTCTCCAGACGTACTATAGCCCAACAATTATCGGGCGTTGGAATAGACACGGTTGTTACCAAATCCTAATAAAAACCGATAAAATTGTATGAAAACACGGGGAAAAAATACCATATCCTAATAAAAATCGATAAAATTGTATAAAAAATATATACTTATTGTTATACTTATACTTATACTTATCAACCAAGAACCCCAAGAACCCCAAGAACCCCAAGAACCCCAAGAACCCCAAGAACAGCTTGAAAATGAAAATAAAAATAAAATAAAATTAAATTAAAATTAAATTAAATTAAATTATACATTTAGTATAAAGAACAGGTCTGTGCTATACATTTGAATAATAATGGTAATAAGAAAGCTAATAAAATCATTGGATTGAGCTCGTATGGGCTAAAAAGCACGAAAGAAAGTATATTGGGCGATATACATGTAGTGCAAAGAACAGGTCTGGGCAATGGTAATAAGAAAGCTAATAAAATCATAGGATTGAGCTCGAATGGGCTAAAAAGCACGAAAGAAAGTATATTGGGCGATATACATGTAGTGCAAAGAACAGGTCTGGGCAATGGTAATAAGAAAGCTAATAAAATCATAGGATTGAGCTCGAATGGGCTAAAAAGCACGAAAGAAAGTATATTGGGCGATATACATGTAGTGCAAAGAACAGGTCTGGGCAATGGTAATAAGAAAGCTAATAAAATCATAGGATTGAGCTCGAATGGGCTAAAAAGCACGAAAGAAAGTATATTGGGCGATATACATGTAGTGCAAAGAACAGGTCTGGGCAATGGTAATAAGAAAGCTAATAAAATCATAGGATTGAGCTCGAATGGGCTAAAAAGCACGAAAGAAAGTATATTGGGCGATATACATGTAGTGCAAAGAACAGGTCTGGGCAATGGTAATAAGAAAGCTAATAAAATCATAGGATTGAGCTCGAATGGGCTAAAAAGCACGAAAGAAAGTATATTGGGCGATATACATGTAGTGCAAAGAACAGGTCTGGGCAATGGTAATAAGAAAGCTAATAAAATCATAGGATTGAGCTCGAATGGGCTAAAAAGCACGAAAGAAAGTATATTGGGCGATATACATGTAGTGCAAAGAACAGGTCTGGGCAATGGTAATAAGAAAGCTAATAAAATCATAGGATTGAGCTCAAATGGGCTAAAAAGCACGAAAGAAAGTATATTGGGTGATATACATGTAGTGTAAAGAACAGGTCTGGGCAATGGTAATAAGAAAGCTAATAAAATCATAGCATACTGCGATCTAGTGAAGCTTAACTTATCTTATAAGGATAAGCATAACATATATTGATTTTTATAAGGGACACATAAAAAAATTTTGATTTGCCGCTATCCATTTTCAGACACTACATAAGGATAGCATTCATATCCTTTAATCGGAAATCGGATTTGAGAAAAAAAGTTTTCAATTAACTCATTTCCCCATTTTTGTTCGGGACACATGAAGTTATTAGGAAAGGCATAGACGAGTTTGGATTTTCATATGGGACACATAAAAAAATTTTGATTTGCCGCTATCCATTTTCAGATACTACATAAGGATAGCATTCATATCCTTTTATCGGAAATCGGATTTGAGAAAAAAAGTTTTCAATTAACTCATTTCCCCATTTTTGTTCGGGACACATGAAGTTATTAGGAAAGGCATAGACGAGTTTAGATTTTCATATGGGACACATAAAAAAATTTTGATTTGCCGCTATCCATTTTCAGACACTACATAAGGATAGCATTCATATCCTTTTATCGGAAATCGGATTTGAGAAAAAAAGTTTTCAATTAACTCATTTCCCCATTTTTGTTCGGGACACATGAAGTTATTAGGAAAGGCATACACGATCTCAAATTTTCATATGGGACACATAAAAAAATTTTGATTTGCCGCTATCCATTTTCAGACACTACATAAGGATAGCATTCATATCCTTTTATCGGAAATCGGATTTGAGAAAAAAAGTTTTCAATTAACTCATTTCCCCATTTTTGTTCGTGACACATGAAGTTATTAAGAAAGGCATACACGATCTCAAATTTTCATATGGGACACATAAAAAAATTTTGATTTGCCGCTATCCATTTTCAGACACTACATAAGGATAGCATTCATATCCTTTTATCGGAAATCGGATTTGAGAAAAAAAGTTTTCAATTAACTCATTTCCCCATTTTTGTTCGGGACACATGAAGTTATTAGGAAAGGCATAGACGATCTCAAATTTTCATATGGGACACATAAAAAAATCTTGATTTGCCGCTATCCATTTTCAGACACTACATAAGGATAGCATTCATATCCTTTTATCGGAAATCGGATTTGAGAAAAAAAGTTTTCAATTAACTCATTTCCCCATTTTTGTTCGGGACACATGAAGTTATTAGGAAAGGCATACACGATCTCAAATTTTCATATGGGACACATAAAAAAATTTTGATTTGCAGCTATCCATTTTCAGACACTACATAAGGATAGCATTCATATCCTTTTATCGGAAATCGGATTTGAGAAAAAAAGTTTTCAATTAACTCATTTCCCCATTTTTGTTCGGGACACATGAAGTTATTAGGAAAGGCATAGACGATCTCAAATTTTCATATGGGACACATAAAAAAATCTTGATTTGCCGCTATCCATTTTCAGATACTACATAAGGATAGCATTCATATCCTTTTATCGGAAATCGGATTTGAGAAAAAAAGTTTTCAATTAACTCATTTCCCCATTTTTGTTCGGGACACATAAAGTTATTAGGAAAGGCATACACGATCTCAAATTTTCATATGGGACACATAAAAAAATTTTGATTTGCCGCTATCCATTTTCAGACACTACATAAGGATAGCATTCATATCCTTTTATCGGAAATCGGATTTGAGAAAAAAAGTTTTCAATTAACTCATTTCCCCATTTTTGTTCGGGACACATGAAGTTATTAGGAAAGGCATAGACGATCTTAGATTTTCATATGGGACATATAAAAAAATTTTGATTTGCCGCTATCCATTTTCAGACACTACATAAGGATAGCATTCATATCCTTTTATCGGAAATCGGATTTGCGAAAAAAAAGTTTTCAATTAACACATTTCCCATTTCTCATTTCTCCATTTTTGTTCGGGACACATAAAGTTATTAGGAAAGGGATAGACGATCTTAAATTTTCATATGGGACACATGAAAAAATTTTGATTTGCCGCTATCCATTTTCAGACACTACATAAGGATAGCATTCATATCCTTTTATCGGAAATCGGATTTGAGAAAAAAAGTTTTCAATTAACTCATTTCCCCATTTTTGTTCGGGACACATGAAGTTATTAGGAAAGGCATAGACGATCTTAGATTTTCATATGGGACATATAAAAAAATTTTGATTTGCCGCTATCCATTTTCAGACACTACATAAGGATAGCATTCATATCCTTTTATCGGAAATCGGATTTGAGAAAAAAAGTTTTCAATTAACTCATTTCCCCATTTTTGTTCGGGACACATGAAGTTATTAGGAAAGGCATAGACGATCTTAGATTTTCATATGGGACATATAAAAAAATTTTGATTTGCCGCTATCCATTTTCAGACACTACATAAGGATAGCATTCATATCCTTTTATCGGAAATCGGATTTGCGAAAAAAAAGTTTTCAATTAACACATTTCCCATTTCTCATTTCTCCATTTTTGTTCGGGACACATAAAGTTATTAGGAAAGGGATAGACGATCTTAAATTTTCATATGGGACACATGAAAAAATTTTGATTTGCCGCTATCCATTTTCAGACACTACATAAGGATAGCATTCATATCCTTTTATCGGAAATCGGATTTGCGAAAAAAAAGCTTTCAATTAACATATTTCCCCATTTTTGTTCGGGACACATGAAATTATTAGGAAAGGCATAGACGATCTTAAACTTTTATATGGGACATATGATTTTTTTTTTATAAGGAAAGAGAAAAAGTTTCTTAGTAAATAATTTTTCGTACTTTGTTACACTTCGCCATGAATATGTTAGTAAATCTTCGAAATTTATATACATAATAATTTATAAGAAATGGCATAACATATATTAATTTATATAAGGAACATATGAAAAAATTTTGATTTGCTGCTATCTATTTTCAGACACTACACAACGTTCTTATTCAACTACTTTCACCGGAAATCGGATTATCGAAAAAAAAAAATTTCCATTAACTATAACCCCATTTTTGTATGGGACATATGAATTTTTTTTTATAAGGAAAGAGAAAAAGTTTCTCAGTAAATAATTGTTCCCACTTTGTTACACTTCGCCATGAATGTGTAAGTAAATCTTTGAATTTTATTTATATAATAATTTATAAGAAATGGCATAACATATATTAATTTATATAAGGAACATATGAAAAAAATTTTATTTGCTACTATCTATTATCAGACACTACACAACACTCTTATTCAACTCCTTTTACCGGAATTCGGATTTGCAAAAAAAAAAAAAAAAACAATCCATTAACTATTTCCCCATTTTTGTTCAGGACATATAAATTTATTAGGAAAGGTATAAATCTTTTGAGATTTTTATATGCATCACATGAAAAATTTTTGATTAGGCACTATCTATTTATAGACAATACATAACGATCCTATTCATATTATTTTACTGGAAATCGATTTTGCAAAAAATTGCGGAAAAAAATTTCTATAAAATTATTTTCCAATTTTTGTATGGGGCACATGAAGTTATTAGGAAAGGCATAAATGCTTTTAGATGTTTATATGAGACATATAAAAAAAATTTTGATTTGACACTATCTATTTTCAGACACTACATAACGATCCTATTGATATTCTTTTACTGGAAATCGATTTTGCAAAAAATTGCAAACAAAAAATTTCTATAAAATTATTTCTCAATTTTTGTATGGGACACAGGAAGTTATTAGGAAAGGCATAAATCTTTTTAGATTTTTATATGGAACACATGAAAAATTTTTGATTTGCCACTATCTATTTTCAGACACTATATAACGATCCTATTCATATGCTTTTACTGGAAATCGATTTTGCAAAAAAATTGAGAAAAAACTTTTCTATAAAATATTATCCAATTTTTGTATGGGACATATGAAGTTATTAGGAAAGGTATAAATCGTTTTTGATTTTTATATGGGACACATGAAAATTATTTGATTTAGCACTATCTATTTTCAGACACTACATAACAATGATATTCATATGCTTTTACTGGAAATCGATTTTGCAAAAAATTGTGAAAAAACTTTTCTATAAAATATTATCCAATTTTTGTATGGGACATATGAAGTTATTAGGAAAGGTATAAATCGTTTTTGATTTTTATATGGGACACATGAAAATTATTTGATTTAGCACTATCTATTTTCAGACAATACATAACGATGCTATACATATTCTTTTACTGGTAATCGATTTTGCAAAAAATTGCGAAAAAAATTTCTATAAAAGTATTTCCCAATTTTTGTATGGGACACATAGTTTTATTAGGAAAGGAATAATTTTTTTTTTATTTTTATATGGGACATATGAAAACTTTTTGATTTAGCACTATCTATTTTCAGACACTACATAACGATGTTATTCATATGCTTTTACTAGTAATCGATTTTGCAAAAAATTGCCACAAAAAATTTCTATAAAAGTATTTCCAGTTTTTGTATGGGACACATGGAGTTATTAGGAAAGGCATAAATTTTTTTGATTTTTATATGGGACACATGAACATTTTTTTGTTTTTGCACTGCCCATTTTCAGACACTATATAACGATCTTATTCATATGCTTTTACTGGAAATCGATTTTGCAAAAAATTGTGAAAAAACTTTTCTATAAAATATTATCCAATTTTTGTATGGGACATATGAAGTTATTAGGAAAGGTATAAATCGTTTTTGATTTTTATATGGGACACATGAAAATTATTTGATTTAGCACCATCTATTTTCAGACACTACATAATGAAGCTATTCATATTCTTTTACTGGTAATCGATTTTGCAAAAAATTGCGAAAAAAAATTTCTATAAAAGTATTTCCCAATTTTTGTATGGGACACATGAAGTTATTAGGAAAGGCATAAATCTTTTTAGATTTTTATATGGAACACATGAAAAATTTTTGATTTGCCACTATCTATTTTCAGACACTATATAACGATCCTATTCATATGCTTTTACTGGAAATCGATTTTGCAAAAAAATTGAGAAAAAACTTTTCTATAAAATATTATCCAATTTTTGTATGGGACATATGAAGTTATTAGGAAAGGTATAAATCGTTTTTGATTTTTATATGGGACACATGAAAATTATTTGATTTAGCACTATCTATTTTCAGACACTACATAACAATGATATTCATATTCTTTTACTGGTAATCGATTTTGCAAAAAATTGCCAAAAAAAATTTCTATAAAAGTATTTCCCAATTTTTGTATGGGACACATGGAGTTATTAGGAAAGGCATAATTTTTTTTGATTTTTATATGGGACACATGAAAATTATTTGATTTAGCACTATCTATTTTCAGACAATACATAACGATGCTATACATATTCTTTTACTGGTAATCGATTTTGCAAAAAATTGCGAAAAAAATTTCTATAAAAGTATTTCCCAATTTTTGTATGGGACACATAGTTTTATTAGGAAAGGAATAATTTTTTTTTTATTTTTATATGGGACATATGAAAACTTTTTGATTTAGCACTATCTATTTTCAGACACTACATAACGATGTTATTCATATGCTTTTACTAGTAATCGATTTTGCAAAAAATTGCCACAAAAAATTTCTATAAAAGTATTTCCAGTTTTTGTATGGGACACATGAAGTTATTAGGAAAGGCATAAATCTATTTAGATTTTTATATGGAACACATGAAAAATTTTTGATTTGCCACTATCTATTTTCAGACACTATATAAGGATCCTATTCATATTCTTTTACTGGTAATCGATTTTGCAAAAAATTGCGAAAAAAATTTCTATAAAAGTATTTCCCAATTTTTGTATGGGACACATAGTTTTATTAGGAAAGGAATAATTTTTTTTTTATTTTTATATGGGACATATGAAAACTTTTTGATTTAGCACTATCTATTTTCAGACACTACATAACGATGTTATTCATATGCTTTTACTAGTAATCGATTTTGCAAAAAATTGCCACAAAAAATTTCTATAAAAGTATTTCCAGTTTTTGTATGGGACACATGAAGTTATTAGGAAAGGCATAAATCTTTTTAGATTTTTATATGGAACACATGAAAAATTTTTGATTTGCCACTATCTATTTTCAGACACTATATAACGATCCTATTCATATGCTTTTACTGGAAATCGATTTTGCAAAAAAATTGAGAAAAAACTTTTCTATAAAATATTATCCAATTTTTGTATGGGACATATGAAGTTATTAGGAAAGGTATAAATCGTTTTTGATTTTTATATGGGACACATGAAAATTATTTGATTTAGCACTATCTATTTTCAGACACTACATAACAATGATATTCATATGCTTTTACTGGAAATCGATTTTGCAAAAAATTGTGAAAAAACTTTTCTATAAAATATTATCCAATTTTTGTATGGGACATATGAAGTTATTAGGAAAGGTATAAATCGTTTTTGATTTTTATATGGGACACATGAAAATTATTTGATTTAGCACTATCTATTTTCAGACAATACCTAACGATGCTATACATATTCTTTTACTGGTAATCGATTTTGCAAAAAATTGCGAAAAAAATTTCTATAAAAGTATTTCCCAATTTTTGTATGGGACACATAGTTTTATTAGGAAAGGAATAATTTTTTTTTTATTTTTATATGGGACATATGGAAACTTTTTGATTTAGCACTATCTATTTTCAGACACTACATAACGATGTTATTCATATGCTTTTACTAGTAATCGATTTTGCAAAAAATTGCCACAAAAAATTTCTATAAAAGTATTTCCAGTTTTTGTATGGGACACATGGAGTTATTAGGAAAGGCATAAATTTTTTTGATTTTTATATGGGACACATGAACATTTTTTTGTTTTTGCACTGCCCATTTTCAGACACTATATAACGATCTTATTCATATGCTTTTACTGGAAATCGATTTTGCAAAAAATTGTGAAAAAACTTTTCTATAAAATATTATCCAATTTTTGTATGGGACATATGAAGTTATTAGGAAAGGTATAAATCGTTTTTGATTTTTATATGGGACACATGAAAATTATTTGATTTAGCACCATCTATTTTCAGACACAACATAACGATGCTATTCATATTCTTTTACTGGTAATCGATTTTGCAAAAAATTGCGAAAAAAAATTTCTATAAAAGAATTTCCCAATTTTTGTATGGGACACATGAAGTTATTAGGAAAGGCATAAATCTTTTTAGATTTTTATATGGAACACATGAAAAATTTTTGATTTGCCACTATCTATTTTCAGACACTATATAACGATCCTATTCATATGCTTTTACTGGAAATCGATTTTGCAAAAAAATTGAGAAAAAACTTTTCTATAAAATATTATCCAATTTTTGTATGGGACATATGAAGTTATTAGGAAAGGTATAAATCGTTTTTGATTTTTATATGGGACACATGAAAATTATTTGATTTAGCACTATCTATTTTCAGACACTACATAACAATGATATTCATATTCTTTTACTGGTAATCGATTTTGCAAAAAATTGCCAAAAAAAATTTCTATAAAAGTATTTCCCAATTTTTGTATGGACACATGGAGTTATTAGGAAAGGCATAAATTTTTTTGATTTTTATATGGGACACATGAAAATTATTTGATTTAGCACTATCTATTTTCAGACACTACATAACGATGCTATTCATATTCTTTTACTGGTAATCGATTTTGCAAAAAATTGCGAAAAAAAATTTCTATAAAAGTGTTTCCCAATTTTTGTATGGGACACATGAAGTTATTAGGAAAGGCATAAATCTTTTTAGATTTTTATATGGAACACATGAAAAATTTTTGATTTGCCACTATCTATTTTCAGACACTATATAACGATCCTATTCATATGCTTTTACTGGAAATCGATTTTGCAAAAAAATTGAGAAAAAACTTTTCTATAAAATATTATCCAATTTTTGTATGGGACATATGAAGTTATTAGGAAAGGTATAAATCGTTTTTGATTTTTATATGGGACACATGAAAATTATTTGATTTAGCACTATCTATTTTCAGACACTACATAACAATGATATTCATATTCTTTTACTGGTAATCGATTTTGCAAAAAATTGCCAAAAAAAATTTCTATAAAAGTATTTCCCAATTTTTGTATGGGACACATGGAGTTATTAGGAAAGGCATAATTTTTTTTGATTTTTATATGGGACACATGAAAATTATTTGATTTAGCACTATCTATTTTCAGACAATACATAACGATGCTATACATATTCTTTTACTGGTAATCGATTTTGCAAAAAATTGCGAAAAAAATTTCTATAAAAGTATTTCCCAATTTTTGTATGGGACACATAGTTTTATTAGGAAAGGAATAATTTTTTTTTTATTTTTATATGGGACATATGAAAACTTTTTGATTTAGCACTATCTATTTTCAGACACTACATAACGATGTTATTCATATGCTTTTACTAGTAATCGATTTTGCAAAAAATTGCCACAAAAAATTTCTATAAAAGTATTTCCAGTTTTTGTATGGGACACATGAAGTTATTAGGAAAGGCATAAATCTATTTAGATTTTTATATGGAACACATGAAAAATTTTTGATTTGCCACTATCTATTTTCAGACACTATATAAGGATCCTATTCATATTCTTTTACTGGTAATCGATTTTGCAAAAAATTGAAAAAAAAAATTTCTATAAAATATTATCCAATTTTTGTATGGGACATATGAAGTTATTAGGAAAGGTATAAATCGTTTTTGATTTTTATATGGGACACATGAACATTTTTTTGTTTTTGCACTGCCCATTTTCAGACACTATATAACGATCTTATTCATATGCTTTTACTTGAAATCGATTTTGCAAAAAATTGTGAAAATAAAAATTTCTATAAAATTATTTCCCAATTTTTGTATGGGACACATGAAGTTATTAGGAAAGGCATAAATCTATTTAGATTTTTATATGGAACACGTGAAAAATTTTTGATTTGCCACTATCTATTTTCAGACACTATATAAGGATCCTATTCATATGCTTTTACTGGAAATCGATTTTGCAAAAAAATTGAGAAAAAACTTTTCTATAAAATATTATCCAATTTTTGTATGGGACATATGAAGTTATTAGGAAAGGTATAAATCGTTTTTGATTTTTATATGGGACACATGAAAATTATTTGATTTAGCACTATCTATTTTCAGACACTACATAACAATGATATTCATATTCTTTTACTGGTAATCGATTTTGCAAAAAATTGCCAAAAAAAATTTCTATAAAAGTATTTCCCAATTTTTGTATGGGACACATGGAGTTATTAGGAAAGGCATAATTTTTTTTGATTTTTATATGGGACACATGAAAATTATTTGATTTAGCACTATCTATTTTCAGACAATACATAACGATGCTATACATATTCTTTTACTGGTAATCGATTTTGCAAAAAATTGCGAAAAAAATTTCTATAAAAGTATTTCCCAATTTTTGTATGGGACACATAGTTTTATTAGGAAAGGAATAATTTTTTTTTTATTTTTATATGGGACATATGAAAACTTTTTGATTTAGCACTATCTATTTTCAGACACTACATAACGATGTTATTCATATGCTTTTACTAGTAATCGATTTTGCAAAAAATTGCCACAAAAAATTTCTATAAAAGTATTTCCAGTTTTTGTATGGGACACATGAAGTTATTAGGAAAGGCATAAATCTATTTAGATTTTTATATGGAACACATGAAAAATTTTTTATTTGTCACTATCTATTTTCAGACACTATATAAGGATCCTATTCATATTCTTTTACTGGTAATCGATTTTGCAAAAAATTGCCAAAAAAAATTTCTATAAAAGTATTTCCCAATTTTTGTATGGAACACATGAAGTTATTAGGAAAGGCATAAATCTTTTTAGATTTTTATATGGGACACATGAAAATTATTTTGTTTTTGCACTACCCATTTTCGAACACTATATAACGATCCTATTCATATGCTTTTCCTGGAAATCGATTTTGCAAAAAAATTGCGAAAAAACTTTTCTATAAAATTATTACCCAATTTTTGTATGGGACATATGAAGTTATTAGGAAAGGCATAAAACTTTTGAGATTTTTATAAGATATACATGAAAAATTTTTGATTTGCCGCTATCTATTTTCAGACATTACTAACGATCCTATTCATATGCTTTTACTGGAAAGCGATTATGCAAAAAATTGCGAACAAAAAATATTTATAAAATTACTTCCCAATTTTTGTATGGGACACATAAACTTATTAGGAAAGGCATAAATCTTTTTTCATTTTTATATGGGATACATGAAATTTTTTTGATTTAGCACTATCTATTTTCGGACACTATATAACGATCATATTCATATGCTTTTACTGGAAATCGATTTTGCAAAATATTGCGAACAAAAAATTTCTATAAAATTATTTCCCAATTTTTGTATGGGACACATGAAGTTATTAGGAAAGGCATAAATCTTTTTTGATTTTTATATGGAACACATGAAAAATATTTGATTTGGCACTATCTATTTTCAGATACTACATAACGTTGCTTTTGCTGGAAATCGATTTTACAAACAATTGCGAAAAAAAAATTTCTATAAAATATTTTCCCAATTTTTGTATGGGACATATGAAGTTATTAGGAAAGGTATAAATCTTTTTTGATTTTTATATGGAACACATGAAAAATATTTGATTTGGCACTATTTATTTTCAGATACTACATAACGATCCTATTCATGTGCTTTTGCTGGAAATCGATTTTACAAACAATTGCGAAAAAAAATTTCTATAAAATTTTTTCCCAATTTTTGTATGGGACATATGAAGTTATTAGGAAAGGTATAAATCTTTTTTGATTTTTATATGGAACACATGAAAAATATTTGATTTGGCACTATCTATTTTCAGATACTACATAACGATCCTATTCATGTGCTTTTGCTGGAAATCGATTTTACAAACAATTGCGAAAAAAAAATTCTATAAAATTTTTTCCCAATTTTTGTATGGGACACATAAAACTTTGTTATAAGGAATAGTATAAAGTGTCTCATGCTAATGTACGGGACATATTGATTGCGATAGGATTTGGGTATAAATTTTATATCAATAAAATATAAAAATTTCTTATAAGGAAAAGTATAAAGGGTGTCATTGCAAATGTATGGGACATAGTGCTTGGGATATAGTTTTGGTATAAGTTATATGCCAAGAAAAAAAGTGCTCTACCCTTCCACTGGTCGGGTTGCAGAACACCTATAGGGGGTAGTGGTTGTCTGAGCGATGCCAACTCAGACACCAGATATGATTTTATAAGACTTCCTTATAAATCATAATTATTCATGTGCATCTACCCCTCATTAGGTTTTTCTGGTGCAGAGTACGAAGTCATTACGTTTTGAGAAAAACATTACAACGAAACGATGTGCGATACAGATGGTGCACTATTATCCACCATCGCGTTTAGTTTAGTCACGGAGTGAACAGGTTGGTACTAAGGATTTCGCAAGTTATGGGTTGGAGTAGAACGAATCATGGTTATTCCATAAGAGTAACTCTACTCTTTGTATTGTAATTCTATTCTTCTATCATAAATTGATAGTGGAGGAGTCATTTCTGATTGAAAAAGTCCGAAGTTGGTGTTGCTAAGTAGTTTTATTGGTGTTAATGTGATACTATCCGTTTATTAAAAGTGAGAATTTTTGAGGATGAATTATCTTTAAATAGATAATGAACAAAGCGAAAGTGTGTCCCGCGTATTAGATTTGTTTAACAAGTTATAATGTGGTTTTAGGTTTTTCTGGTGCAGAGTACGAAGTCATTACGTTTTGAGAAAAACATTACAACGAAACGATGTGCGATACAGATGGTGCACTATTACCCACCATCGCGTTTAGTTTAGTCACGGAGTGAACAGGTTGGTACTAAGGATTTCGCAAGTTATGGGTTGGAGTAGAACGAATCATGGTTATTCCATAAGAGTAACTCTACTCTTTGTATTGTAATTCTATTCTTCTATCATAAATTGATAGTGGAGGAGTCATTTCTGATTGAAAAAGTCCGAAGTTGGTGTTGCTAAGTAGTTTTATTGGTGTTAATGTGATACTATCCGTTTATTAAAAGTGAGAATTTTTGAGGATGAATTATCTTTAAATAGATAATGAACAAAGCGAAAGTGTGTCCCGCGTATTAGATTTGTTTAACAAGTTATAATGTGGTTTGAGAACTTAAAAATAAGAGAGCCGTGGAGGCAGTTACAGGCTTTACTGAACGTTTCTCTCCAGCCACGGAGTTCATCAGCAGTTTTCCTATCACTGGAAGCATCTACGGTGTTTGGTTAAACACGAATTTTAAGAAATGAATTAATACAAGTTAAGAGACTGTGTGTGGTAAGTGTTTTTCTATTTTTGTATCTTATTACAGTTAATGATTTCACAAATTGTTTCGTTAGTAAATGACATTTGAATACTGTGAATCAGTGATGCTTGGAATTCTTTTGAGCTATCTCGTCCACACTGACTATTCTCCTCGATCTTCCACATAACCTTTCGTTCTCAGTGATATGGTGATGGCTAGAGATAGGCGTGATTACCCTCCCGGGTAATAGTGCACCATCTGTATCGCACATCGTTTCGTTGTAATGTTTTTCTCAAAACGTAATGACTTCGTACTCTGCACCAGAAAAACCTAATCCCGGGAGGGTAATCACGCCTATCTCTAGCCATCACCATATCACTGAGAACGAAAGGTTATGTGGAAGATCGAGGAGAATAGTCAGTGTGGACGAGATAGCTCAAAAGAATTCCAAGCATCACTGATTCACAGTATTCACATGTCATTTACTAACGAAACAATTTGTGAAATCATTAACTGTAATAAGATACAAAAATAGAAAAACACTTACCACACACAGTCTCTTAACTTGTATTAATTCATTTCTTAAAATTCGTGTTTAACCAAACACCGTAGATGCTTCCAGTGATAGGAAAACTGCTGATGAACTCCGTGGCTGGAGAGAAACGTTCAGTAAAGCCTGTAACTGCCTCCACGGCTCTCTTATTTTTAAGTACTCAAACCACATTATAACTTGTTAAACAAATCTAATACGCGGGACACACTTTCGCTGTGTTCATTATCTATTTAAAGATAATTCATCCTCAAAAAATCTCACTTTTAATAAATGAATAGTATCGCATTAACACCAATAAAACTACTTAGCAACACCAACTTCGGATTTTTTCAATCAGAAATGACTCCTCCACTATCAATTTATGATAGAAGAATAGAATTACAATACAAAGAGTAGAGTTACTCTTATGGAATAACCATGATTCGTTCTACTCCAACCCATAACTTGCGAAATCCTTAGTACCAACCTATTCACTCCGTGACTAAACTAAACGCGATGGTGGGTAATAGTGCACCATCTGTATCGCACATCGTTTCGTTGTAATGTTTTTCTCAAAACGTAATGACTTCGTACTCTGCACCAGAAAAACCTAATCCTCGTTTTTGCTCCTAGAAAAGGGCGGAATCATAGATATGATGCTGAAAACTGTTTTTCAGGAGGATACTGAGTGTCGATTTGGCCACACTTAGATAATCCTGTGTAAATTGAAAGGTATAGACCTGTGGTTCTAAAGTCCCGGGAGGGTAATCACGCCTATCTCTAGCCATCACCATATCACTGAGAACGAAAGGTTATGTGGAAGATCGAGGAGAATAGTCAGTGTGGACGAGATAGCTCAAAAGAATTCCAAGCATCACTGATTCACAGTATTCACATGTCATTTACTAACGAAACAATTTGTGAAATCATTAACTGTAATAAGATACAAAAATAGAAAAACACTTACCACACACAGTCTCTTAACTTGTATTAATTCATTTCTTAAAATTCGTGTTTAACCAAACACCGTAGATGCTTCCAGTGATAGGAAAACTGCTGATGAACTCCGTGGCTGGAGAGAAACGTTCAGTAAAGCCTGTAACTGCCTCCACGGCTCTCTTATTTTTAAGTACTCAAACCACATTATAACTTGTTAAACAAATCTAATACGCGGGACACACTTTCGCTGTGTTCATTATCTATTTAAAGATAATTCATCCTCAAAAAATCTCACTTTTAATAAATGAATAGTATCGCATTAACACCAATAAAACTACTTAGCAACACCAACTTCGGATTTTTTCAATCAGAAATGACTCCTCCACTATCAATTTATGATAGAAGAATAGAATTACAATACAAAGAGTAGAGTTACTCTTATGGAATAACCATGATTCGTTCTACTCCAACCCATAACTTGCGAAATCCTTAGTACCAACCTATTCACTCCGTGACTAAACTAAACGCGATGGTGGGTAATAGTGCACCATCTGTATCGCACATCGTTTCGTTGTAATGTTTTTCTCAAAACGTAATGACTTCGTACTCTGCACCAGAAAAACCTAATTCTCATGCTAATGTATGGGACACAGTGCTTGGGATATAGTTTTGGTATAAGTTATATGCCAAGAAAAAAAGTGCTTTACCCTTCCACTGGTCGGGTTGCAGAACACCTATAGGGGGTAGTGGTTGTCTGAGCGATGCCAACTCAGACACCAGATATGATTTTATAAGACTTCCTTATAAATCATAATTATTCATGTGCATCTACCCCTCGCATGGGTGCACGGCTTTATACTATGCTTATAAAAGTCGATGTACCTGTGCGCACATATGGCTTAACACGGGAGCCATAAAATAAGACCTTTTTGTTGAATTATAAATTAGAAAGGTCTTATAAGGAATAGTATAAAGTGTCTCATGCTAATGTATGGGACATATGATTTCGATATGATTTGAGTATAAATTTTATATCAATAAAATGTAAAAATGTCTTATAAGGAAAAGTATAAAGTGTCTCATGCTAATGTATGGGACATTGTGCTTGGGATATAGTTTTGGTATAAGTTATATGCCAAGAAAAAAAGCGCTTTACCCTTCCACTGGTCGGGTTGCAGAACACCTATAGGGGGTAGTGGTTGTCTGAGCGATGCCAACTCAGACACCAGTTATGATTTTATAAGACTTCCTTATAAATCATAATTATTCATGTGCATCTACCCCTCGCATGGGTGCACGGCTTTATACTATGCTTATAAAAGTCGATGTACCTGTGCGCACATATGGCTTAACACGGGAGCCATAAAATAAGACCTTTTTGTTGAATTGTTAGTTAACAAGGTCTTATAAGGAATAGTATAAATTTTATATTACTAAAATACAAAAATTTCTTATAAAGAAAAGTATAAAGTGTCTCATGCTAATGTATGGGACATTGTGCTTGGGATATAGTTTTGGTATAAGTTATATGCCAAGAAAAAAAGCGCATTACCCTTCCACTGGTCGGGTTGCAGAACACCTATAGGGGGTAGTGGTTGTCTGAGCGATGCCAACTCAGACACCAGTTATGATTTTATAAGACTTCCTTATAAATCATAATTATTCATGTGCATCTACCCCTCGCATGGGTGCACGGCTTTATACTATGCTTATAAAAGTCGATGTACCTGTGCGCACATATGGCTTAACACGGGAGCCATAAAATAAGACCTTTTTGTTGAATTATAAATTAGCAAGGTCTTATAAGGAATAGTATAAAGTGTCTCATGCTAATGTATGGGACATATGATTTCGATATGATTTGAGTATAAATTTTATATCAATAAAATGTAAAAATGTCTTATAAGGAAAAGTATAAAGTGTCTCATGCTAATGTATGGGACATTGTGCTTGGGATATAGTTTTGGTATAAGTTATATGCCAAGAAAAAAAGCGCTTTACCCTTCCACTGGTCGGGTTGCAGAACACCTATAGGGGGTAGTGGTTGTCTGAGCGATGCCAACTCAGACACCAGTTATGATTTTATAAGACTTCCTTATAAATCATAATTATTCATGTGCATCTACCCCTCGCATGGGTGCACGGCTTTATACTATGCTTATAAAAGTCGATGTACCTGTGCGCACATATGGCTTAACACGGGAGCCATAAAATAAGACCTTTTTGTTGAATTATAAGTTAGCAAGGTCTTATAAGGAATAGTATATATGTTTCTTAAATAGTTCATATATGCAGATATAAGAGAACGTATATTGATATTATGTTGTAAAAATGATGTATTTAAGAAATTTATAAGTGAATGCGATATTGTCTCATGCTTTAGCATGAGACATTGTTCGGTGAGATGGTTTTCTTCCAAGTCCCGTACCAAAAAAAAAAAAAAATTTACTCTTCCACACTTCAGTCTCCAGACGTACTATAGGGAGTAGTCGGTGTCTGGTGAAAAGATGGAAACCAACAAGACATGATTATATTATAAAGAAATCTTTATAAAATCATGTTTACTTTATGTGCATCTACCCCTGACATGAGTGAAGTAGTTTTATAACATGCTTATAAAAACTAATAGTAACCATGTGCACATTGAAATTCTATATCAGATATACTATATATTAAATTATATATATATCTCTGATCCAAGGGTGCATTATTCTTATAATTTTTGATTATAACGATTAGTAAGTACCCAGAGTGGATATTGTAGAATTTCTAACGAAAGTAGGTTGTGGAATATCAACGCCTTTGTGATATATACTAATACCAATGAAACTTTCTCATAAAAATGCTATTAACAAACTAATAAAATATTTGAAGTGAATGAAAGTAGGTTTGAGTGGATATTGTAGAATTTCTAACGAAAGTAGGTTGTGGAATATCAACGCCTTTGTGATATATACTAATACCAATGAAACTTTCTCATAAAAATGCTATTAACAAACTAATAAAATATTTGAAGTGAATGAAAGTAGGTTTGAGTAATATCAATGTAATGTTACCATACTATGATCTTTCTCATAAATAAAATATTATTAAGAAGAAGATGGTCATTGGATATGTTGATTTTGGCAACATTTTACTACGAGAATGACAAATATATAAATTTTTACTATTTTACCTAGTGCGACCATGATCAATGTTATAATACGATGATCTTAAAATGGTCAAAATTTGTCAGGGGTATCAAAGAAATTTATACTCTTGTCGCCTAAAAATGATATTAAATATCATGCAAAACTAATTTCGCTTTCAACAATAATAAGATTTGTTTTATTTAATAAAACAATCGTTAAATTTACAACATAAAAGAATTAAAAATTCTTTATCAAAAACAATATAAAAGCTTCGAAAAAAATGCTATTAATTTATATATACATATATATAGAAAAGATTTAAAAAAGTAATCAAAGTAATATATATATCTTTATGATATATATATCTTTATTATTTATAATCATTCTTATAAACATTATTCTGGTTGATCCTGCCAGTAGTTATATGCTTGTCTCAAAGATTAAGCCATGCATGTCTAAGTACAAACGAAATTAAAGTGAAACCGCAAAAGGCTCATTATATCAGTTATGGTTTATTAGATCGTAACAGTTACTTGGATAACTGTGGTAATTCTAGAGCTAATACATGCAATTATAAACACGGACCTCTGGGACGTGTGCTTTTATTAGGCTAAAACCAAGCGATACTTTTATAGGGATCGTTACAATGGTTGAACTCTAGATAATTTGCCGATCGTATGGTCTTGTACCGACGACAGATCTTTCAAATGTCTTCCCTATCAACTATTGATGGTAGTATCTTGGACTACCATGGTTGCAACGGGTAACGGGGAATCAGGGTTCGATTCCGGAGAGGGAGCCTGAGAAACGGCTACCACATCTAAGGAAGGCAGCAGGCGCGTAAATTACCCACTCCCAGTACGGGGAGGTAGTGACGAAAAATAACAATACAGGACTCATATCCGAGGCCCTGTAATTGGAATGAGAACACTTTAAATCCTTTATCAAGGACCCATTAGAGGGAAAGTCTGGTGCCAGCAGCCGCGGTAATTCCAGCTCTAATAGCGTATATTAAAGTTGTTGCGGTTAAAACGTTCGTAGTTGAATTTGTGCTTCATACGGGTAGTACTACTATAATATTGGTGTGTACATTACCTTATGTTATGTGAGCGTATTACCGGTGGAGTTCTTATATATATTGATTCATATCACTTGGATTTAATATATATACCTCCTATTTATACCTGCTTCAGTGCTCTTTACCGAGTGTTGTTGTAGGCCGGTACAATTACTTTGAACAAATTAGAGTGCTTAAAGCAGGCTTCAAATGCCTGAATATTATGTGCATGGAATAATGGAATAAGACCTCTGTTCTACTTTCATTGGTTTTTAGATCAAGAGGTAATGATTAATAGAAGCAGTTGGGGGCATTAGTATTACGACGCGAGAGGTGAAATTCTTGGACCGTCGTAAGACTAACTTAAGCGAAAGCATTTGCCAAAGATGTTTTCATTAATCAAGAACGAAAGTTAGAGGCTCGAAGGCGATCAGATACCGCCCTAGTTCTAACCATAAACGATGCCAGCTAGCAATTGAGTGTAGCTACTATTATGGCTTTCTCAGTCGCTTCCCGGGAAACCAAAGCTTTTGGGCTCCGGGGGAAGTATGGTTGCAAAGCTGAAACTTAAAGGAATTGACGGAAGGGCACCACCAGGAGTGGAGCCTGCGGCTTAATTTGACTCAACACGGGAAAACTTACCAGGTCCGAACATAAATGAGTAAGACAGATTGATAGCTCTTTCTCGAATCTATGGCTGGTGGTGCATGGTCGTTCTTAGTTCGTGGAGTGATTTGTCAGGTTAATTCCGTTAACGAACGAGATTCAAATATATTAAATAGATGCATTCAGGATTATGATGCTGAAACTTTATATAGCCTTCTTATATGGCCTACATTAACATGTATAAGTATTTGAATGTGTTTATATAGGGTGGAGTCGTACCTGCTTGTTTGTCCCATTAATACGGATACTGGCTTCTTAAATGGACAAATTGCGTCTAGCAATATGAGATTGAGCAATAACAGGTCTGGAATGCCCTTAGATGTCCTGGGCTGCACGCGCGCTACAATGAAAGTATCAACGTGTATTTCCTAGACCGAGAGGTCCGGGTAAACCGCTGAATCACTTTCATGCTTGGGATTGTGCACTGAAACTGTTCACATGAACCTGGAATTCCTAGTAAGTGTGAATCATAAATTCATATTGATTAGGTCCCTGCCCTTTGTACACACCGCCCGTCGCTACTACCGATTGAATTTTTTAATGAGGTCTCCGGACGTGATCGCTGTGACGCCTTTATGGGTGTTACGGTTGCTTTTCGCGGAAGTTGACCAAATTTGAGTATTTAGAGGAAGTAAAAGTCGTAACAAAGTTTCCGTAGGTGAACCTGCGGAAGGATCATTAGTGTTATAACATTGAACAAATATTTCTCCACTCTTCCAAACGTTACTGTTGGTATATTCTATCCTGATATCCTTTTAATGGGGATATGCGGAATATAGACGACTAAAGGTCCTTGGAATGTAGAGTTGATCTGATCCACTCTTCCAAACGTTACTGTTGGTATATTCTATCCTGATATCCTTTTAATGGGGATATGCGGAATATAGACGACTAAAGGTCCTTGGAATGAGAGTTGATCTGATGATGATATATTCTATCCTGAATATATTGCTTATAATCATTTATAAGTAATATACAGAGTATATTCGTGGGAAGATCACGGAAATGGAAATATTGATCCATCAAAAGTATGATGAGATGTATAGCATATAGTATATGTCATTGGATATGTTTGTTAAGAAAGACGTATTTACAACGAGAATAACAGCTTGCAGAGTTATTTGCATAAAGATTAGTTATTGAATATTGTCTTGTGTATTTATGTCATTGAATATATTTGTTACAGCAGCGGTATGTTTTCAACGATAATAACAATTTGCTCGCATATTGTTATTGAATGTGCCCTTGCTAATGATGTTACATTAATAGAAGTCATTGAATATGGTTGTTATAGCAACAGCATATTTACAACGAGAATGACTATAGATAAGGAAAAGCTTGCATAGGTTGCTTGCTAAATTAGATATCTTATAAAAGTTACATTAATATAAGTCATTGAATATGGTTGTTATAGCAACAGCATATTTACAACGAGAATGACTATAGATAAGGAAAAGCTTGCATAGGTTGCTTGCTTAATTAGATCTTATAATAAAGGTAGTCATTGAATATGTTTGTAACAAGACAAACAGTTTGCAACGAGAATGACTATTATAAGAGGAAAAACTTGCAATTGGTTGCGTGTTAAATGATCTTATAAATAATAACAAAATATTTACAACGAGATTGACTATAAAAACATCATATTTACAACGAGAATGACAATAAAATGCTTGCATAAATTATATATATATATATACATATAAATATAAGATTGTTGTACTTAAAAAAGTAAATTATATTACACGCATTGGTAATATTATAATTTATTAAAAGAAGGTAAACAATATATTACATACATTGGTAATACCAAAATTTATTAAGAAAATAAACGATATTACATACATTGGTAATATTAGAAAATTTATTAAGAAAATAAATGGTATTTACATACATTGGTAATATTAGAATTTATTAGTAGCGAAAGGTAAACTATTTTACTTACATTGTAAAATTACAGTTTATTTACACACAGTAAATGAGTTTCTCATAAGAGAAATTTAGACATTCATCAACAATATAAATGTTCATATTTATATATATATATTTATAAACTTTTAAAATAAACTATATTACTTGAATTGGTAATAGAACAGTTTATAGAAATAAGCTATATTACTCACTTTGGTAATAGTACAGTTTATGGGGTTTAAAAAAAAAAAAAACAACAAATTTTGACATAAAATTATATAAATAAACAAAATTAAAATATACTCTAAGCGGAGGATCACTTGGCTCAT